>CAMZMU010000048.1:51405341-51909264 GCA_947311845.1 Poa pratensis | reverse complement strand
GTTGCTGGGTACACTCACTCCATACAACGCAACACCCCGCTTGATGCCTTAACACGGGCACAGCGATCAAAGCATGGTAGTAAGATCAAGACTTGGAACAACTGGCACATCACAGACTCTACGACACAAAACATAATAGTTCAACTCTTATAATAGAGAAAGATAGCAAATGACAACCAGAGGTCACAGACCCAACATTACAACATGCGGAAGCGAATTAAGTTGTCTAACAACAAGATCCAAATATGGCCTAAGAGGCCTACAGATAACATCACAGCGCCAGCTATTCCGAGATGTCCCAAGCTGCCACCTGGGAACCCCAGACTACTCGTCGACGTCCACAAAGAACCCACCTTCGAGGTCGGTGAAGTCCTCTCCTGAAAATAAGCAAACGACGTTGAGTTCGACGAACTCGCAAGATTAAGAGCTAATATATGCTCCATGATTGGCTTCCAAAGTTTTATGGCTGTTTTGCATAAAGCTGATTTTATTTAAAAAGACATAACTCCATGGCATCGTCTAATCAGATTAATTTGAAAAAGGGGTAAGAAGTAACTCTTTTCTCTTGAGTCACATTTCTCATCATCACCCATCATCACCCTCATAGTACCTGTTCATCAAAGGCACCTCCCCGACTCACCCTCGAGGAAGCTCACCTTGCATTCGTGAGTGGTACCTCTAGTACCCAGTTTTTAATCATTCCGTTAAAGTTATTCTATGGTCTTATCGTCCTTTCCCAAGTTGTCCGTAACCGTGGACACGGCTTTTCGAAAAGATTTAACCCTGCAGGGGTGCACTGTGTTTACCTTCGGTACCGCCCGGCCCATTGCCTACACGTAGCTCTCTTCCGGGGAAAGCCGGCTGAGTGGGAACGGTTACAACCTTTACCTTGTTAAGGGCTAACCCAGGATCATCAGTGAGGACGAGACAGGTTCAGTGCTCCCAGCACCCTGTCCCGTGGCCACTCATTTTCCTAAACACCACTGTCCTCATCTCAGTCTTGGCCACCGTCTTCACGCACGCGCAAATGGAAGCTCAAACTAGAGGACCCTGGCTAGTCCCGCCCAAGTTAGTCGGTCGACGAGGGCTCCATATACCCCACCGAAAGGAAGCGCGCTCATTCTTGGTTCAAGAGGTAAAGAACTCGCACCTAGGCGGCGAGAGTGAGACAAAGCACCACCATACCAAAGTGGCCTCTCATCCCCACCTTTAAGCATTTAATTACCTGTCTCCACAATTTTCCACCATCACATCGCTGTCACAAGTCAACACCTGTTTCCAGCATGTACCACCATAGTACCACTAGGCATTTAACTAAGCATGGCTAAGCATTTGCATAGCATAGTAATTATATCAGGCCAACAATGCAAACCTATGGTAATAGGAGGGGAAAACAGGCATTGGCATCGGAATCTTAATGCATTCTATAGGATACTCTAATCCAAGCAAAAAGACATTTAGAACCGCATGCAATATTATAGTGGAGAAAATATTTGCGGAAAATAGGATAAGACATGCTCAGGGGGGGATTACGCTTGCCTTGTTGAGCGGAGGAGTCAAACTGCTCGTCGGAGTAATGATGCTCAACTCCGAACTCGTGATCTACCGGAGAGCAAACAACACCGGAAAGCAAAAGCAACAATCAACACATGGCAATTGTGCAATGCATACAAAAATGATGATATGACATTTTAAATGCACCCTAGAAGCATTGAACAGGAGCAACAAGTTAAATGGGGTCCCCGCTATAGTTATGGCATTATTTGGGACAAACCCCATATTTAAACTTAGTGATTACATTGTTTCTCCATTATCACATTACCAAGAAGTGGCTCAAATATGCATGAACATGGCATGATTAGATATGTTTTGTTCTCCCGATCATTTTGGTACCTCATTTGTAATTTTCCGAGTACCGATGAATAATTAGTGAAATAAATAATTATTCGAATTTAATTCTTTTAATCAATTTATGAATAACCTCAAATAAATATTTGTGATCATGATGTGAGATTAGCATGATTGGATAGCATTTGACATGTTGATCACTTTGATATTTTATTCACAAATTTTGGTTAATTATTTCACAAATTATGAATTTTCCCGAAATAGGTAGTATTTAAGCCATTTTAGGGTTTCCTAAATAAAGGCAAAAACATTTACTCAAAAGAGCATGGCAATGTTACCAATAGCTAGGTATTGTTTTTCTGAACAATTTGATATTTGATTTGCTAAATTTGGAGCAAGATTCAAATAGTTATGAATTGTTTAAAATTGTTTTATTTTCCAAAAAGGAAAATTTAAACTGTAGAGGGGCCGGTCCACAGCCCGGCTGGGCCGGCTGACAGGCCGGGCAGGCTTCAGAGGGGCCCGGCACACAGCCCGGCTATGGCCGGTTTAAAAACCGGGCAACAGACCGAGACGTCCGGCCTTGTGGCCGGTTGGGTCGGCCCACGAGCTGGGTGGGCGCCAGAGCCAAGCGGTACGCAGCCCGGCTAAGGCCGGCTCTGCGACCGGGCACTCGAGCACGACGGCGACGTGCTGCTCGCACGGCACGGCGAGGTCACGGCGAAGCAGCGCAAGGGAAGAGGGGGCGGCGAGGCCCGGGAGCTCACCACGAGGCCAGGGGAGAGGTCGGGGACGGCGGGGTGAGGTCGACGGCGACGAAAATCGGCGGCGGAGGTGCGGCGGTGGCGGAGAGGGAATTGGACGGCGCGGTCGTTGTGCAGCTTCCCCGGTCGATTCCCTTGGTGGAGAGGAAGCAGTGGACGCGGGGAAGCGGTGGGTGCCCTTCGATTCACCCGGGAACCTTCCAAGCGGCGGCGTCGAGCACGGCTAGCTCGGCGGCCATGGCGCCCGTGGAGGAGAGGAAAAAAAGGGGGAGGGAACAGAGGAGCAAGGGGAGGAATGGAGCAAGTGGGGGCTCGGGGGCACGCTCTCCTGGCAGTGAGGGCAGGGGAGGGGGCAGAGGGTGCACGGCGCGGTGCGGGTTCGGCGGGAGCAGCGCTCCCGGTCGCTACAGAGGAAGGTGATGAAGTTTTTACAGAGCAGTCCCTGGAGCTTTTAAAAACATCACGGATAGGTCCTTTTTGGTACTGGACTAACAGAACAGCAGGTGGAAGTGAATTATTTGGGCCACTTAGACACCTCCAAAATTTATGCCAATTTTCGGGGAGTCTCTCTCTATATCAAATTGAAGTTCCCCTAAATTTTACAGATTATTTGAAAACCATTTAGTAGGGAAAAGAAATAGAAATTGCTCACAGGCAATTTTGAGATACTCTCTTTTTATTTTATTTTACAACCCAAAATAGTTTGTCAAAAAATATCCTCGGAACTTTTGGAACTTCCTCGACAAATAGGAGAAGACCAAGAGTTTGTTTGGCACACTTTGAGTGTCATCTTTGTTGTGAGATTTGTTGGAACAAGTTGAGAATTTGTTTTCCCAATGTTGCCAAAACAAGTTAGTGTTGTTTAGCAATTCCACTTGGATGCAAAGATGCATGTATGAGATGAAAAAGTGAAAATTTTACTCATAATTTGCATTAACAAAAGTGGGCTGTTAAAGTGTTCTTGCGTGAGTTCGTCCACACCCTCCGTCAATCCGTGAAGATCGGGCCCCCCTAGAGGTCCAAACCTCATCAGTTGCCTCGAGCGAAATCGTGTCCGGCACCCCCGAAAGGGTCTCCAAGTTTGGAGGCCCTCTCGGGGGTACCGGACATGGGGCGGACATGCCCTCCGACAGGGGTGGCCCGCCCGTCATACACACGCCGCGAAAGGCCCTTGGTAATTAGGGCTGTGCAGGAGGTCGTTCCGCCCGCGTTAATGGCGAGGCGTCGAAACGGCGGCACACCTGTCAGCACGCGTCGCAATAACGCCACGCCCGTTCCCCTAGCGGGCGCAGAGCGAAGCGAGACGTCGCAATAACACCGCGCCCGTTCCCATGGCGCAGACGGAAGCGACGCGTGCTGAAGTCGCAGCGGCTTCCCGCGCGGCGCCCTGCACATGCGTCGTCGGCGTCAATGCGTGGCCAGGCGAACCGGTGGCTAGGCGTTAATGCAGGCCACCCAACCCCGCTCCTCCGGCCGCTTTTAAAACCCGGCGCGTCGCAGCCTCCTCTTCCCACACCACCACTTCTCCCTCTCTCAACTTGCCACAAGAAGATCGGCCGCCAAGCATGGTGGGCAGCCGCGAGACGCCGGAGGAGCGCGACCTTCAACGCGACCGTGACTTCCTCTCGGCGGAACATGCGCGTCGCCGCAACGAGTGTCGCGGTGAGCAACACCGCGAGTAGCTGGAGGAACGCCGCCGCCTCAACGAGGAGGCTGAGATGGCCAAGGCATTTCAGCGTGATATGTGGCGCGAGGAGGCCGCCAACGCGCCTCCGTACGCGCGGCTGTGCAGCCGCCAGGCCTTGCCGGTGGAGGACTTCGCACTAGTACAGAACGACACACCAGAAACGGGCCAAAAACCCCATCGGCAACGGAAAAAGGGTCCGTGTCCCCGCCTCCGTGGCTGATGTGAAGGCCCTCATCGGTAACGGAGGCAAAACACCGTATAAAACAATCTTACTTAAAATAGTATTTTATGCAGTGTACCAAAACGTCACAATAACGACGGTGGATATGTATGGTGGAGCTTGAAAGGGAACAACTTAATATCCCTAAATGTAAATAAGGATTTATGTTAGTTCTGACACTACTAGATAGAACGAACAATTTAACACAATAATATGAAGTATATAGTAGCATTTAGTGTATACTGACCTATGTATATAATTTGAGGACATTATGGGAAAGTTAACAAACACTACTATCTTGAGTAGTGTTCGTTGTTTGTTCTGTGTCTCCGACTTTTTTATGCAGTGTCACCGAAATAGACTCATGTTTTCACATGGACTAGTTAGCTAAACTACAACCGGTTGCAAGTGCACAATAGGCAAGTTAACTACATCAAGATCTAGATAGAACTACCGGATGTGAACTGAACTACTATCAACAAGTTAGCTAAACTACAACTAGTTGCAAGTGCACAATAGGCAAGTTAACTATATCAAGAAATGATTTAGATAGAACTACCGGATGTGAACTGAACTACTATCAACAAGTTAGCTAAACTACAACTAGTTGCAAGTGCACAATAGACAAGTTAACTACATCAAGAAATTATCTAGATGGAACTACCGGATGTGAACTGAACTACTATCAACAAGTTAGCTAAACTACAACTAGTTGCTCTCACTAGTAGGGAAACCCTATATAGGTAGGTTGGCATTCGGTGGCGTACCCTTAATTGGCGCGCCACAGAATTATTTTTTGTGGCGCACCAAGCCCGGTGCGCCACAGAAAGCCATATTTCTGTAGCGCACTAAACCACATGCGCCACAGAAATTAGACATTCTGTGGCGCACTAGGTGCGCCACAGAAAGTTATCTAGGGGGCAGGTTAAAATTTGAAGAAAAAAAAATCTGTGGTGCACCTGCTAAAATTCTTTGACATGTAGTTAGGTTTGAGTGTCTAGTAGGTACTGAAATTTTGAAATATAAATTTTGACCTTTTCTGCAACAAACAGGAAAAAAAAGCTTGTAACGGCCATAACTTTTGCATACGACGTCGAAATAATGCAAAAAATATGTCAAAAAAAACTAGAGAAAAATCCGAGTTCGAATCCACCGGGGTTTACCCGGTCCGCAATTCACAGATTCATCTAATTCCAAAAGAAAAAAAAGTTATTTCAAACATACGATTTTTCGCAGCAAAATCAAAAAAAAAGGAAAAAAATTCAAAAATTCAAAAAAAATACAAAATTCAAAAAGTCCAAAAAAGACACAGAAATGTATAACAAAGAAGATTGTTGAATTTTTTGAATTTTTTGGATTTTTTTAAGATTTTTGTTTTTTTTTGGATCTTTTGAAACTTTTGAATCTCCTTTTGAAACTTTAGAAGTTTTTGAAAAATCTGAAATTTAAAAACACACATTTATAACACATACCACACATATACACATACAAGACTTAACAGGATTCATATGATATATATATCAATAAGAACTTGAGTAGCATAAGGGTAGGTGAACTGGGTGGAACTTAGAAGTTAAGCGTGCTAGGGTTGGAGCAATTTGAGGATGGGTGACCTAGCGGGAAGGTATCAGTTCAAAAAATTCAAAAAATCTGAAAATAATTCCAATAATTAGGATTTTTCATATCCACAGAAAAAAATTAGTGGCGAGAATTCTGTGCCGCCACAGAAAAAATTTAGTGGCGAGAATTCTGTGACGCACCCAGCAAATCTGGGGGTGCGCCACAGAATCAAAAAAGGGTGCGCCACTGATAGTCTTTTCTGTACTAGTGTCTAGATCATGTGCACAATAGGCAAGTTAGCTACATCAAAGAGTGGATCTGATACCTTCTTCACGTCGCCGTTGGATCGATCTAGCAGATCCGGAAGTGGTGGAGCCAGAGGAAGCGGACAGAGCGACGACCTCGCCGTGTCGGGCGAGATGGCGAAGACCTCGCCGTGTCGGGGGACATGGCGAAGACCTCGCCGTGATAGCCGTCGTCTGGGCGGAGATGGCGCCGCCACCACGCCGGCGATGGCCGCAACGCCAGGAGCCGCCGCCACGAACAGATCTAGCATACTGGGACAGAGTGAGGAAACGAGTGAGTGTTAGGTTTTGCTCTGTACGCCCATATATATAGGTAAACATAGGAAACGGTTCTTTAGAAGGACCGTTTCCTTTGTGTTTCTTCCACTGAGGTGTGGGACCTACAGATGGAGAACTTATAGAACTATACTAGCTACTTCTTGTTTTTCTTGCGCCCTGCTTCCGCACAATCCTCGTCCTTCTCACGGCCACGCTTGTTGGGGGCCATTGGAGGTGGTGGCGGCGGCAGCATATCGGAGGCGATGGCGGCGGCTTTCTTCTCCGTCGCCGGGGCTCCCTTCTTCGGGACCGGCGCCTCCGCCTCGTCCTCCTCCTCGTCGTCCTCCTCCTCCTCCTCCTCTTTCGGTTGACTCCTCATCAGAATCAACCTTCGGCAGGCCCAGCATCAAGGTGGGATCATGGAAGTTGGCGTATTCGTCGTCGCTCGTCTCCGGCGTCGGTCCTTCAACGGACTCGGCGCTGACGGGGGGACTGTCCCGCGGCGACTCAGTGTGCTCCTGTGTGTCGTTGCTGCGAAGCATCTTCGCTAATCAGTAGGAGGGAGCGAGCGAGCGAGAGAGAGAGAGAGAGAGCAGATTCTGTGGCGTCTTGAGCTAGCAAGGATTGGGGTTTTTAAGGAGTAGTGGGCGGTGCCACTACGCCATGGCATTTACTCGCCTCGCTTCGAATTCCAAGAAGCTTGAACGCGACCACATTGGAAATGGACACATCGAATGACCGTTGTCATAGAACCACATATCGGAAACGGAGGCACATTGGGAACCGTTGCCAATAATATGGGTAACGGAGATAATAGTTTCTCCGTTACCTATGTTGACGGGCCAGCCGCGGCACAGGTCAGGTTTGTATGCACTGGCCGCGCGGAAAGCGCGATTCTCCGTCGCCTAACGCCTGCCGTTTCCATAGAGGGGTATCCGATGTGTCGTTCTGTACTAGTGTCGCCACCCTACCGGATGGGTTGGTGAGGAATGCCGTCAACGTGCCGGTGGCGCCGTGCCTCAGCGGGCAGGAGCACGTCGACTACATCATGCGGCGGTGGAGGGAGATGCCATACGAGCGAAAGCTCGACCCCAAGTACTCCATCTCGGCGCCCTACTGGCACGCCGTGGTGGACGCGGAGTACGAGGCACGTCGCAGCGGTGGAGCCAACGCCGGAGTTGTCCGCAACGGACGACGAGCGTGACCGCTCTGACGGCGAGGACGATGACGACAACGACCCCGAGCTGCCGATCTCCCCTTACCACTGACTGCATCTTGGTCAGCAGCGTCGCCGTCACCGGAGAAGGGGGCACCGGATGAAGCCGGAGAGGCTTCCCATCAGGCGCCCCGCCGCATGCCACAGCGGTAGATCAAATCTCACCACGCGCCGGCCGCGAAACCAGCCTCAGCGGCTCAGCCGAGACTATGTTTCTAAAGGCCGTAGCCGACGACAATAGCAGATGAAACTTCCGGCCCAGATCATTGAGGCATACAAGTTTCCTGATGATCCGGCGCTGGTTCACATCTTCTTCGCCGACGGTGGGTCATGGAACAGGCATCTTCAACGACGTCGGCGCGTGTAGTAGTTGGCTAGACGCTGTAGCGTGTAGCTGGTAACGGCGTAGTTTAGGTTTAGTTTGTTAAATCTCGTTTAGATTTGAAATTGTAAGTTTATTAAATCTCGTTTAAATTCCGCCGAAAATGTTTATGAACGAAAGTTAGAAAAAAAGATTGCCATGCTTGTTTGGGGTGCGCCGCTATGGGCTGCACCCCCAATTGGCCGGACATGTGTCCGGCACCCCCCCAGTTGGGTCTCAATTGGGGGGTGCCGGACAGCGATTTGGAGGCCCCGGTGGAGATGCTCTAAGACACTTATCTTTTGTTTTAAACAAGCATACGGAAATAAATGGTGAACTGTACAATAGTGTTTAAAAAAAGTTTAGTGCTAAGGCAATAATCGGCCCAGATCCCCAAATTTTCATCAGTGGTGTGGCAGATTCTTGTTACATAAAGAAAATATAGAGAAGCAATGTGTATATACTGATTTACCTCCTAATTAAATATTCTGGTAGTTCCACTCCAAATATATGATATTCCTCATGTTGAAAACCTGAAAAACTGAAAGAAGGATCTCGTTAAGATATTTTTCAACAAAATAGTAGGCTATGGCAGGGATCAATCAGAATCCATAAAAGATAAATACATCAGTGTCGCAGCAAGTTTGTATAAATAATGAATCACCAAATAATCTACCTAAGTCATCTTTCTCGATCTCAACCGACCACATTGTCATCATCCTCGATGTTGTTGAAGACCAACACCTATGAAGCAGATTGCAGTGGAGATGTAATGCTTGTATATTGTTAGAATCAACTTATTATGAACATGCTTAATCCTGTACACTTTGCGTTTTTTTATATTTAGTGGAGATACCGAGATGGACTTTCCAATAAAGAATATACCAGACCATCACTAAGCACGATAAAATCTAGATTAACAGGTAGTAGAAAGCATATATACCATATGCAGTAATATTAGTTACATGCTACTTCATAACAGTAGAATCTAAACACTTTTCGTGCTACAAGTTTTACTATCACTTGTGCATAGAATCCTTATGCTTTGGTGCAGATAATTTTGTACGTACTACACAAGGTGCAAAAGGCAACCAATATGACTAAACAAGAAGTCAGCTCATGTGATGAAAATGTTACAAACACCAGCAGGCATGTAACATCGACGATCCATCAAAATTTGAGAAGCACAAGTATTAACACAAAAAATATTTAAATGCTTATGAAAGGAAAAGGCATTGAGCATGAATAAAGTATCCAGGAGACTAGAACGCATCAACATCAAGCCATAATTATCAGATAATGCAAAATGTAACCTATCTAATTTTAAACTTGATGCAAACGTGGCAAAATGGTAAAGGTAGGAGCGCTTCAGCGATGCAACCTCGTCTATGCAATATTCTCATGACTCGAGTGGCCGCCGCAGTAGTGCCTAGCGCTGGTGCAGGAGGAGTACGGGGAGGCCAGCATGATTCAGACAGTGATGCAGGGTGAGGGAGGCACACAATAACACAATAGTGGCGCGGCAGCTGTGACGTGGGGTTGCGAGCGATAGCCATGGAGGTTGGAGGCCATGCAGTTAATGGCGGTTCAGTCTCCGTCTCACCATGATCCGGACGGCTCAGCATTAGAGGGAGAAGGGAGACGGTGGACCATCGGAAGAAGTCACTTGCGCTGCGCTTGCCGATCACAGGGTGGCACATGGCCAGACAGAGTAGCTTCTAGTCACGTGGTGAGGAGGCGACGGGGCAGGGGCGTCGCGTGGAAAAGGACACGGTAATCGCGAAAAGGCCTGTGAAATGTGAGGGGTGAGGGAACGGGAGAATAGATAACGTTTGATCGACGTGTATGAACGGTTAAGATAGAATGTTTCTGACAAGTTCTCTGTTTTATAACTAGTGGAGATTTAGATGACATGATCAAAATGACCATCCTGCAACATCCAGTGAAACTACCATCCTGAAAATTCATTATGCCTTCAGAACAGCGAATCCTTTGATCTCCAAATCGGAGTAAGCCAAAAGAAAGCGATTTTGCAAGGTAGCCAACGCTTGCCCGCCACGCACCGCCGACGTTGACACGGCCACCTTGCTTGTCAGCATCTCCCCTTCCCCACCTAATCTCGCGGGAGACCGCACAAGGTAAAGCTAACCCCTCCCCCACCTTCCCCAATCCCCATTCCCCACCTGAGCAGCCCAATTCCCCTGAACGAGCCGATGAATAGCTGAGGAGTCGTCGCGCTCTACCCACCCCGGCCACGGCGCCGACAAGCCCCCGCCGCGGCGGCGGAGGCCGCCGCGCCGGCGGCGGCGGCGGGGGATGCGCGGCGTGGACGACGCCGCCCTCTGCGACGGCCTGCTGCAGGAGGTGTTCCACTTGCTACCGCCTGCCACCGCGCCGGCCGTATCCCTCGTCTCCCGCCGCTGGCTCGCGCTCCTCCGGGCGTCCACGTCCCGGCTGACGCTCCGCCTGCCGCCGTCCACCGCCGGAGCCTCGCCCCCGGCGACTCTGGCTGACCTGCTCTCGCGCTACCAGTATCTATCCGCCCTGGCCGTGGTCTCTGCCGCCGCTCACGACGCGGACGCGGTCCTGCTCGCGGTGGCCGCGTCTCCGTCGGCCGCCCGGCTCACGGCGCTGCGCTTCTCGCTCGGTTCGCCGGTCTCGCCCGCTACGCTGAGCGCCGTCTCCCTCACCTTCTCCGGCCTCACCTCGCTCCACCTCACGGCCCTAAGCCCCCTGTCGTTCCGCTGGCTCGCCTGCTTGCCCTGCCTCAAGTCCTTCGCCCTCGTCAACTCCGCTGCTGACTCGGCCGGTTCCAACTCCGATGACGCCTCCAGTGGCGAGGGCGAAGCCGTGGTCGCGTTGCCGCTGGAGAGGCTGTCGCTCTGCGGCGTCCGCTCCGGCCACCGCGGGCTCGGGTGGCTATGGCAGCACTGCAGGGGGCTCCAATGGCTGCAGCTGCGTGCCTGCGACGGCATCGGGGATGGCCCCGCATCGAGTGGCTTCTCAGGATGCCTCGATGGCCTGCTTGCGCTTGAGCTCCGTGCCTGCCGCTCAGTCGCTGACCGTGTGCTCCTCCTGGCCGCAGACCGGTGCCAGGCGCTAACGTCCCTCCTGGTCTATGACGGCGGCAGCAGGGAGGCCCTCCTCCACTTCATCCATCAGCGCGGCACAGCGCTGCACACCTTGGACCTCCGCCTGCCTCTGGACCTGCACAACGACCACCTCCTTGCCATTGGTGGTCACCACAGCCAGAGCAGTCTTGCCGTGCTTCGCCTTCAAAGCTGCGTGCTTGTCACCGGGGATGGTCTCCGTTCTCTCGCGCGCACGGCCATTGGGGAAGGTATTGAAGAGGTCGCTCTAGTGAGCTGCGACGTACTTGAACGGGAGCCAGGATTGCTCACATTCCTCAGCCAGAGCATGCGCCGCCTCCGCCGACTTGATTTGTCTTACAACGAGACGCTGAAGGACAAGGAGATTGGTGCTATGCTATCGTCTTGCCGGAATCTAAAAGACATAAGGTTTAGGGGTTGCCGCGGCCTTACTGGAGAATCACTAGTCTCGTTGCTTAGGCACTGCGGGCGGTCAGTGGAGGTCGTGGACATCTCCCGCTGCCCTGGCATTAAAGGTGCCAGTGTCGAATTCTTTGCCCAGCGAGCCACCCGTTTGAATCATTTGATCATCGAGGAGGGCTCGGTATCAGAGGAATTGAAGGCAATTGCGGAGATGAAAGGCATGAAGGTTGGCCCATTGCCTTGTGAAGGATCATTCTAACGACGGTAATCTTATACAGAATGAAACTCATTGATTTAAGGAATTGCTCACTGAATGTTGAATAAGGGGTTAGTGCTTACTATCTGTGTATAAACTATAATGGAAATGTGTGTGTGTATGTCTTGTTAACTGTAAACTTGTCATGAGAGGCCCCTCTTGCTGCCTGACATGTAAATTGAGCAGCAAGAATTGTGCTATTGTATATGTGTCAAGAAATAAAACTGGAACCATTTCATGGATTTCAAGTTTCCGTTTATTTTAGTCAGTAATGTATATGTTATGCAAGAGCTGTGTGGAAATCTACTGCAAATAATTTGATGCCACTTTTGTCCTGCAAGTCCTTTTTTTGGAGAGAAATATGGTCTGTGAGATCTCTGGAGTGGTGAAACTGAAAACAGATAAAATGTTGAGCAGGTTCTGAATATCTGTTCCAAACAGATAAAATGCAGGATCTCGGATAATCACAAGTTCCAGTACGGATGGGAACAACATTGGATGTAGATTCAAGTCAGTAGATCTGCATTTAACTTAATTTTACAATTGTATATGTAAAAACAAATTCAAGGAAATCTACCTAGGAGCTGACTTGGAATAAATAATGAGAGAGAGGACAGCTTATTCCTGTAAATCATGCCTCCCTCTATGTACGCTGATGCTACCCAACTAGTATGGAATTGGACATTATGTAGATCTTGTAAGTAGGTATAGTTGAACATTTCAGGGTAACTGGATATTTGGCATTGGTAAGCTATTGCAAAGAGAATTCCTATTTTTCTGATGTTGATTCCTATGACGCAGTTCTAATTTCTGTTTTTCTTAGTTTCTGCTTGTTGATGCAGATCCGTGACAGAGCCTCCTGCAGGGTTCCATATGGCTCAAGATTTTGCGGTGAGTGAATTTTCGGTGTGGCAATCGGCAAACAAATGTATTTATTTTCTGATCTCAGTTGGTACGGCGAATGTGTTTATGCTTGTTAAGACTTTTGAGGGAGAAGAGGCCTACAGAGTTGACCCACCTGACTCATTCAGGGGAATGAAACATCCTAAACCATCTAAGCAAACCAGCTGCCTGTTGTTTGATCAGAAAAACACATCAAATAACTACACAATAAACTAGTTCCATTAGATTCATCATAAATATATCTTTGTACTATATATATTTGATGTTGTAGATATTAGCACATCTTTCTATAGACTTAGTCAAACCTAGAGAAGTTTGACTTAGAACGAAGGTAGAACTTCAATTAATTCGGAATTGATGTAGAAAATCTTATGTAGGTATTCTGTTTTGAACTGAAGGACTACCTTGATTAACTCTTAATATATAGTAACGGAACATTGCGTAGCGCTGTGGAGAAACTTCTTTTGAATTAGTTTGACAGAATAAGCCATTTCAATTACTATCTGATTCTATCCAGGGACGTCTTAGTTTTGTTTGCTGGCATATTTGATGTAGTGCTCTTCATTAAAATCAAGATGTAAATGGTAAAAGTGATTTTTTTCACGATTCATTGTTGAATGTTTGCACATGCAACATGCAGCTGAAACACTGTTAAATTAGTGTTATTAGTGTTGCTGAAGACCATAGTATAACCTTTTGTTTGCTACCACTAGACTTGTCAATAACTCCATTGACCTGCTATTTCATGGTTTAATTACAAAATATTGTTCTTGGTGAATTTTATCTTCGCCATCCTACTATTCTCCAAGAGTGAGAATACCAAATGGTCCGCTTGTAATACAAATCAAGCTGGGCATCCTGAGTGTAGATGTGACATGCAAACGTACTATCTGTTTCATCAACTTCTCTTTATTAAATATATAATTTATTTGAAAACCTATCTTGATATAAGCCATTTCTTGGGTTGTTTCCAACATAATATTCCTAGTTAGAAGCACATATTCTCCTTATTCTCCAGATTGAGCTAAGGGCTTATTGAGCTCGGGGCTCCTAATGATTTAATATTTCTTTACGCAGCCCTCATAATTAGGCTTAAGAGCTAGATGACTGCTAGCAGCATGTTTTTTTAAGATAATTTTGCTTATGTAGCTGAGTGGCCTAAAATGTTGTTTTGTGCCTTGAACGACAATATTTAAATTTTAGGTAGAACAATATTATGGCCTTGATGGTTCTGCTGCAGAATAGATTAAATGTTTTGCCTTCTTTCGATACTCTTATTTCCTACAGATTTTCACCTAAAACTAATTTTATTAAAAGAAAATGTTACTTTCCCTGAAATGAGCTTTAGGGATACCAGTGAAAGAAACTACTTCAGGGTTCTGACTGATGTGCCCAATGTGTGGTAATCGTTAGTTGGTTCTAGTCATTTTCACAACTTCCATCATAGTCCTGGGCTGCTGGCAGCTTCCTTTATAGACTTTCTTTCGGCCACATGCTGCTATGTCTCTTTCCAAATTGTTTGCATGGGTTCATGCTACTCGGTGGAGGCTCACAATGGACATGCTCATCTCTGCAGTTGCAGTTAATCCTGTTGGCCGTTTCATCTCCTTCTCGGGCTAGAATATGGGAAGCAACGTGAAACGATGGAAGCAGAAGACATCAAGCGGTTGAGGTGTTCCCTGCTAAGGACCACACCGTCGTCGAGGAGGCGTAGGCACGGCAGATTACAAACCGTGGAATGGTCCTCCAGCTCAAGAGGTGCATGAGGGCATGTAGCTTGGGCACTATTTTCTTGACACCTTGAAGTTCCAGTCCCTTCAACTTGAGGATGAGGGTGCTCCTGGAGATCGTCAGGTGAGCCACAAGTGCCTTTGGCTTTGTTCCAGTACAAGCACAGGAAAGAACAAATCGTTATTAGCATTTGGTACTGGTAGCACAACCATGCTTAGCAATGTACTTGGATGTTTGGAGGCTAAACTTTCTGATTTGAGGGAGTTTATCATGCTACTGTCCACCTACCATCATCCCTACCGAACATATTTGATCATGGGCAAGTGCATGTTTGGTGGCCATGTCAAGAAAGAGAAAATTATCAGCTTCTTACTGCACAAGTCCTTTGAATCATCACCAGACATTCAGAGGATAGGGAAGAAAACCCTTGTCCATCGTACTTGCCAAGACGAACGGGTTCAAGGTTGATTCCCGCATATTATTTTCGTTCGTGGAGATCATCTTATTCTCAGAGCAGATCATTAGCCTCCTCAAAAACTACCTGTATTTTTTTGAATTCAGTTGGGATGACGATGTGGGAGCACGGGAAACTTTCCAATCATCTCTATATAAAGAGTTGACAAGTAGCAGCAAAGTTGTGATCACTGCCAGAACAGATTTTTTTTTTGGAACCATGCAGGAGCACTGCATGTATTATATTAGATAGAAGAAAGAAAGCCAAAGAATGGCTGATGTCTTACAGTGATGGCCTTCAGCCAAGAGAAAGAAAGAAAGATTACAACCAACCAGTGACCAAAACAAACAGAACAAGAATGAAACAACTAGCAGCGACTATACGACCATGAAGAAAAAGCTACATTCCAATCAGGCTCAAGAGCTTGTCCCAAGAAGGGTACTTCCGTACTGGTATACTACTTCAAGTTCCTGGGCTTTGGAACCATGCATGGATCCCAATGAAGAATCGACATTGGCGTCTATGGGCATGCAACTGGCGACACAACTACAGCGGTCATTTCTAGGCGCAAACACGGTTGGTCAGATACTGTGGGGAAATCATGATGCTAAAAAATTTATGGTGTGGATTACTTCTTCCTCTTTGGTGAGCAATATCATGCCGACATTGTTGGGAAGAACCAAAACGTCGATATGCCTAAGCTGGCGTTTCTGCATGCTCGAGGTTGTCGGTGTATGATCTCAGAGAAGCTGTTCATGCCCAGATTTACATCAGAAGGATGGTATGGAGATCTAGCATCCCACTTTCCCATGACTACATAGCTACCTTAATTTGTGAATCCTAAGTAAATCCCCCCATTGTGGATTATAACAGTCATAACTTGCATATTTAGACGATACAGAGATAGTTCAGAGAGCGACACATATATAGTTCTCATGACAGACATAGATACTATATAAGCGAGGTTTAGGTCACATATCCATACCACTTTTCATCGATCATCATCATGGCTATCGGATGCTCCGGACACTTCTTAACAATCTCGGCAGAGGTGTAGTTGAAGATGGTAAAGGGTCAATAAGTACCCAATCTTGATCCATGTCGGTCATCCCATCCGGTGTTGTCTTCGGGGCGATGCTCCTTGGGATGCTACCCCAGACGCTGAAGGAAGGCAAGAGGGATGGGAAGCAACTTCAAGCCTTGTGCAAATACCACCTTGCAGAAATCGATTGGAGAAACCTCCTCATGAAAGTGGCCAACCTTCACATGCCTCCCCCTTGGCCTCTTGGAGCCTTCACCATTGCCCTCTGGAGCCTCTTTGGAGCGGCTGCCCTACCATTGTCTCCTAGGATCATCTTGCCCTTTGATGACTATAAAATAAGTCTCAATTTTTAACTAACCACAGTTTAAAACTGTAGCACTTATTTTGGGTCGGAGTGAGTATCTCATACATACAAATCACACATAATAGTTTGAACATATGTGCCCACAATATCAAAGAGAAGTCACACTAAACTAGTTGTGAAAGACACATCTAAACTGGCCGTACATGCTCCTTGGCGTCGTAAGATATTTGCTGGAAATATTGTTGGACATCACTTATTGTAAGATGCCGCAATGTAAAAGTTGTGTAATGTATAAAAAAAATGTCTCATAAAAACATTGCAAAGACAGCGCATAGCGAGAATTCAACAACACCATGGAGCATGGATAAGCAATTTGTTTCTTACTATTAGGTACAAGTGCCACAGTTTAAGCATCGACATATGTAACAATGTAACATAACAGTATAATACATACAAGAAAGCATCACAAGTACACATAGTTGAAAGAGACGATAATGCTTCACATTTAATCACTATCCTATCTATCGCAGTAGGGGAACGCAGCTCCCATTTCTCCTTCCCTTTCTCCTACGTACTTTTGTCGTTGCTTCCCGCCAACGCATTGAGGATCTGAATGTAGCTACTGGAAAAGGAATAATCACGTTGTTGCCTGTGAAAACGAGTTGCTGCATGTCGGGAGCATGACGATGCTACGAGCGGCGTTGGGTTTTGCTAGAAGCGGCATCGCAACGGTGCTTCAAGCCACGTCGAAAACGAGGTGCTACATGTCGGGAACATGAAGGTGCTACAAGCGGCGTTGCGTTTTGCTAGAAGCGGCATCGCACGGTGCTTCAAGCCACGTCGAGATTTGAGCTCGTGATGAGCGGCGGGGACACTGCTATATGCACGAGCGGGGACACTGCTATATGCATCATCCGATGGACATAACCTCCCCATCCGTCCTCCGGCCCGACGGCTAACATTATCCTTAGTGAAATCAAGCAAGATCAATATCAAAGTAAGAATATACATACTTGAATATTCCTCCAAAAGTATGCTATCGACTCTAGGCTATAGTACCGCTTCAGGCCTTTTTTGATTTATTATAGGATTTTGAAAGGCATTATTTATAGGATTGAGATCCCATGGAATGTTTCCTACTACATCCGTTTAATTCAAAGGATCATATCACATAGGAAATATTCACATAGGAACTTAGTGCAAAAATCATAGGAAAAAAAATTGGTTCAACTTCATGGAAATTCCTTCACAATCAAAGACAATTGTTCTTCCCATAAGATTTAACTAGAAATGATATCTAATTGTATAGAATTTCGATTTCCACACTTTTCGCCTATCCTATAAATCAAATGAGGCATCAAATTGTTGAGAACTTTCATGCAAAATTAAAATAGTACAACATGCATTCTGTAGATAGATAAACCAACAGCAGAGTCTCAACAAATTTATTACACTGTATTAGGGTACCTAATTAGGGGAAAACTCTATACAAGCTGAACAAACGGAGAAGTTCAGATTCGAATTGGGCGCTTAATATTGCATCTTGTCTCGTAGATCCCTCTTCATGGCCTTACTCTTGTGCCTATCTCTGTCTTTCCTGAACTGCTTCTTCTCATCGGCCGGCAGGTCCTCTTTGTCGGCGCGCCCCCCGGCATCCCTGGTGAGTCCGAAGGAGTCCCGGAAGAGTGGCAGGTTGAGGCGGAAGTGAGTGTAGAAGCCGTCACCGATGTAGTACTTGAGGAAGTCTAGCTGGACCAGCTTGGCCCACTTGGAGACCTTGACGACGTACCCACCCGACGACAACGATTCCTCCGGGCGTTGTTTGCTCTTCGTGAGCAAGCCGTGGAGCTGCAGCTCGTTCTTCTTGAGGAAGTCGTCGATCTGCCGGAACAAGTTCTGTTGAAGATCCAGAATCATCTAGCACAAGTTTGAGCCACAACTTAAAGATGATAGGAAAAATTACCTTGATCTTGTGATGATGCCATGCCTTCTTTTGTTGCTCACACCAACTACTGATGGAGCAATTTGTGCTTTGGTTCTTCCTAGTGCTTGTAGTGCTTGCTAGATCGGTAGCTTTTCTTTTGAGAGAGTTAGAGAGTGAGAGAGAGAGGCAGAGAGAGCCTTCTGCTGAGTGTCTTCACTCTTCTAGGGTCATCTAACCCTTTTATTTTGTTTAGCACTATGCACTAGGGGAACCAGCACCGTTGGATCAAAATTCGATGTCTCCGATCAAGACACCTCAGAGCTACTGTAGCACTGCTTACTGTAGCATTTTACTGTAGTGCCGCCCTACTGTAGCAGAAAATTTGACCTAGGAGAGCAGCCTAGATCACAAAAATATCCAACATTCTCCCCCTTGATCGTAAGGCTGAACATTATAAGCTCACTTTTCAACAAAATAATGCACTAAGACGAAAAGATTATAATGGTCTATTAGGTACCATTTAATCCAGTGACTATAGTACATCACTTCATATCAAAATGAACCTCTTTAACTTATGAGCTCCATAAACTTTATTCACATTATACATTAGCTTTATTTACATAATTCTTTACATAAACATCATAAACATTACAGACTCATCTTTTGATAAAATGGTACACCAAGACAATAGATTACAACAGTCAATTAAGTACTGCTAAACCAAGTGACTATGGTTCCCATTCGATCTCAAAATGAGCCTTTTTGGGGAGATGGTGCCATAATAGTTCCAACTTCTCCAGGATTAAAAGCTTTCAACCAAACCCATGCCGGCAACATGCTCTCTGAATACGCTGGGTGGTAAGCCTTTTGTGAGCGGATCCGCTAACATGAACTTAGTACTAATGTACTTGACATTTATTGTCTGATCCTGGATTCTATCTTTCACAACATGAAATTTATGTCAATGTGTTTGGCAGCACCACTTGACTTGTTGTTACTCGATAGATCACTGCGGGTTGATTATCGCAGTACAGAGTGAGAGGCCTGGAAATGCTGTCAATCACTCTCAGTCCCGGGATAAAATTCTTCAGCCATACCGCCTGCCCGGTAGCCTCATAACATGCTACAAATTCTGCCTGCATTGTCGACGATGCAGTGACAGTTTGCTTTGAGCTTTTCCATGATATAGCTCCTTTGCGAGGGTGAAAATATAACCTGATGTGGATTTCTTAGTGTCAACACACCCCGCAAAATCAGCATCCGAATAACCCACCACTTCAAGGTTATCAGATTTCTCATAAGTAAGCATGAGGCCTTTAGTACCTTGCAAATAACGCAAGACCTTTTTAGCAGCCTTCCAGTGATCCTGACCTGGATTAGACTGATATCTGCCAAGCATCCCGGTCACGAATGCTAAATCAGGGCGAGTGCACACTTGTGCATACATAATGCTCCCAACAATTGAGCATAAGGAATGACTTCATCTGCGCAGATTCATAATTATTTCTTGGACACTGAAAAGTCCCAAATTTATCGCCCTTAACAATAGGAGCAGGCGAGGCTGAGCACTTATGCATGTTGTACTTTTTCAGTACCTTTCAATATATGCTCTCTGAGATAGCCCCAAGATCCTCTGGATCTATCCCGGTGAATTTCAATTCCTAAAACATAAGCTGCTTCACCGAGATCTTTCATATCGAATTTAGATGACAGAAATCTTGGTCTCCATTAGCATATTTATATCACTGCTGGCCAAGAGTATGTCATCAACATATAATATCAGGAAGATAAAATTACTCCCCCTGAACTTAACATAAACACAATTGTCCATTTTATTTTCCTTAAAACCAAATTCCTTTATGACTTGATCAAATTTGAATACCACTCTCTTGATGCTTGCTTCAAGCCATAGATGGATTTCTTCAGATGACATCCCAAATGTTCATTTCCTTCCACAACAAAACCTTCCGGTTGTGCCATGTATACATCTTCATGCAAGTCACCATTTAGAAATGCCGTTTTAACATCCATCTGGTGCAGCTCTAAATCATAATGAGCCACAAGTGCCATAATTATTCTGAATGAATCCTTGGAGAGACGGGTGAAAATGTTTCATTATAATCAATCCCTTCTCTTTGAGTGAAACCTTTTGCCACAAGCCTGGCTTTGAACCTTTCGATATCACCCTTGGAGTCACGTTTGGTCTTATAGACCCATTTACTTCCAACTATTTTAGCTCCTTTGGGAATTTCTACTAAGTCCCATACATCATTAATGCTCATGGACTTCATTTCATCTTTCATGGCATTAAGCCATTCAGACGAATATTCACTTTGCATAGCTTCTTTAAATGAGGTGGGATCATTATCAACATTGACTCATTCATATCCTCACTCATATAAGTGAAATAATCATCAGGAATAGCAGACTTTCTAGCCCGCTGTGACCTTCTGAGAGGTTCATTATTTGGCACATCATCAACAATTTGAGGCTGCTGAGTATCTTCAATAGAAGTATCATCAGGTGTGACATCTGAAATAGTCACAGGAGTCTCAGCAGGTGTATTATTAACAGGAGGTGCAATATCAGCAGACACCGGGAAAATAGGTTCTAATTATTGGAGCGGGACATATACCCGTTTTTCCTCCAAAATTATTTCCCGAGGTGTTATGCTCCCCCTCATCACATCATTTTCCAGAACACAGCGTGTCTTGTTTCAACAAATTTAGTTGCCTGATTTGGACAATAAAATCGATATGCTTTAGATTTGTCAGGATAACCAATAAAATGGCAACTGACTGTCTTGGGGTCTAATTTTCCCATAACCGGATTAAAAATCCTTGCTTCAGCAGGACAGCCCCATACATGAAAATAATTCAGGGTTGGCTTTTTCCCAGTCCATAATTCATACGGTGTTTTGGGCACCGATTTACTAGGAACCCTGTTAAGAATATGTGCTGCTGTTTTAAGGGCTTCCATCCATAAATTTACCGGCAGAGTGGAGTGGCTTAACATACTCCGCACCATATCCATAAGTGTGCGGTTTCGCCTTTCAGCCACCCCATTTTGCTGGGTTCGCCCGGTGCTGAGTACTGGGCTACAATGCCATTTTCCTGTAAGAATTTTGCAAACGGTCCAGGAATTTGGCCATAAGTAGTATGTCTGCCGTAGTATTCTCCACCACGATCAGATCTTACAACTTTAATTCTTTTATTACATTGATTTTCAACCTCAGCTTTAAAATCTTGAACTTGTCTAATGCCTCTGATCTTTCTTTAATTTGATAAATATATCCATAACGGGAGAAATCATCGGTGAACGTTATGAATGAATTAAAACCATCCACCGATCTCACATTAAACGGACCACATATATCCGTATGAATTAATTCCAAAACTCCCGTGCTTCGATTTGCACCTTTCTTAATTTTCTTGGCATATTTTCCTTTGATGCAATCAATACAATGATCAACATCCGCATCCGTAAAATCAAGAGAAGGAAGAATTTGATCTTTAATGAGACGCTCAATTCTCCCCCTCGAAATATGGCCTAAACGATAGTGCCATAATTTCGAAGAAGTCTCATTATCATTACGTTTGCGTTTGGTACCGACATTTATATTTGAGGTAGAACCCACATTATTTATATCATCACATAGGGATATTACATAAAGTTTGTCTTGTCGACAGCAAGACCAACATTATTATTGTCATACATAATTATACATTGCTTATTCCCAAAGTGACACTCATAACCATCATCATCTAAACATGAGACGGAAACTAAATTCCGTTTCATCGAGGGTACATAGAGAACATTATTTAGTTGAAGCTAAAACCACCATGAAGTATGAGAGTGAAATCTCCAAGCGCCTCGGCATAAGCTTCAACACCATTAGCAACTCTAATTGTTCTTTCCCCTCTTTTTAGGGTCCTCCTCATATTGAATCCCTGCAACGAATTTGCAATATGAATTGTTGCACCTGAATCAATCCACCAAGTATTGGTGGCATAATTAACATAAAGGGATTCTTCAACAAAAGTAATAACATCGGTACCTTTTTCTTTGAGCCATCTCTTGAAGCCAAAACAATCCTTTCGCTATGCCCACCTTTTCCACAAAAGTGGCAAGCATTAGATTTATTTCTTCCGCATTAGGCCTCTTTCTGGCTTCTTTTGCTGTGAACCTTTTGAAGATTGGCCTTTTTCCTTGAACTTATTAGGCTTGGGCTTCATATAATCATTCACAAATTTTTTATACCTCTTCTTTTGTGAATGAGCAAACTGATTAATATGCTCAATTCTGTCAGCCTTAAGCCTTTCTTCCTCTTGCACACATCGCGCCATCATTTCATCAATCTCCCATTTGACATCCATCGCATTATAGTTGATCATAAATGGATCAAATTGAGGAGGCAAAGATGACATAATAAAATGGACGAGGAAACCACTAGAAATTCCATCTCCATAGACTTAAGTTTGGCAGCCATGTTGCACTTCTTCATAATATGCTCTCGAAGGCTTCCAGTGGATCATATTTTTCATCAATTAGTCTTCGAATAAGACTTGTTGCATAAACTTTAGAAGACCCTTTAAACTGATGCTCAATTTTTGCAAAGTACCCTTTAGCTGTCTCACAGTCAGGAAGGGCTCCCCTCATACTCTGTGTAATGGAGCCCTTTATCATCATAAGGCACTTGCGATTAGAGTCATCCCACTTAGCCTTGATAACATCATATTCCTTCTTGAGGGCTTCATAATTTTCATTATCTTCTTTAGGTGCCTCAGGAGGATCATTAAGGAGAGCATAATCAATATTGAGTAAGGCCATCGTGATCTCAAGCTTCTCCTTCCACATAACATAATTGCTACCATTTAGCTGTTCGATGCCATTTAGCATTCCAGTAATATTAGAGACATTAGTTGCTGCAAAAGAAAAATTCAAAATGCTTTAGTAAGCATCATCATAATCATCATTAAATTCTATTGATCAAATTCAAAACAGCTTTGGCCAGAGATGAAAATGAACAACAAAATTTTGTGGACAAATATTCATCAATTAGCTTTGGCCAAATTGATAAATAAAAGCCACACATTAATAATCCTCATTCATTAATTTCCTTCTACTAACCCGGTTCACATCAGCTTTGGCCAGAAGTGAAACGGATCAATAAAAGAATTTTGCGGTTAAAATGCCCGTCAAACAACTTTGGTCAGAATGACAAAGCATAAAACCACACTTTATTTGAGGATCCATTAAACTTTATTTCGCAGCGGAAACATTAACCATAATAATCATAGTGATAAAAATCACCATAATTCATAATCATAAACAAACTCAATAATAAACATAATAAAGCATGTAAATAACTAAGCATGGCAATTAAAAGCATGACTAATAATAACAAGTATAACAAAAACATGCAGAGAAATAGCCCTGAAATTTATTTATTTCAGCCCCAATTTTTTTTTATTGTCAAAAGCTTTCTGCTGAACTGGGCCCAAAAGAACCCAGCCCAGCAATTCCTCCCCCTCTTCCCTCCTGGGCCGACGGCCCACTACACGGCGCGGGAGGACGGCGAGCCGTTGGATGCAAATCCAACAGCCAGGTCACGTACCCGTCCGGATAAGGCCGGTGAGTCCCCGCACCCGCGGCTGCAACCCTAACCCTAATCCCCTTTTCTTTCCTCTTTTCCCCGATGGCGTCGGGGTACACAGCGACGGCACCGAGTGCACGCGGCGATGGCGGCGAGCACCAGCGCGGAGAGAGACGACGACGTCATTCAGATCCTCTCGCCGGAGCTGCGTGCAGCTATGGCTAGCGCGCACCTCCGTCGAGCGGGTCCGAATGGCGCCCCTTTGCAAGGCGACAGCGCACGAGCAGGCGTCCCTGCCTCGGCGTCGGCGACCTATGCATCCAGCACCGCAGCGGCCCACATCGTCGACAAGCGCGCGAGGATGAGCCGCCACGGCCCGGTGCGGCGGACGGCGAGGTCACTCGGGATCCAGCCCGAGGTCACCTGCCAACATGAGTTGGTGGCTTCGACGCCGCCGTGGCCAGTGACGACGGCGAGGCCCATGAGGTAAATTTCCACCGCCATCATCTTTTCATTAGGGTTAGGATTTTAGGGTTCCTCCAGATTTGGAAGATTTCATAGCTTAGGGTTTCGGAATTGGGGAAGAACTGCTTAAATTCATCATGATTTATTCATTCCCCTTTAAAATTCATGCTTAAACCGAAACCACGGCTTAATTTCAGAGGAGAATCTTTAGTGTTTTGAGCTCTAGGGTTGCAGGAAATTGGGGAAACTTTATAATTCACAAGAAACTGCCTTAATCCCCTTGACAGTAGCTTAAAACTTAAAACCCTAGGTTCACTTTAGTACATTTAGGGCTAAAAACTTAACAGAGACAGGGCTAAAGCATGACATGATCTAAACCAGGAAGAACATCTTAATAAACAACATAACATGCTTGATCTTGACATGAACTTTAGCACAGAAACTTAATAGATCAAGCAAGATCTTGAGCTAGGGCTCAAGCTTGAGAGCTAGTAGGCTCTGATACAAGTTCTGTTGAAGATCCAGAATCATCTAGCACAAGTTTGAGCCACAACTTAAAGATGATAGGAAAAATTACCTTTATCTTGTGATGATGCCATGCCTTCTTTTGTTGCTCACACCAACTCCTGATGGAGCAATTTGTGCTTTGGTTCTTCCTAGTGCTTGTAGTGCTTGCTAGATCGGTAGCTTTTCTTTTGAGAGAGTTAGAGAGTGAGAGAGAGAGGCAGAGAGAGCCTTCTGCGAGTGTCTTCACTCTTCTAGGGTCATCTAACCCTTTTATTTTGTTTAGCACTATGCACTAGGGGAACCAGCACCGTTGGATCAAAATTTGATGTCTCTGATCAAGACACCTCATCAGTGCTACTACTGTAGCAGACGAAAATTCTGACCTAGGAGAGCAGCCTAGATCACTAAAAATATCCAACAAGTTCATCTCCCCGGCGTTCGCCTTCTTCTTGCGTGCGTTTTGCCCGGAGGCGAGCTCAGAGACTCTGAGCTCGAGTCCCGGCCTTTCCTCGGGCTCAGGTTCCGGTGGTTTGCGGTTGTAGTAGTAATAATAGGGTATCTTGGGCTCATGAGGCAGGATGTCGAGCTCAATGCACACGGCCAGCGCCTCTCCCGCCACCATCCTTACGTCGGGCTCGTTGGCCCTGAGGAGCGTGGCGATGAGGACGAACGGGGTGCTAGCCTCCTCCATGTAGCGGGCGGCGGGGAGGACCACCGTCCACGCGGACACGGAGGCGGCCAGGACCTGCGGGATGGCGGCTGTCCCAGGCTGCTCGACCACTTCCCAGATGGCCTTCACGGTCCGCTCGGCCTCCCATGACCGGTTTGCGCAGGCGAGGGTGACGGCGGCGAGGCAGTCGATGGCCGCGACGGCTCTATCCGTGTCGGAGGGAGATGACGGGACCATCCCCGCGAGGGGGCCGAGCTCGAAGAGCCTGTCGAGGATGGTCTGCTCGGCCTTGGGGCCGACGGTGAGCGCGTAGAGGCCGATGGCGCGTAGGCGTCCTTGCGCTCCTTGGCGGACCCGCTCTGGAGGAAGTAGAAGCAGCGGTCCAGGGCCTGC
The DNA here is from genome assembly GCA_947311845.1 of Poa pratensis. Lineage (NCBI taxonomy): Eukaryota > Viridiplantae > Streptophyta > Magnoliopsida > Poales > Poaceae > Poa > Poa pratensis. Next base: position 51,883,288 of record CAMZMU010000048.1, on the reverse strand, counting down.
TCGCACCGGCTCCGGTGGTCGTCGGGGCACACGAAGCCCTCGAGCGCTTCGATGAGATCCTTGAGGCCTTCCTCGCGAGCAACGCGCTTGTTCTGGTGGAGCATGGCGACGCAGCTCTAGATCGAGAACGCTCGCGCGGAGTTGGAATCGACGCCCGCCATTGATACCCGAGTGCTTAGAAGGTCTGATCGCTTTGGTTTGGTTTGGTGTGGAGGTAGGCGGGGACGGCGAGGTACTTATAACGGCCGGAGGAAGAGGAGATCGAACTCGGAGTCGAGTTGTACAAGGAGGCGGTGGTAGGAGGGACGTTTCGTTGCGGGCACGCACCCACGGCCCGAATATGAAAGCAAACGGCCCGTTTACTTGGGGCCGCGGGCTCGAGGTCAAGTGGGCTGGCCAGGTAACTGGTTTTTTTTTGTACCCCAAAAAAAAAGGTAACTGGTTTTTGTTGTACTCGATTTACTTTTGACACTTCAAAAAACTGAGCGCCAGAACATTTATCTGAAAAATAAACTTAGCGCCAGAATTCTGAAAGCGGTGTATTTTTTCAATGTTTCTGATTTGGATGCTACTCTTCGCTCATCCCTCCCCAATTTGGATAGCAATACAAGACGGGTGGGATGTCCTCGTAGATGGTCTCATATGCAAAATTGGAGATACTCGATCCACTGTATATGGATGCATAAGAGCATCTCCAACCGGTCCCCTCAAATCCTCCCTATACGTCCGGCACCACCATCCGGACGTGTCCGGCAGCAAAAAGAGTCAAACATCATCACCCAACCGGTCCACTCAAACTGCCCCTATTGTCCGGCAACCCCCAAACTCACCCCATATGTGTGGAGGGTTTGGGGGCGGCCGGACGCGCCCGGACGCGTCCGGTCGTGTCCGTTTTGCTTTGTTTTCTTTTCTTTTATCCTTCATTGATTCTTCTCTCTCCTTCTCCACCAATCAAATGCAAATGACCTCACAATTTGGGGAGGATTTGGGGGACACGGTTGGAGGAGACCACTTTTAGGGGTGGTCCGGTCACTGTCCGCGGACGCGTCCAAAATATGAGGGGTCCGACTGGAGATGCTCTAAGAGCATCTCCACCTACAGCTCTCAAAAGAGCCGCTAAATGTTTAATGACGGATGCAACAGAAAAAGGCCACAACGGCACCTCCATATGTTCGGCACTGCCCATGCCAGCCCGAAATTTGGAGGCCCGCACTGGAGCGTCAGACAATGTCTGGACAAACCATCAGGCATGCGGGTCCCGCATGTCATAGATAGAGGTTCTACGCCAAATTGCACATGATTCCTTCCCTTTTTCCATATCGTCGTGGCCGCAATCCTCTTCTTCCTCGTTGTCTCTCGAATGGCCCCGCTCTCGCCACCTCGCATGCCGTCGTCGGGTGAGGAGCAGACGAAGGTGATGAAGTTGGAGTCGGAGGAGTTGACGCCACAGCTGATGCACTCGGTGGCGTCCTCCAGTCGAGCTGGCAGACGACTACGCGTGAAGGAAAACCTCTAGCAGAAAGCCCTACGTGTCGATCTCGGCGCCGTCAACATACTAAACGATTTGAGCCAAGGGAGCACGAAGGCGTCCCTTATGGAAGTTCCTCGCCGTCTTCCCCGGACTACTACAACGACCCCGCCGTTCCCCGACGCAACACGCTTCTTCTCCTCGCCCGAGGTGGGCGAGAACGCCGCCGACGACGTCGACCCAAAAGCGATCTTCTTGTTGGCTGTGCCCGTAAAGCAAGGTCGAGGAAATGACCTTCACCAGGAGGTCGCCTACAGTGACTCGACGGACGTCGATCACGATTCACGGACGGCGTCTCGGTCCATCACGGCTTCCCCGCAGCAGTTGTTCGATGATGGCACCGCTAACGTTCTCGGCGAAATGTCCGACCTTGAGGAGGTGCGTTTTCTATTCCTTCATGTGCATGTGTGCATAGAATGAAGCCGGACTCGTGCACATTGAATAATGCCTACATTGTGAAGATTTTTCCATTATGAAGTCGACCATGTGTGCATTGTTTTGTCTATCGTAGGACGGGGCCGTCGACGCCATTAGTTCATTTTATCCGCGGTGGCGCGGTGGCGTCTACTCCTACCCCGGCCAGGGTGGAGAAGCTAGCCATGGCACCAATGATGCCCAGGGCGACGAAACCACCGAGGAAGTAGAAGTTCAAGATGGTGAAACCGGAAAGAAAATCAAGAAGGTGAGGATGCTAAGAGGAAAATCATGGATCACCATGAATGATCAGTTCTGTGTGATTTTTTAATGGCAATAAGTTAATACTCTATTACTGGCGCAAACGTTTTTATTTATAGCCGAAGTTTTAAGAAGTGAACTATCAAAAAAGAATAAGATTTATATATAGAGAGGAGATTTTTTGCACCCGGGCACCAGTGATCCCCGTTTAAAAAATTCGAAAATCATATTTATATGTTTTAAAAAATTCTGAAAAAAATCCGAGTGTAGCCAATGATATATCCCTCTAACGTGCAAAATATCAACTTCAAAAACTTTGTATTTTGAGCTACACAAAAATGACAAATTTGTAGATCTGAGTATGTATATTTTCAAATCCCTAAATTTTATCAGATTTGTTATTTTTGTTTAGCCCATATTATGAAGTATTTCACAATAAAAACTTGCACGGATGCACCAGTGGCAACATCATAATCTTTTTTCAGATTTTTTTGAAACTCACAAATATAATTTTCAATTTTTTTAAACGGGAGGGAGCACGGGTGCTCGGGATCAAAAAAGGACTTTCCGCTACATATAGCCAAAGTTTTGAAAACATGGTGTGTTTGAACAAAATCATATTACTCTGGAGTAGTGAATTACCAGTAATAATTTCGATCAATGCGATCAGGTGGGAGCATCTACCTATGTTTTTCCAGTAAAAAAAGGTTAGATTTTAAAACGTCTGACCGTTCCAGCAAAGGGTGGTGGGCGGTGGCGCATTTTTGGGTCGATTCGCAAAGAGCGGACTTTGACCGCTGATACGTGAAAAGCGGACCATTTTAACCCATCGTTAGGGTTGTAAATCTCTTCTTTTACCAGGACGCCAGACCCAGATCTGGGTCTCGTCTGCCTATAAAGAGGGACTCCCGTGCTTACCCAGTTCTCACCTCGCCAGATCTGGATCTCGCAGGCAGCACGCCTCCTCTAGGGTAAGCACCATCTTGTTCCTCCCCTTGTCTATGTTTTGTGCTTTTGCTTATGCATCTGTAGAATCCTAGTGCTGCTTAGTCGTGGTCATGCTGCTGTCAAGTTCCATCATCGCAGCTCTATGTTTACTTACTGGGTGCTACCGATTTCTTGGCTAATTTGTTAGTAGCTTTTACCCATGTTGTAAAGCGCATCAGTAGGTCGACTAGCGGCTACAAGGTGTGTTAGACAATAAAATCATTGTGGGATTCATCGGTTGTGGTATACTCCTGTGTGTCTCTGTTGACAATATTTGTCCGCTGTTTGTACTGAGGTGTTGTTACACGCTTTTATCTGGCTATAAATTATTGCTATCAAATTTCCCTAGCATCTACGTTATCCAATATTGTTATGGGCATTCTTCCCTTCATGATTTGCAGAACTTGAGTAACTAGGGGTTGGATCTGATAGCCTCGTAAATATTACTTCCTTCTCTTGTTTCACATCAAAATAATTGTGGGATTTTAATGGATTGCAGTTTTCATATCATATCAGTTCCATGCGCTATTATTTATATGAGCACAAGCCTGTATTTTCTTGGTTCTATGTTACTTGAGTAACTAGCAGTTGGATCTGGTAGCCTAAAAAATAGCACTTCTTCTCTTGTTTCACAGCTAGTACAAGAAATGTGTTGTCCAGTGGATGAAAGCTCAAACCAACTTTCATAGATCCTAGCAGTTTTGACGTAATAGCAAGCCTGGTTTTCGCTTTTCATCAAAGCATCTTGAGAGACCAAAATCTGCAATTTTTGGCACCATGTTGTCTTCTAGCAGTATATTTGCAGGTTTGAGATCCAAGTGAAGAATCTGAATCTCGTGTAGATAATGTAAACCCTCACAAATTCCCTTGATTATTTCATGGTGCTCCCTCCATTCAGGTACAATAACTCTTAGTGATATTGGTTATTACCATAGTTAATCTTAAAAGTCAGTATGATACTGATCTGGTTGTTTTGAACTGTAGGAATGAGCATCATACAGTTGCAACGAAGTTGTCCAGCACACATATGCATGACAAATTCCGCTAAGTGGTTGAGCTGATAAAAATGAAAAAAAAGTATTGAGACACAAGCAAAGACTTAAATGCACTGGCAAGTTAGACGAGACGACGCTGCTTTTTGTGTCTACCTAGATGGAGCCCTCATGTCTTGTAAAAGGTAGGATCATATCTCACATAATATAAATTTCTATCTTCTGTTATTAGATGGATTGGTAAGATTGCTTACATACTTTCTATGTGGTTCACTAAAAATTATTTGTTTGAAACATGTCACTGGTATGATAGAAATTACTTCACTATGTTGTCTATTGTGTATCTTTTTGGAGATTAAGAGCTTCATGTGTATCAGATGTTAAAACTCTCTTCTTTTCTCTTAATAGATGCATGAATCTGCATGGAAGAAGGGCTATCAAATAATCCAGGAATTTGAGGGGGTTTACATCATCTTCGCAAGAATTGCATCGCTCACTTAAATCTCAGACCTCAAATATATTCCTGGATAACAACAGGTGCCAAAAATTACCGATTTTTGTCTCTCAAGGTTCTTGGAGGAAAAGCAAAACCAAGCTATTGCTTCAAAACAGTTTGGATCTATGTGGTCTACTGAGATTTGCATGGATAGTTCATCCTTTGTGTAGGTAAGTTCACTCCTGGCACATGGCATGCTCCACTAACCTCATTATTTTGTAGCCAGCATGCATCTCCATTTCCAACTTTTTGTTGCCCCGATCTGGTGAGGTCAAGCGTAGGAAAGGATTGCACTATGGGACAACGAAGTTCACTGTAGGTATGTTTCTGTTGATGATTTTCCTTGCCAAGAAATGGAGTTTGCTAAAGAGATAAATGTATCATCTATCTTACTGATGCTTTGTAACTATGATTCAGATATGTTTGGAAACCGCCTGTCCTTACATATGATGGCTGCACCGGGGGATATTCAGGCGCAAGCTCAGGTATCCATCAGCATAACAATCCACATTTGTTTTCAAAGGAAGCCCTGTCCAGCTCTTAAGATTAGCATGGTTTCATCTTCCGATACAGGGAACAACATCAGGATTCAGGGGAGGCAAGCCAGCAAGGAATGATGAGCAGGGCACTGAAGATCTACCCTAAAGTAGCATCCTGACTTTGGCTTGTTGGGACCTGATTTTCAGGGTCTTGTTCCTATATTTCATTACTGTCTTAGCCCCATTTATCTTACATAGAGCAAGTTGGAGTTGTTACATTTACCTTTTGATTGAAGGATGTATGGTAATAATCTACAGCTTAAAATAGCTGATACTAAGGAATCTGTCCAGTGAGAGTTTCATATCACACTTCATGTGACTGGTGTGGTTATTTGTTGTACCTGTCCTTTGGAATTATCGGATGTATTTTGTTGCTCCTTCTATTCTATTATGAGATCCTAGGAGCAACGGTCAGGAACAAATGCCACGGCATCTTGTAAATATCTCCACCCTATCACAGGCACTCGAATATGCTCGACAGAGACTGTGTGCTTTGTCCCTGTCTCCATGTCGACATTGTTCTACATAAAGTTTCGCAAGGAAAATAACATAAAACTCTGTAAGTAAGAGAAACCGCTATCAAGTTACCGAATCCGTTCGATTGTTTCTTGGGAATTCGAGTGCTCAATTTGTTTGACTACGAAGGCTTACTGTCACATGGCAATCCCGCCCTCAAGCTGGTTGAGCCGAACCAGGTAGTAGCAACGCACGCATCGCCCCACCCACGCAATCCAAACCCTCGCCGCCCGCCTCCACCGAAGTACTAGCAACCATGGCGCCGCCACCGGCGCTTATGGATGACGTCGTCGACGAGATCCTCCTCCGGCTCCCGCCGGCCGACCCCGTGTGCCTCGCTCGCGCGTCCCTCGTCTGGAAGCGCTGGCGCCGCCTTCTCTCCGCCGCAGCCTTCCGCCGCCGCTACCGCCTGTTCCACGGGACGCCCCCGCTGCGGGGATTCATCCACGTCTTGAAAGGAAGCCCGCCCTACGCCTCCCGCTTCGTCTCCACCTCCGATCTCCGCCCCGCCACCCGCGACCTCCCCGGATGGCTTGTCCTCGACTGCCGCCACGGCCACGCCCTCTTCGCCACCGCAAGCCCGAATGTCGGGAGCCGGACAGCCGTGGACCTCGTCGTCTGGAACCCAACTACAAACGAGCAGCGCCGCCTGTCCCCGCCGCCCCACCTTGCTGTCCAGCACTTCAATGCGGCTGTGCTCTGTGCCGCCGCCGGGCAAGGTTGCAACCACACCGACTGCCACGGGGGCCGTTCCGTGTGGTCTTGATCTTCACCACTACCACGTACAGTATGCAGACTATCACGTCCGCGCTCGTGTACTCATCTGAGTCTGGCAAATGGGCGATCTCACCTCCATTCATCATCCTCACCGCAAAGCATATGTCGATGTGATGCCGAGCGTCCTTGTCGGAGATACACTCTACTTCAGCTGCGGGTCTGAATACATCTACCAGTACCAACTGGGTGTGTCGCGCCTATCAGCGATCACCGCACATCGTCATCATCAAGGGGAGAAAAGTGTGCTCGAATTCACCGACATACAGTTAACCGGAGGCAGCATCCGTGTGTGGGCGAGACAAGTGAATTCCAGTGGAGCTGCAGCGTGGGTTCAATGCAGGTCCATCAAACTCAAGACGCTGCTCCCCGATGGTGCCCTCCCGACCAACGTTGAATCCCGCTTTATGGCACGTGTGAGTGGCTTCATCGAGGGTACCGACATCATCTTTGTGGGCACATCTGGTAAAACTTACATGGTCCAACTTAAGTCAAGGCGGGTCACAGAGTTGGCTGTGTCTTCGGGGAGAGTAGTTCCCTACGCAGGCTTCTACATTCCAGGTACACCGACACGCCTATGATCATGTTGTGTATCCCTGAATTGTTACTGCAAAAGTCCAGGTTGCAAGTAGTATGGTAGTACTTCTTAGCACTTATTACTAAGAACAACGTATATAAATTATGGACAGTGATACTGAGCTCTTGCAAAGTCTGTTTCGATAAAAAATTGTCAGGGTCATCTGATGTAGCCCAACCTATGGCTCCTACAACAGGTGGCCCAATGACAAGAGCAAGAGTCAAATCTCTCCATGAGAAGGTGAATTCACTCCTATCGATGTGTGACCTCGACACTCCTTTGAATGTCTTGCTACTTCATTCCGATACCTTGTGTGTGCTCAGCTATGGTGGACCTGATGACCCCTATGAAGATCTCCAAGGAAGTGATGAAGATGACCAAGAGACGTCGCAAGACGAAGGAGAAGAAGCAGTGGAAACAGGCCAGCCGGCCCCCAGGCCGGCCCAGGCCGGCGCCCAGGCCGGGCTGCCTCCAGAGCCAACCGGCCTCCAGGCTGGCCTAGGCCGGGCCACAAGCCGGCCTACCTCCCGACGCGACCAGCCCTCCAGCCGGCCTAGGCCGGACCCAGGGCCGGGCCCCAGCCCGAGGCAGCCGGGCTCCAGGCGCCCGGCCTCAGCACGACTCCAGCCGGCCTCCACGCCAGCCTCGGCCGGCCTCCAGGCCGGTTTCTCTGAAGACTTCAGCCTGCGCGCTTGACGGGTCCACGTGGCCTTGTATCTCCCACCTTTTCGCCCATCTCGTGACTTAGACTATAAATAGACCCTTCCCCTCCAGATTTAGGGTTAGACTATGATTTGGAAACTAAAGTAGAGCCTTGCTCCTTCTTCTCAAAGTGTCTCTTTCCTCCTATGGAGATGAATCAAGGCCTCCCCTTGTGGAGATGAACCAAGGCCTCCTCTTGAGTAGAAGATCCCTGCGTGGATACCAAGGCTTCCGCTTGTAGTTGCGATTACTTGCTAATCTTCCCTCTTTGAGTGGCTAGATTGGGTTGGTTGGATTGACCAATTGGACAAACAATCCTAAAAGTAAGGTGTGCTTGGGAGAGGAGAATTGGGGGCTACCCTCGGGGATTTGTTACCAATTGAGTCTTGCCGAGTTGCTACTTACTATTTACCCTTGTTTTGAGTGATTCCCCTCTTTTGTGTTCTTCGTTCTTCGCGTGTTCTTCGTGTTCATCTTTCCCTCCGCACAAATCCATGAAAATCGGGACCAACCCACATCATCATCTGATTGTGATGACCTGTTCATCTAAAAAGATTATGGACATCAATATCTATGTGCAAGCAAAAGAGGTGTTTCTCTAGAGTACAATTCTGTTTACTTTTTCATGAATTTGTGGGGGCCTGGTGACTGTTACGTGGGGAGCTGTTGATGACGAGTTAGCGCTTGTTGGGTTAGCGGTGATTTGTTGGCCCTTGTGGTTGGTGAGAATTAAATCAGTATAAGCCAGATATTTTTGGGGGGAAATTTAATAATAAATGAGCTGACATATTTTCGAAATGTTGGCATTTCTGCAGCGATGCGAGCGGCTTCTACAGGTGACACACCAAGAGAAGTTGCTTCTTTTTTTCTGAACTTCAAGAGAAGGTGCTTCAAGTGCATGACAAATTCAAGCTGCTTGAGCAAGGTTTTCTGAGCCAAGGAGGAACGTGCTGTGATGTGTGTGCAGATGACGGCTTATGGGGCATTTTGTGGCAGGACAACTCTTTGGAATACGCAGGTTCATGTTTTCCATTTGTGAAGAATGAGTTGAACATGTCCAAACCCAGTTTTGCCGACCTGCATGGTTGTAAGATCTGTGTGTTTGTATCATTTTGGATGATGCTCGCGATAGCTGTGGATTGCCATGGCTAGTGCAAGTGAGTGTTGCCAACTGACTTCTTGTTACATCGAGAAGCTGTTTACCTTTGGGTGTTGTGGGATATCCAATCAAGATGGCAAACTAGCATGTCTCTTTGCACTGTCTTGTTTGTGAATTGACCTGAAGGTTTATGTTTCAGGTTTGCGTTCCAGTTTATTGCAATTGATTTATGTTTCATGCTTGACTAAGCAATTGGCAACTGAAGATATATACAATGACATGCCTTCCTTTTCTTTTGAAAAATGAAGCCGCGCTAGTTTTTCTTTCTTTAACAAGGATTTCCCAAGTACTCCCTCCGTTCGGAAAAGGATGTCTTAAATATATCTAAATTTGGATGTATGTGGACATGTTTTAGTGTACACATACATCCAAATCTAGATATATCTAAGACATCATTTTCTGAACGGAGGGAGTAGCTGTTATCATTGGTATTTGCCTCATCGAACATCGCAGGAAGGCAAGGACAGCCCAATATGTTGAGTTCTTTTTGTAACCTTTCTGTTCAGAAGCGCCAGGGCAACACCGGTTTTATCAATGCCTCAAACTATCGCTAGTCCTTCTCTGGTCTCTGCTACTCCCAGGATGCAAGCCACGTGTGTAAGAAACAAGACAAGAGAATCCAAGCTATTACTCTACCCTTTTCCGAAACTGGATAGGAGTTTCCACCCGCTCGGTGCTAATTCCGTGGAAACAATGATAGTATAGGAGAATGATAGTGATCTACTGCTGTTTCAAAATAGACGTCATTTTGGACATCAGTATTGGTCAAGGTCAATGTTGTTGATGCTTTTTTGACCCCTAGTTTTTTTTTAATTATGAATGGTTTGTTTTTGTTAATTAACGAAGATAACCATGTCATTTCAGTCATCGATCTCCTGTGTTACCTTTTCTGTTTTATGTTTGTAGAAACCATGTATATAACATATAAATGTGATTTGACGACATATCTTCTCATCCATTGTGCTCACCTTTCGGTTTGGAACCAGAAAAAATTGAAATTTTTCAGTTGCTTCTTGATGCCTTACAAAGTTGTAACTTCACTAGAAGGTCAGAGAAAACGAACAATATGAATACTGCATTTTGTATTTTTTTCCTACGCCCTTTTGATGTATTCTATTTTGTAACTATTATTTACTCCTATCCAAAAACACATAGTACAATATAGAAGCACACATACTTACACACTTAGACAACTGTTACTGAAGACTAGAGTAACAAAGCAGTTTTAACCAGGAACACAAGGCGTCAAATATACGACACCCCACTGGATATTTAATTTAGGGTTGATTAAACTTAACGTAAGATGAATCTGAATATGCGATAGCAATACCAACACAGTTCATATGTTTACACTGAAACAAATAGGCAAAAGGCCGTGAAAGCTAAAAAATTATGCATAGCACCACACAAATAGACAGTGAATATTAATATCGTCTCTATGTAAAGTTTGTTTCTTCCTAACAAGACATTGTCATACAATGCATCATTGTAGACGTTTACTTTCTATACTAATCGTCTTGCAGGTCTCTATCTCCCTAATCTTCTCCCTCCGCTGCTGCCTCCTCGACATATATACGGCCTTGTGTTCCCCACACGCCCTATGCATTTTGTGCGTGTGGCAGTCGCACGCCTCTGCCCCCTGGAAGGTTGGAAATGGCTACCAACGGTGAGACCAAGCTCGCCGTACTAGACGCGAGTCACCCTGCCACCGTACCGGTGTCCATGGAATCCGGTGGCGCAGCCAACCACGACGCTCTGTCGCCATCGTCGCGGCAAGGCCAGTGGCTGCGCGCCGCGGTCCTCGGCGCGAGCGACGGCCTCGTCTCTACATCAGCGCTCATGCTCGGCATCGGCGCGGCGCGGCCTGCCGACCCACGGGCCGCGCTCCTGTCTGGCGTGGCGGGGCTCGTCGCCGGCGCGTGCAGCATGGCCATCGGCGAGTACGTGTCAGTCCACGCGCAGCTCGACGTGGAGCTGGCCGGGCTCAAGCGAGTCGAGGAGGCTCGCGGGTACCCGGTGGACCGGGCTGGGCTGCCGAACCCGAGCCATGCATCGGCAGCCTCGGCGCTGTCGTTCGCAGTTGGCGCTGCCATTCCGCTGCTGGCTGCGTGGTTCGTGTCGAGCTACAGGGTGCGGGTCGCGGTGGTCGTGGCGACGGCGACCATGGCGCTGGCGGTGTTTGGCGCCTTTGGCGCGGTGCAAGGCCGGGCTCCAGCAGGGCGAGCTGGGTTGAGGGCAGCGTTGGGAGGATTAGTGGCGATGGGGATCACCTACGGTATCATGAAGTTGTTCCGGACCCATTCATTTTGATACGTCCAAAAAATAAACATTGTGTTAATATCATCGAAATAGCATCTCATGTGCATGCTCACGAAATCGCCTTACCCATTGTCCGCCAACCCATTTTTATGGTGTAAATCGAAGCGAAAATCCTCGGCATATCTGCTATCGACACCAACATTTTTAGATAAAGGGAGTCTTTATTACTTAAAGTGTTTAAACATTAGACCCAACCTCTGCATAACCAAGATGCACACAGCCGAACCAAGTCTGAAGTACGAAAAATAAAATAGACGAATTACATATCAAAATGAGAAATTGTAGAAACGCCTAAGGTGGTGGAGGGCCGATCCGCAAATTATGCTGCCATCCATGTAGGGATAAAAAGTCTCTCGCCGTATCCTCCAGTCTTGTACACACCGCCATAAACAGGTCTCGATGCCCCACACGTTGCAACTGAGACCACGAACGGAGTGTAGCAGTAGTCCTGTAGATAACCTGCATAAGAGAACAATTTTTATCATTAAAAACCTTGTCATTTCTACATAGCCAAAGCGACCATATTACGGCAAGCGCTGCCACCCTAATAAGTTGTTTGAACCTTTATCCACTCCATTCAGCCAATTGCCAAAAATATTAGCAATGCTTGTAGGTGGGTAAATAGTAGAACCTATCTGGATGATGGACCATATAGAACTAGCAAATTTGCACTCGAAGAACAGATGTTTGATTGTCTCATCTTTATGACAGAAAACACACTGTTTACTCCCATGCCAATTGCGTTTTGCAAGGTTGTCTTTTGTAAGAATTACTCCTCGACGAAGATACCACGCAAAAACTTTGTTTTTAAGTGGAATTTTCATCTTCCAGATTTTCTTATTATTATCTACTGGCACCTCCGGCTGGATGAGTGCTGTATACATGGAGTCCACGGAGAATTTACCGCAAGTGCGTAAATTCCACCGAAACTCATCAGACCCTTGAGTCAAATTGACAGAAGCGAGTCGCTGGAGCAACTCATGCCAAGATGCTAGCCTGGGTCCAACAAGATCTCTCCGGAACGTCACAGTGGGATGGTTATCAACCAATACCTGAGCAAGCGTATCGCTCTTGTGACGTCCTTGGACTATACCATATAGCGCTGGATATTGTTCTCGGAGTGGGGTAGTACCCAACCATGTATCCTCCCAGAACCTTATCTCAGACCCATCCTTAATGGAGAAAGAGCCATATGGGAAGAAGAATTTCTTCGTCGCCATTAGGCCCGCCCAAAAATGGGAATCACCTGATTTCCAAGAAACCTGTGATAACGCACTTGAGCCTATGTATTTCTTCCTAAGGAGGGTTTGCCACACCCCCTCTTCCGTCAGTAGCTTAAACAGCCACTTACCAAGAAGAGCTCGATTCTTGACCTGAAGATCATGAATCCCAAGACCACCATGGTCCTTAGGGCGGCACACTACATCCCATTTAGCCAGCCGGTACTTCTTTTTTTCACTATCCCCTTGCCAAAAGAATCTGGATCGAAAGTAATCCAATCGATGCAAGACTCCCTTTGGTAGTTGAAAGAAAGATATCATATACAGTACCATATTAGTTAGGACTGAATTTATGAGTACCAATCTTCCCCCTAAGGATAATAATTTTCCTTTCCAGCTACTTAGCCTCTTTTGTAGTCTTTCTTCAACATGTTTCCATTGAGCTATCGTTAGCCTCCTAAAGTGAATTGGGATGCCGAGATAGTTAATTGGAAACTGGCCAAGCCCACAACCGAATAATTCGGCATATTGGGCCGCCTCCTCTTGGGCGTCGCCAAAACAAAACACTTCACTTTTATGGAAATTGATTTTTAGACCGGAAAGTTGCTCGAACGCTGATAATATTAATTTCAGGTTTCTTGCCTTCTCCATATCATGTTCCATAAAAAGAATTGTATCGTCGGCGTATTGTAGAATGGATAATCCGCCATCCACTAGATGCGGTACCACGCCGACAATTTGCCCATCGGATTTTGCCCGCTCAATGATTATGGCTAACATATCAGCAACTATATTAAACAATATAGGAGATAATGGATCGCCTTGCCGTAATCCCTTTTTCGTCTGGAAGTTTCTACCAACATCGTCATTGACTTTGATGGCGACACTTCCTCCGGAAACGAAATTATGAATCATTGCGCGCCACTCAGCTGAAAAACCTTTCATTCTGAGTGTTTGTTGCAAGAAAGACCACTTGACTTTATCATAAGCCTTTTCGAAGTCAATTTTTAGGATGACTCCATTAAGTTTTTTCCGATGCATCTCATGAACTGTTTCATGTAAAATCACAACTCCATCAAGAATATTGCGACCTTGCATAAATGCCGTCTGAGTAGGTCTCACAACATGATCAGCCACCGAGTTAAGCCTAATAGTAGCGTTTTAGTGAAAATCTTGAAGCTAACGTTAAGAAGACAGATAGGTCTATATTGCTGAATCCTTTCTGCTCCATTAACCTTTGGCAACAAAATTATCTCACCAAAATTTAGGCGAAACAGCTCAAGATGTCCAGCATGTAAATCCTGAAACATCTCGAGCAAGTCCGATTGGATTATGTCCCAGAAAGTTTGATAAAACTCTGCGGGAAACCATCCGGACCCGGTGCTTTGTTGTGTTCCATTTGGAATACCGCCTTCTTCACCTCCTCCATAGAGAAAGGAGCGGTCAGATGGGCGTTTTCCTGATCGGAAACCTGCGGGATATCATCAGTTTGGGTTTCGTCCAGCGAGAAATTATCTGCGTCCGGCTCTCCAAAAATATTTTTATAGTACTTCGTGATGTAGGATTTCAACTGCTCATGGCCTTCAATCGTACCCTCTTCCTGGTTAAGGAGTGAATGAGTTTCTTTCTATGTCTTCCATTAGCAAGACTATGAAAGTATCTCGTATTCGCATCTCCTTCCAGAATAAATTGGGCCTTTGATCGTTGGTACCATTTGATCTCCTCTTCACGAAGAAGACCCGCCATCTCGGCATTAGAACGATTTTTTAATTCGATCTCTTGCGTTGATAGGGGTCTAACTTCCGCAGCAGCCTCTAGTTCATCTATAATAGATGACAACCGAGCTTCTCATTTTTTAATTGCCCAACCATATGTCTCGCCCAACCTTTCAGGTGTTTGCGCAATGCGCTTATTTTATTATTCCACCTTTGGATTGGAGTTAGACCAGGCACCGGCCTTTCCCACACCCTCTTTACCATATCGAAAAACCCATCCCTATGCAGCCAACCCAATTCAAATTTGAATTGGCGTTTGCACAATGGGTTAGGTGTTCCCGTGGTTAGGAGTATGGGAGCATGATCTGACAATGCCTCTATACGTTCGAGGACCCGTACTGAGACTAGTGGGTATTTAATTTCCCAATCCGAGTCCATCAATACACGGTCCAGTTTCTCGTATGTTGGCTCTGGGAGGCTATTAGCCCAAGTAAATTGCCTCCCAACCATCGAGACTTCTCTTAGACTAAGACTGTCAATAACAGCATTGAATAAGAGAGGCCATCTGTTGTCAAATCTGCCTCTACTCTTCTCATGTGGAAACCTAAGCAAGTTAAAATCACCCCCTATAATTATAGGATATGGGTTATCTTTTGCTAGATTCACCAACTCTCTGAGAAAAGCAGGTTTATGCTCATCTTGGGCAGCACCATAGACAGCGACCAGAGTCCATGTGAAGTTGTCAGCCTTGTTACGGATGTGGACCTTAATATGAAAGTCACCTTCCGAACTAGCCAATACATCCATGGTCTCTGTTCTGACGCCTACTAAATGCCCCCAGACCTACCACGTGGCGGACGAGACCTCCAAGTGAACTCTACACCACCAGACAGGCGGTTTAGTAGGCTCGCTGAGTAGTCCCGTTTACCCGTCTCGGAAATTCCCACAAAATCCAAACGATGATCCCGAATAGCATCAGCAATACTAGCATGTTTAGCCAAGTCACGAAGACCTCTGCTGTTCTTGAAGAAGCCATTCATTGGGAAACAATTGGAGGTGTGGAGAACTTCGCCTTTTTCGTGGCGTATTATTTTTTTCTTCTTGGAGTCGGCTTTGGACTTGCGGTCAGATGCTTTGAGGTCATATAATGAGCTCAGCACCGCCTCGTCTAAGCCACCCTCCGATACATCGCCCACTAGATGTGAGAGGAGCTGGACATCAATTGTGTCATGTTGCTCCTCCTCATCCATGTGAGTAGTATCCGACTTGCACGAGACTTTTGGGGTGACTGTTAACCGGTCATATTCCAATCGTCTTAGTGCATTAGTCGACATAGCAATTTTTTCAACATTATTACCCAAAGAAAGACCTACACTATTCAATTTAGAAGCAATGCTTGAATTTGACAATGTAAGGAATGACTTCGAATGTGTGTACATACCAGGTGTATCCATGTTCAGTTCGGCCTTGCGCTTCATCGCCTTCGCCATGGAGTCCTCGTCCGTCGCGGAGGAGCCGTCGATGGCCACAATGTGCCTCTCGCTCCTCCTCAACGGCGTCGCCACAGGGGGAGGTGATGGTGAGGTAGAACCCACCCCCCGCGGCATCTCCTGGACCGTCGTCGAAGCGTCTCCGATGGCCAGCCCCGCCGCTGACCTAGGCGCGGCAGCAGGCTGGTGTGACTGCGCATCCGTCGATGGGACGACAGTCTGCACCATGGAGCACGTCCCGCCTGGACATACCTTCTCCACGCCCAGCTCCTTCTCCACTTCCAGCCCAAGAAGCGGACTGGTCAGCTCCTTCGCCTGGGGCGACAGCAGCAGCAGAGCTATATCTGGCCCAGCCGGAAGACTCGGCCCAGCAGAGCCGCTCGTCAGGTTGCTAGCCGTCGCCATGGGCGACAGAGACTGCGACAGCGGCCCTTCCTGGGAATACAGCCCAGCAGCCCCAATCGGGCCGTCGGAGACCGCCAGGGGCGTCGCCGTGGCCGACTGCGACCCATCGGACGGCACCGGCAGGCCGAGCGACGCCGCGCTATCTGTCGCCCCAAGCGACGCCGACCGGCCCACCGACGCAGTGCAAGCAGCACCCATCAGATTGCACCCAGCTTCAGTATTCTGAACTGTAGCAACTGTGATTTTGCCGGCTGATACCAACTGCTGGACAATCTCTTTTCCCCTAGGAGTTTGCGGATTCTTGTTGATCGGGGTTACTGCGATACCATGAAACTCATGAACGGACCCGACTAGCCCTAGAGTCGAGCCCCCCGGCCCCGTAGCATTAGCTTGAGGCATGTGGGTATCTCCATCATCGGTCGTCGGTGCATCACCCATATGTGTCACATCTTGATCTTTTTCCTCCATTCCCTTTGCATCATCGTCCTTCTCATTCCTCTTCCAGATGAAGGGTACAAATTTTGGATCAGCGACATAGTTCGCCGCCTCCTTGGTGAACCGAAAAGAGTATCCTTTAAGTAACAGGAAGGCATCGGACTTGACCTCTCTTGTCTCGAAAAGGTTGGGGTTACGGATGGCCACCAGAATCCTAGCCACATTTTGACGCCTGAGAGCCAATAAGTCCACATCCATAGTCTTCCCAATGAGAGTACCCACTGCCCAAAGACCCAGAAAGTGGCGCACTGAATTTGGCACGCCAGTCACATGCACCCAGGTAGGTGTCAATTCTGCCATTGGTTCAACATCAGCCGGCTTCCAGATGTCAATGGAAATCACCGACTGCTGCTTTGGAACCCCTAGCTCAGAGCCATTCATCCTCTCCAAGTCCGCCATAGAAGGAAAATTGACTAGGAAAGAGTCCTCCTTGAACTCCCCATGTGGGATGGCCTCCCAGCGCCATGCAGACTGCAGTGGACAGTATCACGCTAACATGGACTGAACCACTTCCGCCGTCACCGGCTCCCCAGTCACCGTCACGACCGCCATAGGGGTGGCACTAGTGGCCAACTGTGGTCAAAAGACCCCGTCCGGCAGGTGACTGAACATAGTATCCTCACTTCCAATGCCTGCCATCCTAGCATATGGCTTCGGAACCCTGAGAATTGGGCACCGGAGCGTCGGGTGCACCACCCTGTCACAGAAGTAGCAATATCGGTCAATCAAGCACTCCTTCGTGCTATGGGAATCGATCTGACAAGTGGCACATCTCTTCCTCTTTGCCGCAACCGGACCAGCAGGCACAGCAGCATCCGCAGGCGCAGTCGTAACAGGTGCCGCAGCAGTACCCTGACTGGACTCAGCTTCCGACAGTGTCGGCGCCGCCGACTTCCTCTTCTTCTTGCTCTTCTTCTTAGCGGCGGCCGCACCCGCCGCCGGGGCCGTTCCCACGACAAACGGCACGGTGGTGACAGTAGCAGGCACCACCGTCGGAGGCACCACCGTAGGTACCACAGTAGCATGCACCGGCGCCGCAGCACCGCCCGCACCGCGCATGGTCGCCGCCACGTTCACGGCCGCCGTCCCGGTACCCGGCCCTGCGAGCCTACCAAAGATCATTGGAGGCCGAGTCTGCGGAAGTTGGGCGCTAGGCTGCTGGTTCCCTTGCGGTCCACGACCCGCCTGCCCCCCTCCTTGCCCTGCCATGCACGGTGGCGATGCCGCAACCTCTGCGAAAGATCCCGAGAGAGGGCGCGGGACAGGTGGAGATTGGTGCTTGGCGACGTCCTTTCCAGGCGGCGGCGTGGCAGAGAGCAGCGGTGGTGGTGGTGGCGTCGTGGTAGGGCGGGTCGAGGCGATGGCGGCGTTCCGTCGAAGCTCGATGGATTCCGAGTTCGTCGAGCTAGCTGAGGCGAAGGGTTTCCACAACCCAGCGAAACAACGGCCGAGATAGGCCCACGGGGACGGACGGTCGTGATCGACCTTGGGGTGGGACCCAGCTGTCGGCGATGGAGAGTTTCGAAATTCGAATCCCGTCTCGCCGCCTTGATCCACAAATCCCAGGCCGGCCGTCGCCTCGCCGCCGTAGTATCCGCCGCCGCCGTCGCCGTCTCCGCGCCCTCCTTCCCATCTCCGGCCGCCTCAAGGGATGGCAAGAACATCCCAAGTACGGTGGGGGGTGTGATCCGCGGTCGCGGCACCAGATCACGCCAGCCGAGCCGCACCGGCCTCGAGATGGCGGCGCCCATGGACGCTGCCGGCGGCGAAATACGGCCGCGAGCCGTGCCCTCCGTTCGTCGCCGATCCTTCATTGCCCGTGGCATCCCCAGCTCCTGGGGTGGCGTCGGCTCGGCCGCCGGCGATGTCGAGGCAGACCTTCGCTCCCATGTCCGCCACGCCGGAGTTGGAAAGCCTATTTCATTCCAAAACTCCTGCTGCAGCTCTTCGTCCTATCTCCTGCCCCTCCTCGTCACCGGCGTCCAGCCCACCAGCTCCTCCTCTTCTCCTTCCTCGACTAGCACATCCATGGCGGCCTCAAATGGAGTCTCGGAGAGGCACTCCTCATCGTCCGAGGCGCTCTTCTCCTCCTGCATCAGGCACGAGAAGCGCGATCCAGAGTCGTGGCCGCCCGCCGGCGATCCCTGCTTCGCCTCCGGCGAGAGCCCGTTGGGCGGAAGCGTGAGCCGCCACCGCCTCGCGTCGCCCGTCGCCCCGCCTCTCATCAAGTAACAATAGATGTGTAATCCCCCTTGACGAAGACATGGATGGGACCAACATGGCTCCAAACAGAGCTTCTACCCTGCGCGTGTCCATTACCACACATCTTTTCATCGATACCGGCTACACCACGCCACCGAGGCTCGCCACCATCAATGTGTAGATGCATCACCCCTCCACCAGTGAAACCATCCATTGATCCCTCGAGCCAATGTACACCTCTAAAAATGGTGCCCCCAAGGGATATGAAACAAGAGCACCACCATCCGACGATTGATAGATCAACAATTTCTCCAGGAAGTAACAGATGGAGGTTGAGTTTCACCTCGGCGACGCCTTCGAGAAGGAGATGACACACCATATGTCGCCATCACCATCTCTGGCCACGAAGCACCGTTTACACACGGATCTGCTCCCATAAAAATCCATCCATCGCGTACATTGGGCTGACCACCTTCACATACCTCGTTGTCGTTCAAGCCAGACTATACACATCTAACTGTAAGGGTTCTCACACTAGTACAGAAAGTCAAATTAGAGCCGGCCTAGAGAGTCACCTCAGCCGGTTAAAACGTCCGTCTCTACGCGGGGGTCTCTAATGTAATCTCCATTAGAGCCGGTTCCCTGGGACCAGCTGTTATGAGATCGGCCCTCAGACGGCCAGGAGAATTAACCGTCTCCAATAACGAAAACTTCAGAGACGGCCATGATTAGCAGACATCTGTAATGCATATACATTAGATCCGGCTACAAATAGTGGCAGCTCGTTAGGTCCGAGTTTTCTCTCTGGCCGTAACAGCTGCTATTTGGGCAATATGCATGTGCTCCGGAATTATTTTCAGGGGTTCCGAGTTTTTGGTACTGGTCAACAGTGCTACATAATTCTCTTTTTGTTTTCATCATTGCATCAACTAAACCTCAACCGTGCAGAAATCACATATAACTAAGACATGCCAACAGCTAGCATATGCATATACATTATATAACATGTCTCTAACCGCAATTTCCGTCAATTAACAAAGTAGCTCTGATTAATCAGATAAGTGTTTACCATACCCCAACCTTAACAAGCTCTATATGAGCTGGAACTCAATCAGGACCTCCAAGACATTGATCTTTCTTAGAATGATCAAAACAGGTCGATCAGTCACAAAATTCTTGCCTTCAATGAAGTTCTTCCACCCCAGCTTGTCGAAGTCAATGCGTCCGTCGGTTCTCTTGTTGTACATGATGACAATGATGATGCCTACTGCTCCAAGTCGTAGTCCAGCCATGCTCTCAGCCGGTATGCCAGCCTCTTCTGCTATCACCTTAGGTAGTTTCTGTGCATGGAAGATAACATAACTATGTCATTTTGTGAATAAATTACAGAGGCATGAAATAGGCGGTCTTGTGGGTACATACCATCTCATGTCTGTTCAAGTTTGTGCTCGTCAAGCGAGTCACAAATAGAACTCCAACATAGGCTCCTACTGGTAGAAGCTTAACGAGGCGGTTCTTCTCATGGTTGTTGAGACAAACTCTTTGGGCTACTATGATTCTGTCATCATCGTCAATGTGATCTTCAGAATTGTCAGAATCGACATAAATCTCATCAGTTTCATCTTTGTTGTTGCCTCTTTTTCCAGTGGCAACAGAGATCCTGGGATGTGGTGTCATGGTAAACACTAGCATATCTCCCGCGCCGAGATTGTTCTTGGTGATGAACTATTGCAATTGTTTGTCGTGCAAGCGGGTCTTGCTACGTCCTTTGTTCACATGAATGTTGTATTTGCTCCTAAGGGCACGAAACAACATAGTCTGATCTCGCACTAACTCGTTGAACGCTAGGCGAGCTATACATGGTACAAATTGTTCAACAAAAACAGAAAGAAACACATAAATATATGTTATATTAAATCCACGAAACACAAATCATATGTGTATTTGGAAGCCTTGTTTTCTTACCACACACTTGCGTTCACAATACTTTTCTAGCCGAATACTGAATGAGCATGCCTTCATCTGCCATTTAAGAACCAAAAAAAAACTAATGAGAAAAAAATTATAGCTCTAGAATTATATCGACACGACAAGGCTAAGCTGAAGACATGAAAATTGTACATAATTTAGGCTACGCATGACAGTAAGTATGAGACATGAATCATTACATGAAGATGCAAAACAAGTCATTTATTTTGCAGTAAGAAGTAAATTCTATACTATCAAAGAGAATATTAGGCATCTATTAATATGAAACAATGATTTTATTACCTACGGCATCGACCAGCCAAAAGACTACAATTTGTGAAATTGCCCCTACTCAGGCCAATCTTCCAGGTTACTAGTAAATCTAGTTTCTTGATTGATACCGGAATACATGGGGATTGAACCAGAACTCGTCCGCGCATATCTAATCGTCAGACGAGGGAGGAGGACCATCTCTTACCTCACGGACCTGCTGGCGAGTGCAACGGGGAGGGGCGGCCACGCGGTTTCGCATCGGCGGCGAATCTAGGTATTTGCAGGGCCGGCGAGAGAGTGGAGGAGGGCGGCGAGGCTAGGGATTTGCAGCGGCGGTGAATCTATGGATTTGCGATACTGGCGGCGAATCCAGGGATTTGCAGGGGCGACGACGCTAGGCATTTGCAGCGGCGGAGAGACTAGGGATTTGAAGCGCGGCGAATCTACGGATTTGCGGTACTGGCGGCGAATCTATGGATTTGCAGGGGCGGCGAGGGAGGAGGGCGGCGAGGATTTGAATGGGCGGCGAGGCTAGGGATTGGCAGCGGCGGGGGAAGTGGAGGAGGGCCACGAGGCTATAGATTTGCAGGGGCGGTGAGCGAATGGAAGAGGGCTACGGGTTTGAACGGAGGAGGGGCGGCAAATGGGGAAAAATCCCCTCACCAATTTAGACACAAAATTTCGACTCCCGCAAAACACAGAGTAGCCGGAGTGTCCGCATATGTTCGTGCAATCCGGAATAAATTTTGTACTTATAAAATTCAAAATAATCAAAAGTATTGAAGAAAAATAAAAATGCAAGTGTATATGCCTGTTGGGGCTGAGTGAAGCTCCATAGCAAAAAATAAGGTCATATATCAAAGAGATTATCTCATATCCAAACTTTGGTGATACTTGTCAGGCTTTTCTTCTGAGAGGTTATACTTGTCACCATACAACTTCAGTGCACTTGTATCGGAATTTCGTAATTTACCGACCACACCAATTTGGTACTATATATAACGCACAAATGGGAAGTTTCATATATTTTTCCAAATTGTTTACATATTATGCAAATTAAATCCGTTAAATAACTAGAAATTGCAATTGCAACATAAAATAAAAAATAAGGAGAGAAAAACATTAAAATCACATGAGCAAAATTTTGTGATCAGTTTCATGATAGAAATGAATATAAAAACTGTCAGAAACTATTATTAAAAGGTATATCGTCTTAGTAAAAACTCGGAACGTTCCCGGACGCTCCGGAAAATAATTGCCTCGATTTTTAAGCATGAAAATAGAACAGTCTAGAGGAGCAGTTGTGTTGGTGCGACGCGGTAGCAGTTGCTTTACTACGACGAGGTAGCAGTTGCGTTATTGGGACACGGTAGCAATCGGTAACCACAAGGGCGGTACCCGGAGCCTCCGGATCACTAACTTTTCCTGCCACGCGTACGTGCTCCCATAGCGGCCGATGCCACTGCGACGTGGCCAACGCGGTACATTATGGCTCCCAACCGTCCCTTGTTCATCAATGTTGAAAGGACACGGATGTCGCCTAGAGGGGGGGGGGGGGGGTGAATAGGCGATTTAAAATTCTTTACGGTTTAGGCTTGAATAAATGCGGAATAAAACTAGCGTTTAATTTATCAAGCACGAAACCTAAATAAGCTAGGTTTACCTATGTGCACCAACAACTTATGCAATACTAGATAAGCGACTAAGTGATAGCAAGATATATTACTTCAAGCTCGATGGCTATCACCAAGTAAATTGCATAAGTAAGAAGCTCGGGTATAGAAATACCGAGGCACTTGGAGACGATGATTTATCCCGAAGTTCACTTCCCAATGGAAGCTAGTCTCCGTTGGAGCGGTGCGGAGTCACAAAGTGATCTCCGAATAGCCGTCAAATGGCACACTGTAATCTCCTTCGTGCCTCCACCAATGCGGAGTGCCACGATCCACTATGGGACACTTGAGGGTGGTCACCGAACCCGTACAAGGATGAGGCACACTCCACAACTTAATTGGAGGCTCTCACCGAATTCCCGCGGCTCCCAAAGCCACAAGAATCACAAGGTTGGGGCGCGACTCCACAACTTAATTGGAGGCTCCCAACTATCCCGCGAGCTACCAAAACTCCGAGATCAACAAGGACCGTCTAGGGCACTCCAAGTACCCAAGAGGACAAGCTCTAGGGCACCCCAAGTACCCAAGAGTAATAAGCTTCTCAACTTCGATTTCCACGTATCACCGTGGAGAACTCAAACCGATGCAACCGATGCAATGGGCAAGAACACAAGAAGTGCTCAAAATCCTTCACTCTCAAATCCCACCAAAGCAACTAATGCTATTGGGGGGAGAAGAGAGGAAGAACAAAGAAGAACACCAAATTCTCCAAGATCTAGATCCAAAAAGCTTCCCCTCACTTAGAGGAGAGATTGATTGGTGGAATGGTAGATCTAGATCTCCTCTCTCTTTTCCCACTAAATGGAGGCAAGAATCATGGAGGGATAGAGAGTTAGTAAAGCTCAAAAAGATCAACAATGGTGGCAAATTTCGAGCTCAAGAGTTGAGTCTCTTTGGAGAAGAAGACCCCTATTTATAGGTGGGTCAAAATCTGCCCGTTGGCCAGCTTTCTGCGCAGGGTCGGAAGTTCCGCCATTCCGGGCGGAAGTTCCGCACCATGAAAAACAGGAAAACTGCCCGTTGGCCAGTTTTCGCGCAGGGTCGGAAGTTCCGCCATTCCGGGCGGAAGTTCCGCACACCCGGAACTTCCGGGCCAACTTCCGACCGAAGTTCCGCTTATGAAATGAAAACACCCGAGAGCAAAAATACTAAGCGGAACTTGCATCGGAACTTCAACCGGAACTTCCGATACTCGGAACTTCCGGAAAAACGAGCGGAACTTCCGCAACATGAAAAACAGGAAAACCTGAAATGCAATAACTTTCTCGTTCGAACTCCAAATCAGGTGAATCCAATTGCGTTGGAAAGGTAACGACAAAACCTATGCTACAAAATATGGAGGAGATATCACACATGGGAGGTGTGGACCTTATCTCGAGGAGGACCGGCAATATTTCCAACACCGAGAACGCAACAAGTTTTTCATCCGGAATCCGTTTTCGGAGAACTTGGGCTTGTCATGAAGATCACAACAAGCACCAAAACCCAACAAGGAGAAAATCCAAATAAGAACCAAGAAAGATGATGAAGGCAAGTATGCAAAGGTTTGAGCTCTCTCCAACTGATACGCTAAATCTCAATCGAGAGCCCCTCTTGATAGTACGGTATCTATCCTATAACCCGGTCTCCCAACTAGTACCACGAGACCGGTAAAATAGAAACCCTATCATACCTTTGCCTTGCGCATTCCACTTGAGCTAGATGACGTCGATCTTGATCTCTTCAAGTGGACCACCTTTCTTGATTGCGCTTCGCTTGGTGAAGACACAAACATTGCTCCCCCATACTCCACTATGGGAGAGCCTCTCTTAGGCACATCTTCACATGAACATTATCTCTAAATGGGTGACAAGCTTCAAGCCTAGGATTTCTTCGAGATGCTCCTCTTGAACTTGCGCTTCTCAACATTGATGACGATCACCACTTGACGTCATCGATCATGGGCCATATGAAATCTTCATTTGATGCAAGCCCATAGAAAGATACCTAACCACACATAGAAATGCTACACACATATCATGGGTTAGTTCACAAAGCTATATGGATAATTGCTTACCATACCAAGAGATACATGATCCCACTTGGTACATCTTGTAGCTTTGTGTGTTGATCAATATCTTGATCAACCTCGTATCTTTTCTTCTCTTTTCAATAGATGATGTCTTGAAGAACACCATGAATGATCACATAATTCTTTTCTTCAAGACATGCTAGCAATATGCTCAACTCGATGATCTTGATGCCAAATACTTCATTATATCAATATATTCATGGCATCAACCTTGAATCCAACATATGGAGTTCAAGCATTTGCCTATGGACAAACACTACAAGAATAACTCAATGCAACCATTAGTCCATAGGAATTGTCATTAATTACCAAAACCACACATGGGGGCGCCATGCCCTTTCAAATGTTGCCGTCAAATCAACTCGGGCCCACCTGTCAGCGACACGGGGGGTTGCGGTTCCATTTTTTACCCCTTTCTACTCGTCTTCCATGCCTCGTGCGGTCAGTCTTCTGTGCCACAGTCTCTCTCATCTGACGTGTCCTCTGTTTTCCCCTTCGGCAATTGTTCATCGCCTTCTCCTCTGCTTTGCACCCTCCAAATCGCCATGGTCGTCGCCGCCGGAGAAAGCATCACGCGCGAGTTCCCCGTTGATATCCATGGTGGGAAGAAGATCCACGTTGTCTACACCACCGACAGTGAGCAGGTTAAGAAAACCCTGCTGGAGTACGAGGGTTTGCTCCGATGCAAGGTGGGCCGGGACAGATTCGTGGGGCTTGACTTCGAATACACCAAGGCCGATGAAAGCCGCAAACGATTCGCCGTCGTCCAACTCGGCTTGAACAAGGACGTCCTCGTATTCCAGTGGTACGTACAAACAGATCTAGTATATGTATTCAATCTGTGTGTCTATGTTAATTTGGTTTTAATTTCGCAATGATCAATGTGTTCTTCAGTTTAATTTGTCGATCGATTTCATAATCGGCCATTACTAGGTTTGGATCGAAGTTTTTGCTTTTTACATTTGATTTATTGAGAGATATATATAGTATATAATCTGTAGAAATTAGTATGCGCATATAACAAGATTTCTTCTTCATCTATAGCATTTGGTTTATATATATAGTACATAATCTGTAGAAATTAGTATGCATATAGCTAGTTTTCTTCTTCATCTATAGCATTTGGTTTATTGAATTGCTATTGATTGATCGATATCTTATACTCGATCTGCAGTAGGAATTACAAGACATGTCCGCCTGAGCTGTCCAATTTCCTTCAGAAGAAGAAAATTATTTTAGTAGCGTCGACATAACAAATGACAGGACGGTCATGCAGAGAACCTGGGGTTTCAAAATCCCATAAGAGTATCACATCGATCTTCAACACTGCTACCGTAAGAACGGAGAATTGAAGACCGGCATGGCCACCATGGCATTCGATATCATCGACGACTACTACGCGGATATGAAGTCCAAGTTCCATTATTCGTTGCACGATTGCTGGGAGAAGATCCCACTGCGTCAATTGAACCTCAACTACGCTGTTGTCGATGGGTTTGTCGCGTACGAGCTCAACAGTCAGCTCGATGTGATCGCAAAGGGGACGGCTCACCCCCGCGTGGTGGGGGAAGCGAAGAAGCTGCCGAAACGCAAGGGGGCGCGGTGCGAGTACAGCAGCGACGATGACGACAACAACGAAGAAGAGGCTGCATACGACGAGGACGACGACGATGGCTGGAACGGCGGTGCCGGCGGGAACGATGGCGGCTTCATGATCGAGGATGGCCCTAGCAGCTGGGGCGGCTCCGCGAAGATCGCCGGTACTGGTTGGGGTGGTGAGTCGTCCTCGAAGATCGCCGACGGTGGCTGGGATAGCTGGGGTGGCGAGTCGGCCTCGAAGGTCGACGACGATGGTGGCTGCGGTACCGGTGGCGGCTCGAAGATCACCGACGAAGGTGGCTGGAACACTTCTGGATCTCGCAAGTGATCGATATCTCTCTGCATATATATATGCACCGCATGCGCAGCGCGCGGGCGCTCGCGGCGCTCTGTTTATATACTAGAGTACTTTGTACTTTTGCTGGCCTTGTGTATATATAAGTACCTACTTAATTAGTATATGTTAATTAGCGCACGTACGGAACTATGATCTGAATGCATATATTACTTTTGGACATATAGGTTAGTACCGGTTAATTTTACTGGCCGTCTCAGAAGTTATGCAATTAGCGACACGCAGTTGTATTGGCCGTCTGCAATATGTTTGCGCCGGGTAATTTTGTTGTCCGTCTACGATGTGTATCCTATTAGAGACGAGCGTTAATATTCACCGCCGCAGATAACATTAGAGACGTACACAAAATAACGGCCGTTTGAGGTAACTCTTCCCAAACGGCCGATTATTTTTTCAATCCAACCGGCTCTAGGTCCCGTCTTTTAAAGCCAAGTTTGTACTAGTGTCAAGAACCTGATGTGGAGGCAATCTCCACGATCTGGCTTACAGAATCCGCGGTGGCCGGAGCTAGACGAGCACGAACCACTAGGGTCACACCGCCACCAAGAACTGTAGCAATCTAGGACACCGAGAGCCTCCACCATGCTGCAATGGGAGTCATCTAAAAATTGAGAGCCCTGCCGCCGCCCTTGGGGCTTGCCTGAGATTTGAGGGAGGGCGACCTCCAGCGTCGGCGAGACTAGCGGGAGGAGTTGGCTGGGGTGATCCAGGTTTTCTTCGTCGCTGCAAGGGGAGATGACGCAGGGTCGCACGAGGTTAGAGTAATTGTCATGAATAATCACACATGTAGGCATATAATAGAAACTTTATGTGTGTTTTGTTTATATAGAGTTCTGAGAAATTTGCAACCTCTAGAAAATTAGAATCATTTGTTGATTTTCACACGTGTCATAAATGGATATAGATTTTTTATGAAAATCTAGCTGTTTTTATCATGCACCTTGTGATTTTTTATAATTATTTTAGTACTTAGTAAATTTATTTTCTCGTGTGAGGGGAATCAAGCGGGGAGGGAATGTGGGTTAATTTACAAACTTAAGGGGTGAAAATGTAAAATATAATCGTCCTACCATCACCAACTCTCATGACCTATTTCTAAATTAATACTCCTTTCTTAATTTTTTTGAAGTTCTAAGTTTGTCCTAAGTCAAACATATTTACATTGACCAAAATGAATAAAAAGTGTGTCAATATCTATAACGTAAAATCTGTAAAATGTGTAAGTGCATTGTATGATGAATCGAAAATAACTAAATTCATGTTGTAGTTGTTGATTTATTCTTTTACAAACTTTTGCCTTCGTTTAAAAAATTATTCTTTGACAAACTTGGTCAAACTTAACAAAGTTTGACTTAGGACAGAGATAGAACTTCAAAAAAAAATTAATTTTATGTGGCAAAAGATTTGCCTGTATATATTGATTAAGAAGAAGTTAGTGACTTAAACATTATTTACATCACCTACCAAAAGGCCCGACCAAAACTAGATAGGGGATTAATCTCCCGGTAAGATAAACTCCAAATGCTTGGCACCCGCTTTGACCCAAGTGCGAGCCTCATCTTTGATCCGTCCCAAAATGATCGAGGGGAGGGTGGACTTGTGCCGGAACACTCTAGCGTTGCGCTCGGTCCATAATTCCCAAGAGACAAGCATCGTGAGGGTGGCGATCGCCTTTCGCCTAGCAGAGTTATTTAAGGTCATATGAGTCCACCAATCTTGGACACAAGTGAAGTTGTCCCAAGAGCTCACGTCCAACCAAGATAGGTGAAGCCAATCGTTTACCATGCACCAAATGCGCTTGGCGAACCGACATTGGAACAAAAGGTGAGCCGCCGTCTGTCTCGTTTGCTTGCAAAGTTGGCATAGATTACAATTTGGCCAACCCCTTCTTCGTAGCCGGTCCGCCGTCCAAACCCGGTTTTGGATGATAAGCCAAGCGAAGAATTTGCATTTAGGAGGCGCCCACACCTTCCACACTAACTTCTTCATGTTGGAGGAGGTGGAGCCTAAGAATTGCGTGTGGTAAGCCGGACTTGTCGTGTAGGATCCCGTGGAGGACATGGTCCATGTGATGGTGTCGGGGACGTCTTCATGAAGGTGCACTTGTTGTAGAGAGGTCCAAAGGGCGACAAATTGTTGTATGTGGGCGAGGGTGATCCGATCGGAAGTGTTTATTTGGTTTATCCATGCATCCTCATGCATGGCCTTTTGCACACACCATTTTTGCGTTTCTAGATCGTGTAGATGAGGGGGGGCAACATCACGAGGTCTATGTCCGTCCAACCAAGGTGATTCCCAAAAGGGCGCCTTGTGACCGTTACCAATGGTGATTGCGGTGCATGCATAGAAAAGGTCGTAGTCCTCGCTTGTGCATGGGTTCCCCAAACCGATCCATAACTTTGTGGTGTCCGTCCACCCATGCCATAGCCAACGCAGCCGTAAGGCCGCCCCAAATCTTTCGGTGTCTAGGATCCCCAAGCCTCCAAGGTCGGTTGGGCGGCACACCTTTTTCCAATTTACCTTGCACTTGCCTCCGGAAACCTTGTCGGAAGCCGCCCAAAGGAAAGAGCGCTCAATCTTGTTGACCTTGTTGATGAAACCGGGAGGTAACTTGAGAGAGGTTTGGTGGAAAATGGCTTGGGAGGCCATAACCGACTTAACCAACTCTCTTCTCCCCGCCGCGTTGATGTATTTGCCCGCCCACATGGGTACCTTGCCGGCAATCTTGTCTTCAAGGTGTTGAAGGTCCACCCTCTTGAGTTGCCAAACGGAGAGTGGAAGGCCAAGGTAGCGCATGGGGAAACCGGTCCTAGTTGCCGGGAAAGATTGGAGAACATCATCTAAGTCAATGGCGCCACAATGGATGGGGACAATGGATGTTTTTTGCATATTTGTGCACAGCCCCGTGACATCGCCGAAAGAAGTGAGGAAATTTCCTCGTTGATCGGAGCCATAAAAATGGCGGCGTCATCCGCATAGAGAGAAATCCTAAAGAAAGCACCACGTCCACGAAGGCGAGAGAGGTCTCCTCTTGTCGTTGCAAGCTTCAATTATTTTGAAACGGATGGAGTAGTGAAGATTAAAGTGGTTGTGGGGTGAATTAGTATAGTTGTGTTGTTCTTCAGGAAAAACGTGGAGATATGAGGCTGCTAGAATTTTGTCGATAGATGGGTTCCACCTGGGCTTCTCACGCGGTTTAAACTGGTTTTCCATCAGAGAAGAATCTCAGGAAAACAAAATGTAAAACAAAATCATGAAGAAAATTCCAGTTCCATTTTCCCCTAATTCCCGTCCCTTGAACTGGACAAACAATAAACGATGAAAATTCTGTACGAGTAAAACTCGTTCTTTTTCGCAGGCGAACTACATCCGCATCAGCAGATCGCCGAGGTCGGCACTTTCAGTATCAATAGAAGGCAAAGTGAACATGACTGAAAGCATTTGATCGCAACTCGCCGCAGCAGCTAACCGTATCAGTTTTCAACTTCACACAAACCAAAGAACTGGGTCCACATCCCAGGCAGATCGGCTATATGGGAGGGATATAATTACAAATGACACAGTTTACACAAAGTGCATAATTTGATGACGTGGTATCATCATATCCCTCTGTCTGACCGTTTGAGATGAAGAAAATTCTTGATACACCTAATTAGGCCAATTCACTGATGCGGCATCACCATGTTCCTCCATTCTGTTCCTTAGCAGTCGGAGTACTTTCAATCCTGCAATTTTTTTTTTGGAAATTTTAGTTAGCTTGTATGAATTTCAGACATGCGAATATTTTTTTGAAACAAAACGGGCATGTTGCCTCATTTTATTTAAAAAAGTAGGAGAGAATTGACCGGTTAATTAACGGGAAACCGGCCTAAAACCGGAGACATGCGAATATCTTGCGATTGAAAAGAGAAGTTGCAAAACTATCAATTTTCTTGAACCTGCTCCAACTTTGTTACCGTTCATCAACATCCACAACATAGTACAAATGAACTTACGCCCGATGTTTATTAGGTTAACATGAAAACATTTAACTATGTTAACTACCTCAGTTGAGAAACTATTACTTGTTGAAATCTGATAATGTCGAAAAGGTTTTACGTTCAAGATCATTCTTGCAAGCTAAATAGAGGAAAATTATACAAAGCTTAGCTAATACAGTAAGAAACAGGACTAGTTTATATCCTTCCACGAACCTACAGTTTGGTCGACACTGAATCATTTACATTCACAATCACACCACAAGAAAAATAAGGGGATAAGAAAAGTATTGCATGAAAAAAGGGCATGCCACATAGTAACAACGTAGAGTGGCAAGCACCCTCATGAAACAAATAATAGATCGCTCCCATGAGCCATACAAACTAATGAAAAGGCTATATCAATGTAATAGAATTACTGACTCTGTTCCGCAAGTAAGATAAAGGTAGTTTTACGAAACCGACACTCACTAGTCACTTGTATCTATAAAAATTATCTGATGTTCCTACAGATAATGTTTTAATCTTCCTTCACCACTCAGGGTATATAAGATTTTATACTTTGCATGTCTAGATGTTAATCAGTAAACCTAAGAGCAGCAGCTTTAAAAATTTAAATAAGAAAAGTGAACATATGCCTTGTTCAAAATGAAGATTGCGCCATCTTGGACCTAGGACGGCCCATAGGCCGGCCAAGAAGGGCGATCAATATTGAAATATTTGTTAGATTAATATAGTGAACATAGTAAAATCAATACAGTTTCTATAAATATGCATACTTAATCATACAAATCATACAGTAGAAACCACTATTGAAATATTTGTTAGATAGTACTTTTTATAGATCTTACCAAAAATAACTATAAATCCTATCGATTATGGATTATAGGGAAAAAGTTTAATAAACGGACTTGTGTTACACCACCTAATATTTAGAGATATTTTTAATTATGTGGTTAAACTATGGCATGTACCAATATTATATGCTGTGAAAATAAATTTTAAGATAGATTTATCCTCAACAACTTTGTCTATTACAACAACAAAATCCAAGAAATGTGTATGTTGAGTACGCATGTTTAAATGCCATCAATTAGGAGCTAGTGAAATCTGATTACAGAAATAACAAATATATGTTAAAAACAGAGAAGAGATATATGATACCTTGTTAACATCTTGCAGTAGAATGCTCGCACAGCGAGGCAGTATCCAAAGAATCCACCTATTGCCATCCACCCAAGCCACATGACCAACATCCCAACAGCCTCGGCGATGTTAAAGGAACAGAGCATAGCAAGTGCATAACATGCAATCCAACATATAAAGGCATCGCGAACAAATCTCTCCATGGATACTAAAGCTCCCCTTAAGATAAACTCAGTAATGTAAAGAATCCAAAGAACAGCTATAAAAAATATCTCCCCTGTGAGCTCAATCATAACTCGCGCCACAACTGCACAAGTCACGTGGCCGCTGTAAGGGACAAGAACAACCCATGCCGTGCGAGCCAAAATAGGTAAAGACATCAGGACTGTGACGAAATGCATGAGTGAAACATCTTCCTCAAAATCCTTGCTGTCGAATGTGGAACTGCACAGAGCATCGGCGGTTTGCTCGAACCCAACACGCTGTAAATGCTCCGCTACAGCACACCCCAGCATGCCGGCGACATAGATCATCCCTGTGTACAAGAATACCATTCCGTTCATGGGACCAATCAGGTGGACGGCGGTGAACGCCAGCATAAGGAGGTAGGTGATACGAAACAAAACAGTGCTGATGCTTGTCGTTGACAGTGTGATGATCCAAAGAAACAGATAGAAGCAGGCCATGTGGGCGAAGGTCCAGAGGAAAGCCTGCGGCTGGTCGGCGACGCGCCACAGTGGCCACGCGGCGAGCACAGCGAACAGTGGCGATGCGAGGCACAGGAGTGTCACGGCGCCACTTGGGTCCAGGCGGTCTATGAGCTCGCTAGTCTCTCGGTCTAATTTCTCCATCTCTGCAGAGTTCTCCAACGCGGTGGACTTCTCCGTGTCAGCGGAATTCTCCATATGGGAGGAAGGTACAGTATCTTCAGGGGACTCTTTGATCGTGCTGGCATTTTCAGGCGACTGTTTGATGTTGCTGGCCTCAGTCTCGCCATTGGACCTGTATGCAGAATTCTCCATCTGGGAGTTCTTCTCCATCGGAGCAGATTTCACCATGACAGCGGACATCTTCACCGCGGTAGACTTCCCCGTCTCAGCGGGATTCTTCATGTCTTGGGGCGGCGGTGCCATCGGGGAGGTGAAGAGAGGGGAGGGGTTGGCTGTGGGGCCGCTAGGGTTTTAGACGATCCCGTCAACAAATTGGGCACAGGCGACTGTTTGATCTTGCTGGCCTCAGTCTCGCCATTGGATTAGCGATTTGACGTTTAATGTCAAGTGTTCCGTTGTTTCCGCCGATCTTCAGAGAGGCCAAAGCAGCGGGCCGTCTACGTTGGAGACGTGCTGGCGTAGGAGTCACGGACACCTCTCGGTCGTTTTTTTTTTTTTTTAAATTTTTGCATACCATTAACCAAACTGCTCAGCGGAATCGCTGGCAACAAGACGTTGGGCGAAGGTAGGACTCGACCCGGCCATACGGCTTGGGACTCCGAGACCATCTTCGCACCAAAGCTCGCTAAAGCGTCAGCCACTTTATTACAAGCCCGTGGGCAATACGAAACTGAAAAGGAAGTAAAATTCAAATGAGCTAAAGCTTTGATCTCCCGGAACAACACTATGTTTGGTGCAATATCAAACTCCTTCGACGAGATAGCCTGGACGAGCATTTGTGCATCGGTTTCCACATGTATACGGTGCATACCCCACTGCTGGGCAAGAGACATGGCTTGGAGGCACGCTTCAGCTTCAGTATGTAGGGCGTCTTGGGCATGATCAATTTTGCCAGCTGCTGAAACAGACACGTCGCCATCCGCATCTCGCGCGATCACTTCCCAGTCTCCTTTACCCTCTGTAGCTAGGAAACTTCCATCAATGTTAAGCTTAATCACATCCACAAGTGGGGGTTTCCACCGTACATGCAGTTGTATGTGTTGCTTTCGGAGGCTTGCTGAAAAAATCCTGGGATTCTAGTGCCAGCTTATGGACTTGCAGCAGAACGTGTTCCTGGGAGAAATTTTTACCTTCAGCATTCACCTTGTTTCTCGTGCACCACCAGGTCCAACACAAAGCAATTCTCAGGAGCATTTTGTTATAGTCAAGCTGCAGCATTTGCTCGACAAACATGCGGGGATCAGCAAGTTCTGCCCAGGCCGTCCTTCGGTTCTCTAAACCCAGCTCCCTCCACAAAAAATTTACGGGCTTACATTTGAGAAGTAGGTGTGCCTCATCCTCGTCCAGACGGCCGCAAACCGGACAGACAGTGTCGATTTTCAGTCCTTTCTGAATCAGGTTCCACCTGATCGGCAAACTATTGTGGGCGATTCTCCAAAGGTGTTGCTGAATTTTCATAGGACATGGATTCTTCCAGATGGCTTGCCAATTGAAGAAGCCTCCCTCACAGGTGCCTTGCTCACCCGACTCCACGCTGGCCAATGATCTACAAATATTAAAGTTGCACGATCAGGTTTCTTACTCCTATGTGATGGATTAGGTACATACGAACGTGAACATTATTTGGGAACTTTAATTTTCAAAATTCAAGAATTTTGCAACGGGATCTCCAATCATTAACCGTTTCCATGGTTGGGTTTCTCATGTCGATATGTTCGAAACAAGATGTTATGATACTATGATAGGTTTCTGAAGCATTATTTTTACATCAAGTGTACTTGGAAGTGTGATATGCTGCTGCTTGCCAACTGTAGTGTGTTTTGTACTTGCTGGTGCACTAATTGTACTTCAAATGTAGTGTGCGTGTACTTACCGGTGCACTACGTGTACTTTCAAGTGCAGTGGGCTATATGTATTTCCAAGTGTACTGGAGCAACGTTCGTACACTAAAACGTGAAAGTACACGTGGGCTAAAAAACAAAGTACGAGCATACTAGTTTTTAAAGTACAGAAAAAATCGTCGAAACCTATCAAAATGGAAATCTAATTTCCTCTTAATGAAACGACCGTAATGGTGAAAACGGTTCATAATTCGGATGAATAGTTATGAAGATTTTGATTTAAATTTTGAATTTTCGAAAAATGCACATAAAAATCCCACCAAAACCCGCATGGTTGTGACAGTACAAACATGCTCCACGCCACATGTCACAGTAAGAGAGGAAGTATAGAAACCTTTAGAAAAGTCAGCCATTTTTAAACAAGATTCTAGTTCTTGCCCAATGGACCTAAAGTAAGTAAACTTTCTGTACCCACTACCCAGATTTATTTGACCAAACCCTGTCTTGACTATGTATCAGAGACTTTTCACCTTGTTACCAAGTACCAACAAATGCTTTTTATTGTCAAACACCCTACTCTTCTCCGTATAGCTCTCCTCCTCCCTGCTTCAATTCATTAACCTGAGACCCTCAACAGCCCAACCGCTCCATCCATATAGTTAGTTAAAATTGCAGTACAACATTTCTATTCATTGCTGAAGGAAACTAGGGTGTCTTCGGTTTCTATCTAGAGTTTGTCTAGCACACTGGGAGCTAGATTATATGGTAGGAATAACGTATGGTCCTATCCTATATGGAATGTACATGTTGCATCTATATGAGATATAACAGCCAAAAGTTGTTCTCCGCACACTAATACATGTAAGCAACTACACTACAGGAAGAAGAAAATAACCAAACCAACGATAGCAAAATAAGAAACTAGGAGAAGCGAAGCAACTAGTGAAAACTTGAAGATGCTACTAGCCTACTACTAAATTCTATAGAAAGTAGATTCATGTGAATGAAGGTGGACGGCAATGAGTAATCATCCCTTCTTCTCTATTCAGCCTTCAGACTGCAGAGGATGGTTACATTTGAAACATAGTAGGAAATAACCCAGAAAAATAAAGATGTCGATACATCTTAACTAGGAATATTGCAGTGGAATACACATTAAGATATTATAAATAATACAAGGAGTTATCTGTTATATATTGCTAACCTTATCAGGAACAGAACTGCTTTGAGTTCTGAGTTCTGACTCGTCTAACCTAAATAAAATGCTAACGTTTTAGCTACTTTGGTTTAATCTAAACAACAAAAGGCTCATAAACCTGACTGAGCATTGAAAAACTAGCATTTCTACGCGGCCTGAACAAACTACTGCATCTTGATTTTATTCCTGTGCACTTATTTGCTAGTCATTATCACTTCATGAAGCTCACATATGGTAAATTCCATTGCACCAAGAGATGGTTATAGAATAGCTAAAAATCGTGTCTAATAAAGCCCTACACCAGGTTCAGTACAATATTGCATCACCTTCAACATAACTGGTCACGTGACTGACACAAGTGACTGAATGGTACTTCACATCTAGATATCTCCTGACAAACTAGTAGTACTAAAACAAAAGGACTGCCCTATCACTGCAAGATAATTAAGACGAGTAGACGATATTTCTTCGTTTTTGAGCCACTGCATCATACACAGATAAACCAGAAGATCTCATGAACATGCTGATGTGACAGGCATCAGACGAAACCTTAAGCAACATTGGAAACATTCACATCGCACAGGCACAATATCAAAAATCATATATGTGTTAATAAAGAAATTGAGAAAGAGCACCTGCTAAGTTGATCAATGATGATGAAAAGCGTCAACAACCCTACTGAAAGCAACACCCATAATTGTTCCGCAACATGTGAACAACGGTCAATAACACTCATGCATGGACTACCGTAAACTCAACGGCGATGGCAATCTTCTGTTATCATGATCTTACGACCATAATATAGTTCAACATTCACACCAATGAGGCACCTTGTCCCTCAGGTTTAGAAAACAGAGGTTGGAAAGCGTCATCCACACTGTACATGAAGGACAAACATAATATGACCGCGAAAGCTCAGGTATCCTGAAGAGCTGCTGCACCACTAAATGATTCAAAAACCCTAAAGAGTCGTCTTGTCACAATATCCATGCCATCTGCAAACACCACGACGAATTCCTGCTTGACTCAGAAGACCTTGTGTTTGTCATGCACTTCAAGCACCATCGCTTGGTCCCTCACATAGAAGCCGCTTTAATTGCTACAGAAATGCCAAAAAAATGAAATTGACATCAGATGTGTGCTCAGTATACATTTGCATCGCACCAACCACAAGACCAACAAACCACTGCTAGCCCAACAAATGCTAACAAAGTAGAAACATATAAGAGTCCCCATGCCAATAAATCATTAAGAGGAATAAATACCAACAGATCATTGCTAATCCAACAAAATTCATCCACATGACCGAACCCCCACTCCCTAGAAAAAAATCACTATAAGGAAGATGGACTTTTACTCCTAGAAAACACCTCTAGCTTGAACATAGCTATATTTCGTCTAGATGAACAGGGCATCACAAACAGATGCCCGTGTACAAATTCGACCAAAGAGTTGAGGGCACACATTTTAAGCTCAGTAAATCATTTACATTTGTATCTTGTTACCTAGAAGGTAGAAACATATAACTTACACGGTATGGACATTAATAATTAACTGATCAGGGAACATAGCCATACCCGGAATGCCGAAGTGATGTAGTGCAACCTAGGACCATCACCATGTCAAGCACTCCAACATACCATAAGTCACCATGGACATCAAAGGTGAACTCGTTCCTCTTGGATAACTCAATTTCCACCCTTTTGGATGGTATACTACGTCATCCTCCGTCCCTTGATGATACTATGTTCGCCACGATGACTACGCGTACACGAGAGGATGACCAAGGTGCAAGAGGAACGAGGCCCGACAAGACGGTGACTTGGAAGAGAAGAATGAAGAAGAGCCAGCAGCCGCACGCAGCGGTACTACCGCCGCACGCAGCGGTACTACCGCCAGGCGCCAGACGACCCAGGCTGAAGAAGCAGAAGCTCCAGCAGCGGTACTACCGGCGGCCCCAACGGTACTACCGCCAAGTCCCAGGAGCGGTACTACCGCCAGCACCAGCGGTACTACCGCTGCCTGCGTGCAGTCAACGGGCTGGAGCCCATGTACCCCTTTCCAGACTATATATAGGAGTTCCCCTCCTCCTAGAGAAGAAAGAGTCTATGATGAGAGAGAGTTGAGCATAGGCTCCTTACCCACCCTTGTGGTGTTTCCTCCCCTTGTGGAGAAGATCTCCTTGTGGATTCAAGGCCTCCTCTTGTGGAGAAGATCCCTCTTGTGGATTCAAGACCTCTACTTGTAGTTTGACTACTTGCCAATCTTTCATCTTAGGGTGACTCTATTGGATCGGTTTGGTTGACCGTTGGAGAAACAACCATTCAAGATCCCTCCTTGTATCTACTTGCCAATCTCTCCCTTTGGGATTCTATTGGACCGACCGGTGAGGGAAACGTGTCCTTGTATCGTGTTTGTGTTCTTGTATTCTTGGTGTTCTTCGTGTTCCTCATGTTCTTGCGTGCGTTCGTCCACTCCCGCCGTCAATCCGTGAAGATCGGGAACCCTAGAGGTGCACACTTCACCATATGGTATCAGAGCATGGTTGCCACGGATTGATTTGTGTTTCCACCGCCAAATCCCCCAAATTTTTCTTTGATTTTGAGAAATTCGAAAATTTCCACCAAAAATAGCCCCAAATTGATTTTGTTCGATTCGGAGACTTGTGTGCGTTTTGGTAGGTTTTGATCCATAGATCTATTGCTAAACTTGTTTATCTACCTTCCTTTGCGTTCTCATAGCCTAATTTCATCATTTGCCCCTCCGTTTTGCTGTTTGAATTCGTGTTTTTCCGCCCAAATCGCGAAATTTCTCGTCTCGGGTTCGGATCTGGAATTCCCGCAGCTAGCGGTACTACCTCTGGGCCGAGCGGTACTACCGGAACCTGGTTCCAGCGGTACTACCGCCCCGCTCAGCGGTACTACCGCCAGTTCTGGGACAGAACCAGAAACAGCATTTCAGCTCCACGGTTTTGGCCATATCTTTTGCATTCGGACTCCGTTTTTGGTATTCTTTGGCTCGTTTCGAAACTACGGACAAGGCCTACATCACCATTGCGGTTGCTCCATCATCCACCACCACCAAAATCCGTGGGCAAGCACGAAACTTCTACAACAAAGGGTGAAGAACATTGACGAAAGGTATAACATCGCCAACCTTTACCCCTTGCCATTCCTTTGAAAGCCACACTATATCTTTGCGATTACCATGTCCTATTGAGGCTAGCTCTTTATGATTGCTTGGGCTTTGCACAATTGTACCGTGTAGTTTCCGAGTAAAAGTACATGCGCTAGTTCATATATCATATATCTTGTTGTTGGCATCAAAAAGAAGTGGGTGAATGAGATAAGAGAAAAGAATCAAAAGAGAAAAGTGAAAAGAAACAAAAAGTGCAAGAAAAGAAAAGAAAGAAACACCACTTGCCATATCTCTTGTAGGAAGCGCAAAAGCTCGATGAACATCTAGTAGGTGGTACATTTTGTGCAAATCTTGTAGCCCACCAAATAAATTGCAATCGAGCTAGTGGCTCTCCTTGTACTTGTGCAACACGAGCTTATAGTCTTTGCTAGGATCATATGGTTCTTTAGGTCACTTCTTGGTTGCACGAGTCCCATTTATCTATCCTCGTGTGTGTTTCCTTGAACTACATTCCTATCTTTTGAGATTGACTTGTTTTTGTTTTGTGATCATCGTGATTCTCTACTTGCCTTTACAATATCTTGGTTTCCGGTTGGTTCAATTTGCTTTCCACCTACCATACATTCATATCCACTTTTAAGCCGTGTGTGTTTTGGAGTTTGCTTTGGATACTTGAACACAAGCACTTTACTTTGTGATCGTTCCCTTTGGTTGTCCATGACGTCCAATACTATCTACAAAGGTGAGAAGGTCGTGCTCTAGTTCATTTCCACTCCACATATATACACTTGCCTTGTAGTTAACCTGTCTAGGGAAAGCGACACCAACTATAGAGGCGAAGATGATGTTGAGTACACGATGAGTCACATGGACTATGATGCCTCATCCATTGAGGACATGGGGGACTTCTACACCGACAATGACCCCCATGACATGAGGGATCATCACCAAGACTTCCGCTACAACTACTCCGACTCCGACTATACAAGCTTCAACGACATGGAGCGGTATCACGACGTCGACAAACCTTCATCACATGGTATCGACGACACAAGCTCCAACGACAATGAGGTGCAAATCTCCACATATGCCTCATCATATGGTACCGACTTCGACTACAACAACATGATGGAGCCATACATCGACGAAGATTGCTCAAGCTTCACCGACATGGAGAACTACCACGATGATACCCGATGACGTAGTTACCTACGTCAAAAGAATATGGGTTAGGTTGAGACTCCAAGTGCAGAGTGCGTAGTAAGTGGAAGACGTGTTTCCCCCACGAGGGGTGACTCGAGGGTTTAATATCGAACTCTCGGGGAATCAGTAGTGAAGATTTATCTTTTCTATCCTTCTTTTGGTTACCTACAAAACAAAGTAAATGTTTTGGTCCTCAACCTCACCTAGTGGTTGTCAAGCACAAGGTGTAAGAATGATATCAAGATATTATGCAATGCAAACAAGAAATAAATATGCAATGGTGGTAAATAAATATGCAAGGATGGTGGTAGCAATGATAAATGATATTTTTGGGTTTTATATGATGAATGCAAGATGTAAAAGTGTTTTTGTATTTTCGGATTTTTAAATGGCAGAAAATGGAAAACTGGTAAAAGTGGTTGGAAAGGTGTTTCTTATGATTAAAAATGGACCGGGGTTCATGGTTTCACAAATGCACTCTCTCTTTAATAAAGTGGTAGACAATGGAACACTAGAGTTGACATATGCGATTGCAACACAACAGTTTAATGACAAGTTATAATTATATGGGCATCACATCCTAACATAGAGACCTTTTGGTTATTAGTCTCTCTTATACTCCACCAAGATGCGAACTAAATCATAACACCTCAGTAATTAAGATAACTCAGAGTATAGCAATAAGTATCATGACATGAAGTTAAAATAAGAACATGCTAAATCTAGTCATGGAGCAGTGGCAATGGTCACACCCACATCTCCGGTAGCATGGTATTTCTTTTTATCCCTAGTGAGGTAACAAAGTAAGGTAGAGATACCCAAGTGGATCGCAGAACTTTCTCTCACGTTCACTGCACTAGCCACCCCCCGTTACTCCAACTAATGCACACGTTCCCCCTCACACGCTCTCATAAACATGCTTGATCATGACAAGTAAATAAGAACGGGGTACATAACATGCATCTACTTTCATAACTGAAACAAAACCGTTGCAATCTCAAACATATATTAACTCATAGAAAGATCCACCACAAAGGTATTACATAGATGACCGTAATCATGTTCAGCAGCTCATACGGTACTAATTAGTGAAGCTCGAGAGAGAGAGAGAGATACATAAGTTACTTCCACAAACTCATAGTCCAGAGGTGGACTACTCCCTCTTCA
Source organism: Poa pratensis (assembly GCA_947311845.1). Classification (NCBI taxonomy): domain Eukaryota; kingdom Viridiplantae; phylum Streptophyta; class Magnoliopsida; order Poales; family Poaceae; genus Poa; species Poa pratensis. The sequence goes on along the minus strand of CAMZMU010000048.1, from coordinate 51,841,998 downwards.
TCATGGAGACGGTGTGGAGAAGTCGTTGGAGAAGATGGAGACCACGCCGGCAGCGCCCCGCCGGAGTTTTCCCCCTCCAATCTGCAACTCCAGGTCTCTGTTTCGGTGTTTCTGTGTTTCTCCGGCGCTCCTTCCAGAGAACGTCGGGGGACTATTTTTATAGGCGGTTTTAGGTCAAAACGGAGTCGGTGGAGGAAAGATCGACGGCAACGGAGCTCCGAGGCCCAAAAGGAGGGGCCCACGCGGCCAGGTACAGGGGCCGCGTGGGCCCACCTATTTTGGCCCTCGGGTCTCCGCTTGTTTGCTTACTTCGCTCCCACGATTTGTTCCTTCCAAAAACTGATGCTCGTAAATTTCCAGGTTATTTGGACATCGTTTGGGTCCCTGAAACATTAAAATATAGAAATAGGGTTTTCTGCCTGCGCAGGGTTAATTCCATATAAAATAGGAAACATGTCAAATATTCCCAAAATCATTATAAAACAGTGATATAACCCTTATATGATGCAAATATGACTGGAATATAAGTAAAATGATGCAAAGTTCATGTATGCATTTTACATGCATCACACGACTACTACTCCAAGTACTCCGACGAGAACTTTGGTTCTACCATGGTCAAGAGCGGCACCACCAAACGTGTTGGCACAACCTACTATGGTTCAAGCTCAAGACGGAGTAACGTGAAGACCACCATGAGTCCACCCTATGGAGCTCCATCAACTTCTCGAAGGCGCCATGACAAGGACATCGCCAAGAGCGCCAAACATCGACCTTCTACATCAACAACAAGACGGCGCCCCAAGAAGTGCATCGACAAGGCCAAGCCAAACCAAGGCCCATCTAGCTCATCACGGCGCCACAAGAAAGATGCCAACATGAGAGATGACCAAGTGAACAAGGTGGATGCACACTTGGACAAGCTTGAAGCCGACATCGACACACTTGCCAAGCTTCGGAACATATCTCCAAGCTCTAGTCGAAGCTCCAAGTCAAGGTCGCCAAGGCATCCAAATGTCTTTCGACGACACCCCTCCACTCAAGAGCGCCAACGTCGACATGAGAAGAAGATGGCGATGAGTACACATTCTATGGTGTCTCCTTCAAGTGCCACCACTACATGGGCGCCCTTCTCAAGCACTTCTCATGACATGGTTCCTACACCAAGTGCCACCACCACATTGACCCCCATATGGCAAGATGAAGACCTCCTATGCGACAATTGCTAAGGCCAAGACCATGACCCACGAGAATGTCCCAATCTCTTGTGCCCAATATGCAATGGAAAAGGTCACATGATGTGGGATTGCCAAGTTGGTGACCAAGACGGTGTCAAGACGGTCGAGCATGGGATTTTCCCTTCGACCAAGGAGACGAGCATTGATGATGCTATCACCTATGACCATGGGTCAAGTGATGATGATGCCGATCATGGGATGTTCCCTTCGGCAAAGGAGTCGAGTGATGATGCCTACACTATGGCATTGACCTTTGGAGGCGAGGTTGTTGAGGAGGTTGAGCATGGGAGTTTCCCTTCAACCTTGGAGGCGTTTGGAGTTGAGAACATTGAGCCTACCCTCATGAGTTTGAGTTATGAGATGGTACCAATCACATGTGAGAATGAGAGCCACTTAGCCCACTTGAGTGTGAGTGAGAGTGAGTTGAGTGCCTCCACCATATGTGAGTTTGAGTGCTTTCACTTTGAGGGAATGAGTGATACACCACTTGAGTTGAGAGAGTTAGTTGATAGGTCTTGTGAGGCCATTTCAATTTCTAACAACTTAACCTCTACCTCTAGTGTGTTTTCTCATTGTGTGCTAGGTTCCATGGATGATGAGACGCCACTCCTCGACATGACGGTGCCTCAAATGAAGAATATGTACATGGAGGATGATGATGCCACCCCATGTCTACTTCACGATGAACAAGTCGGCTACATGGAAGCAACTACTACTTCAACACCTACTTCACATGAGCGGGACTACCAAGGTATGGGTGTTGATGTGACCATGATCCCACTAGTGGACATGATGAACTATGATTGCTTGCATGCTATGGATGATTATATTGATGTCACATATGATTCGTTCTTATTTCCATGTGATACTTTGTTTGAAACCAATGTTGATCATGTGGAATTACCTATTTGTGATGATTTTGTCATGAGCATGCCTTGTTATGAATGTTTCTATTTTTCTCCCATTGTGGCTTGCAACATGTTGAACAATTTCTCTTTCACATGTGTTGCTTGTACTAATGTTGAAATGCTTGATAATGAGATTGCCCCCATAGATTTCTCACATTTTGGAGATGTTTCGTTTTCTCTTATGGACCTTGTTCCATCCTTCACTTTGCATTGTGACCACCCACATATGTCATATTTTACAATTGATTTTGGTGTGTTTGGTGAAGTGCAAATGAAGAGACACTTCATGATGGATGATGTGTTCATGTACCATGCACATAACTTTTTCATTTGGTTTTTGTGCATTGGGCCGCATGCTATAATGTCAACCTCCATTGAACATGAGTTGACAAAACGAGCTCTTGAGAGCATACATGTGAGTTGTGGATTGAATCCAACTCTAATACTTTGCCCATGTTTTGCATCAAACAAGTTGAACAATTTCTCTTGCTTATGGTTTGTTTGCAATCATGATGTTGCTTTTGCTCTCCCTATGACAAGCATGTTTCCTTGATCTTTCACATAGATGATTTATGTGTTGCCACAAATATGATGAACACTTGTTCTTTCCAATGGTTTGTTTGCAACCATAATGACATTTTGTGCATGTCTTGTCATGAGTTTATTGATTTCTACCAATTTGGTGTTGCAACAAATATGTTGAAAATTTACTCTTTCATGTGCTTTGTTTGCAACCATGATGATATTTTGGACATTCTTCATTGTGTGTTTTTGCCAAACTCTCCTCTTATTGCATCAAGGATGATGACAAATTGTTTTTTTCAATGCCTTGTGTGCAATAATGATCATATGGTTCGAAAAGAGATAGCTATCATTGCATTCTCACGTTTTCATGGAGTTTTGTGTTTCCACATTTTGAGGATTTTCGAGAAATTGCTTGCACATTGACCTTGCATATGCTTTGAATTTCACATATTTGTGTTGTGCTAATGGTGTAATGAACATGAATGGACATGTCATTGATGATATGCTCCCCTATCTTTCACACACATGGTTTGCTTGGTCTTTGATGTGTAGGTCGTACCTTTGGATGAGCCTCCATGAGTTGCTTCAACCACGCATTCCTATGACGGAAGATCTTGCAAGAAGAGCACATCGGCATCTTGCTCAGGTGACTTCCTTCTACATAAGCGCTCATGCGATGACCTGCAAGAATTGGCTACTCTTTGAGTGTTGTTTCGTCTTCCTTGTTAGCTTTGTAGGTTACTTGAAAGGCGAAGGGACATTGAAGAAGTGCCACATCATTTCCATCAAGCACGACTACATGGTGAACCCCACGACAAGGTCTACACATCTACCGCCTTGCCATGGTGATGACGAGCAAGAGTCGAGGACGACTCTTTTTGAAGGGGGGGAGATGATGTAGTGCAACCTAGGACCATCACCATGTCAAGCACTCCAACATACCATAAGTCACCATGGACATCAAAGGTGAACTCATTCCTCTTGGATAACTCAATTCCCACCCTTTTGGATGGTATACTATGTCATCCTCCGTCCCTTGATGATACTAGGTTCGCCACGATGACTACGCGTACACGAGAGGATGACCATGGTGCAAGAGGAACGAGGCCCGACAAGACGGTGGCTTGGAAGAGAAGAAGGAAGAAGAGCCAGCAGCTCCAGGAGCGGTACTACCGCCGCACGCAGCGGTACTACCGCCAAGCGCCAGACGACCCAGGCTGAAGAAGCAGAACCTCCAGCAGCGGTACTACCGGTGGCCCTAGCGGTACTACCGCCAAGTCCCAGGAGCGGTACTACTGCCAGCACCAGCGGTACTACCGCTGCCTGCGTGCAGTCAACGGGCTGAAGCCCATGTACCCCTTTCCCCACCTACCCCTTTGGGTCTAGACTATATATAGGAGTTCCCCTCCTCCTAGAGAAGAAAGAGTCTATGATGAGAGAGAGTTGAGCATAGGCTCCTTACCCACCCTTGTGGTGTTGCCTCCCCTTGTGGAGAAGATCACCTTGTGGATTCAAGGCCTCCTCTTGTGGAGAAGATCACTCTTGTGGATTCAAAATCTCTTCTTGTAGTTTGACTACTTGCCAATCTTTCATCTTAGGGTGACTCTATTGGATCGGTTTGGTTGACCGTTGGAGAAACAACCATTCAAGATCCCTCCTTGTATCTACTTGTCAATCTCTCCCTTTGGGATTCTATTGGACCGGGTTGGACCGACCGGTGAGGGAAACGTGTCCTTGTATCGTGTTTGTGTTCGTGTATTCTTTGTGTTCTTCGTGTTCCTCATGTTCTTGCGTGCGTTCGTCCACTCCCGCCGTCAATCCGTGAAGATCGGGCAACCCTAGAGGTGCACACTTCACCACTCAAGGGATATAGTCTCCCCCCACTTCATGGCCATCTTTGTGACCTGCCTTGATTTAAGTTGGAGCGTATACACCTCACCAGATATGTGCACAAAGATGACATCAGTGCCCTCGACGAAGCCACTCACATATATCCAACGAGATCTCTACTAATAATATAGGTAGCTGCCGTGATGGTACGTTCGGGTGGTACGTCCGGTGGTACGTCCTCCAATCCTACAACGTGCCTTGGGGCCTTGCCTTGCCTCTAATCCTACTCCGACAGGAACTCCTAATCATGCTGCAGCGCCGAGTACAACTCATGATTATACAACACTATATAATGCTAAGCAGCGCCACAATCCAACTCCAGTCCGCCGCTAGCCGTCGTCGCATACCTGAGGAGAGGCAAGGGCGAAGAAAGGACCCGGGCTCGTCGGAAGTGGTAGCGTCGCCGTCTAGGGCGGGCTTGACGAAGCGGCGGAGAGTCATCCCCATCCCGTCGCCACTATCGATCTTCAGCGAGCGGCGCTGCCTTAATAGTCCAGCCGGTGGACGGAACGGCCTTATTTTCTTCTCCATGCTGCCGACCGCCATATGTCCCCCGCTGCATCGTGCGCCTTCAGGTGCAGCTCGTCTAGGTTCCTCCGTCACCGACTCAGCTCGAGCTAGCGTCTCCAAGACCATTTTTTTGGTATTTGTCTACAGGATTTATGTCGCTGTTGAACAGAGAAGGCAAGGCGACAGAAGCTGAGATGAGCTGAGCTGATCTTAGATTCTGTGGCGGTGCTCCAGGAAAACGCCGTTGTGATGGGGCCGCACCAGTTTGCCGAATTTTTGCCGGCAGTGGTGATGTCCACGGTACTTCGCATGCGAACAGATTCGTCCAAGGCCAGGAGCCCAGGATTAGGATCGTGTTCTCACGCTCGAGTTCCCTGAACCAATAGTTTCAGTCTAGGTGTTTTGCTCTCTCTTGTAGCTTTACTATTACTAAATACAGTACTAATGAACTTGCTTGACGATCAGAATGAGGATGCACTATGTATTTTTTGTGAATTGGGCGGAACAACGGTTGCAGCTCATTGTCCACTTCTCTCCACTTCAGTATAGGTCATATCTTTTTAAAATTTCAACATGGAGCAAGCCGAACATAGTTGTTTCTTCAAATATAGGGTTGTTAGTTATAATTATGCTACAACAGAAGCTGGATAATAATTAACAATCAAGTAAAAATTGTTCTAGATTACTTGAAAATTGATAGAGCCCGTAGCAACGCACGGGCACGTTTGCTAGTTTTAATAGGTTTGGGAGAGAATCCTCAGGGAGCAGCGTCACGAGCTCGATGGTCCTGCTCTGAACCCACGTCGGAATTCCGCTGGCATCCACTTCCATTGACCACAAACAGATGCTAAACCCATCTACATCGACGAAATTCAGCATACCCTCCTTCGCCTTCATGATGGCTATGCATGTTCCAGGAGAACCGGCCGGCGTGTCGATCACCGATAGATGCGGCGGGCTTAGTTGGTACTCAAGGATGTTCTTCCTCCCGCAGCTGAAGTAGAGTGCATCTCCCACAAGGACGCTGGGTATCATGTCGACCAAAACATAGGCCTGAACCTGATGAACAGAGTTGGTCTTGCTCCACGCTCCAGACTCCGGCAAGTAGACGCAGGCAGATGTGACGTTCTCCATGTTCGAGGCGGAGGTGATCAACGACGAAGACCACAAGGAACAGCCCTTCGTGGCAGCCGATGTGGTCGCAACCTTCCGCAGCGCATAGCACGGCCGCATTAAACTTGTGGCTGGCGCGTCCCGGCAGCAAGGTCCAAGGATTGGGCAGGCGGTGCTGCTCGTTGGTGATGGGGTTCCACACGACAAGGTCGATGGTTCCCTGGTCGTCAGGGCTTGACGCGGCGAATAGGGCGCGGCCGTGGCGACAGTCGAGCACGAGCCACCCGGAGAAATTGCGGCCTGCGGGACGGATGACGGAGGTGGAGACGAAGCGAGAGTAGTAGGGCTCGTCCCCCTTCAGCACGTGGAGGTATCCCAGCAGTGGAGGCGTCCCGTGGAACTCGCGGTAGCGGCGGCGGAAGGCGGGATCGGAGAGGACGCGACGCCAGGGTTTACAAACGATGGAGGCGCGCGCGAGGCACGCGGGGTCGTCCAGCGGCAGGTGGAGGAGGATCTCGCCGACGAGGTCGTCCACCAGCGTCCGCGGTGGCACCGCCATGGTTGCTGCTGCGGTGGAGGCGGGCGGCGAGGGTTTGGGTGCGCGTCAGCCCGATGTTGAGAGGTTCGGTTTAACCAGCTGCGCTTAGGAGGATCTGCCATGGGACCAACTATCAGTTCACAACCGATGCAGATACAGATTGGTGACGGAAATCAGACTAAACACTTGATGAAATCCCGAAGGATTTACTCCAGCACATTTCGGTGGCATACATGTACGTAAATTCCTTTGCTATTTGGGAATCTCCGGATCTATGCTTATTTGCAACTCCCCGAAGCATTTTCAATCCTAACGAAGTAATTCCGGAGGAATCCAATGAACAACAACGATTACTTAGGATCAGCTTGCGAATTTGCAGCACCGTAGTAGAATCATTACCAACGGCACGCTGTGCGCCTAAGTGCGAAAAGAAGGAATGGTTTCCCCAACAATATGAGGAGAAATCCCTGACTAAAATGGTAGTGGTCACAAACCCCTTCCGTGTACAATTGAAAACATTAACAATACTCAAGCAAGAATCATCATTTATACTGGGAATGCCTTCCTCTACCAAAAGAGAAAGAGTTGAAGATAACGAAGGGTGGATACAAAACAAGTTCATATCACTTGTCTTTCTGGTCTTTCAGAATCTCATCGAATACTAGTCACTCTGAATTCAGTTCAGTCCATTTGTTTCACACATGCATGTCCAAAGAGATGGCGATGACAGTCTATCTCTGTCAAATCGGGAAAACCTATCGGGAAGGAAGAGAGGTGGTAAGTGTCTAAGTGTCAAATCGAGATTGTGTGGGTGTTCTCTATAATATGGCTTCAGGTGATGGTACGTTTTTTAAATTTTCGATTTTACCCCTGTGTGTTATGAGATTTTACAATGCTGCCACCGCGAAGTGATCTACCGGTTCGGTGATAAGAAAAAGAATCTCCAATCCTGCCCGTCGCCTCGACCTGGCGGTGTCGTTCTTTCTTGTATCTCGTTCTCGTCCCTCGCCACCGCCGCTACCCGTGAGCCATCTCTAGCCCAACAGACAACCTCCTCCCAACCACCTGCTCGTCGCCACCACCGATCCCATCTTCCTCTCTCCCAACGGCGAACGACGGGGTCGTCTCGGTGAGGATCGATCCCCGATCCCACTGACAGAAGCGTATCATCTGAAGAGCCCCGTCAGGGAGGCGGCGCCACGTACGGTTCCTCCCGAGGACGCCCTCCTCCGCGTCCAACACGAGGTGAGATATCGGCGCAGACGAGGACGCCCGTGAGCAGACCAGGCTCTCCGACCGGTTCACGACCGGCGTGCTGGACGAGCTTGACCAGGTTGCGCACCTCTTCTGCTCAGAGTTCCAGTAAGTTCCATACCTTTGCCATGTGGATATGGATGGAGGGGAGGGGAGGCACCGGGAGAGGTGGAGCAAGGAGGAGAAGATGGGGAACGGAGGCCGGCTGCTGGAGAAGTGGATCCGGGAGGAAATGGGGATCGAAAGTGGGTCGGATGGGAGAGGTAGAGGATACCACGCTCGTGCAAATGCTGCGGGTAATTATTGTGGCTACCGCCTGTCGTGCTCCTGCTCTGCCTCTGCTACTGCTGCTAGCGAGAGGGATCTAGAGAGAGAGATTAAGCGCATCCACTGCTGCGTGTCAGAGATCGAGAGGATAGATTAGATTGATGTGGCTCTCTGTACTTTCCTACTATTGCTGATTGCTACCTCTTTGTCGGTGTGTTTTGTTGATGATTACCGCTTCCGCTGATTGCTTAGCTGATGCTATCAATCCCTTGTAATTTTGATACAACCTCCGATCCATATTAATGGACTCAACTTTATCTAGATACGGATGTATCTAGTTAAGTGTTTAGACTAGATGCAACCGTATCTAGACAATGTTGAGACCATTAATATGGATCGGAGGGAGTACTAGATGCTGCTCATAATGCTATTGCTAGCCGATGGATGATGGAGTTGATGAAGAAAGAAAACTTGCATGTGAATTGTTGTGTTGTATCAAATGTTTGTGATTCAGAGACAGAGACAGTTCCAATGGCGGTGTTCTGTAGCAACATTGATCACCTTCTTTCTGTGGCACAGGTAGTCTAGCGAGCAGCTCAAGACCATGGCATGGCCATGGCCGATCTTTTCACGTACATCAAACTCTACTTTTCTTTTTCAAATGGAACTCCATAATCTCCTGATCATGCCCATACCATCGATCGCAGCTGGCGAGCCTCGCCGGCAAAGCAATCGTTGAATTTTCAGGAGCCAAAGTCTTGTTTTTCTTCTGAACCTGACCTTAAATTCTCTGTTTGTTTTGAAACTCAACATTTCGTTCAGCTCTCTGTTGAGTCTATCTGAGTTAGCCCAGCTAGCATAAATATGCACTAATGGCGCATGGAGACACACACCTAATACACGGATTGTTTGAAGAAATTCAGATAGTGGTAAAAGATTATGAATATTTTACGCTGAAAGATCACCAAGTATTCTACTTGTGTAAATACTTTGACCAGAAAATGATTTTCATTGAACGTGTGATGTCATTCATAAACTTTCAATATAAACAATGCCAACAAAAACAACATGTTTTAATGTCTATTTATCATTTTATTTATGTGAATTATTCAGTTGTATAGAGATTATGTTATATCAAATGTTTGTGTTTTTAGGGAAATTACATGTAACTCCTAATTTTTATATCTGTACCCGTTGCAACGCACGGGCATTTTGCTAGTATTAGTGGAAACAGCTGTGCGTTCTCCAAAAATAGAACATACAGTGCTTTTTAATAATAGAATTAATTTAATAATTATGTTTAAAAAGATTGCTTTAATAAATAAGGTAACAGGTATTCTGAATTCTGATTCTGGCACATCAAAATGATGCAATAATTTTACTAAATTTCTGCAATTACGAAAAATTTATTTTACTTCCGTCTGATTTAAATTTGCGATAGTAGAACTCCTGGCTTTTACAGTCAAACTGCACTAGATTCAGACTTTGTATAGGCAGAATGAACATCATGCATGCTCACTTGCACTGAAAACAGTTTGATTGAGCAGCTAAACATATCAGTTTTCAACTTTACACAAAACCCATAACTGGGTCTTCATCTCAGAGCAGCTGGATGGATGGATGGATATTTCATATGTATATGTCATATTACTTATACATATAGATTTCGGCCACATCCTGGTAGCTCCCATCTACTAAGGTATGGGCAGCTAGCTTATACTACATATGTACACACACACGTCTTTTCGTCGTCATACTGTACGCTAAGGATCTCCATCGGCGGGTTTCTCCCTGTCCTGGGGTCCTGGGGCAGCACTTTCGTCCGACTCAGTATCAATTCTCTGACCGCCTTGTATTTCTTCAGCTCCTCCAGCGCGTCCGCTGCCGTCTTTGATTGGCGCAAAGCAGAACTCGATGCGGCGTCGCCATGTTCCTCGGTCATGACCCTCTGGACCGAAGATTCTTGAGGAACTGGGGGAGGAGCTGCGATTGACGGACGGCTTTCCCTGAGGCCAGGGGCCGTCTTGAGCATGCGCACAAGAGCTCCGATGGCTGCAGCTGGATTCCTCGTCACCGAGCCTCCAGCGTCCTGGTTTGTCACTTGGCAACCCCTATCTGAGATACAAGCCCTGGAAATTTTTTGAGAGTTTAGTTTATATGAATCAAAAAGGTGAATATCTGAAGAACTGAAAGAGAATTAAATCCAGTGTCCACGGAAGGAGTCACCAAACTTGGGCATGCCCCCGGTGTACTTGTCAACGACATCAATAGCATCAAACTGCTCATTTCTGTATACCCGGTGATAAGGAGGATAAATGCATAGCAATCAAGTTATCCCAACATTAATTTATTAGGTTAACAGAGAACGTTTAACTCAGGTGGATGTGGAATAAGTTTTGCTTAGGTAAATAGCTTGCAATTTCTACAAAGAATAGCTAATAAAACGGCAAACAAAACATAACAAGTGGTTTATCCTACTAAAGAGTAACTTTCTAGATAAACTGTTTCACGACTTACAAGTTTGGCCAACAATTATTCAATCATTATCATTAGGATTCACGATCACGTCTCAAGAGAAAATTAGGGAATTAAGAAAAAATATTGGATGAAAAGGATAAGCTACGGTGAAATTCCAGTGCCTAGCCATATATGAGCATTTGAGGATATATGCTTATATCGATTCAGTATAACTAGTGGTCTGCAAATAGGATACAAGAAGGAAATACACAAGTAGTTTTTAACTAACCGACCTTCACTTTTATCCATATAAGTCCTCTCATGTTCCTTGCCTAAATATTAATATTTTCATTTTCACAGGGTTGAACTTAGGGTATGCATGATATTTCTGCTTTGAGTGCTACCTACTGGATTAGGAAACCCTAGAAGAGCGCAGTTTACATACAACAACATATATCCTCGTTTCAAGCTGACCATTCTTATATACACCACACAGAACTTCACAAAAATCAATCCAGACTCGACATAAACCAGGGATTGGCCTATATTGGACAGACCTAAGGTAGGATAGGCTTAAACTAGCCAGTTTTACATGTTTAGTTCCCAGCTAAGAACAAGATGAGGTATCACTTATCAGGGTCTGTTTCGGAAAATCAATACCAAATTAGCAACAATTTCTTACAATGTCTAGCCGCTTTAATCTTGCCTTCCCTCAGTTCTCTGAATGGCTCCCCTCCTCCCAGGCTATGTAATTTTCAAATCCCACCCCCCACAAAGCTCAACCTATCCATCCCGCTATTAGCCAAGAAACTCTCCTGCTGCACTTCTATCAATTACTAGAGAAAACTAGAGAAATAGGCTGTCTCTGATTTTTCATCTACACTCAGTCACCCCATATCACAATTTATATGTTTCTATGAATGCAGTACATACAATATACTGAGCACTGAGCAACAAGGATAAGTGAAAGAATTTTAGCTAACACAGGAAAAAAGGAACTTAGGAATAACAAGAGCGTTGGGAACAGAGCTAGGAGGAGAAAACTTGGAAATATTACAATTCAGCCTCTCGGCAGTTGTTTCCTATATTAAGAAAGTTGAACAGTAGTATTCTGTATTCAGCCTCCAGACATAAGAGGATAGTTTCATTTGAACAAAGGCAATAGGCCAGATAATTAAAGATGTACACAATTATGAGCTATAGATATTGCAAGTGGTCAGCTAGCTTATGTCGATCATAGAGAGAACAAGATGTGTTCATTCCATACAAAGAACTGTGAGATAAAGAACCCTCTGCTAATATATTGCCAATTAATTTGAGGAAAAACGTTTACTTAAGTTCTGCCTTGTATAACATAATATAAAAGCAAATATTTAGCCACTGAGCATCTAAATTAATAAGCAAACATATCACCCTCTCATTTAGATATAATACCAATATAAATTGAACAAATTTGCAACTTCAGTTGAATATAACTATAAGTGCAACAAAAAAGTTGATAGACCTGAACGTCTAGTAAGAAATTATAGTGGTTCCTTCTTATCTTGGGACAAACAGCTTTTCTAGGGCACATGAACTGACTACACTTCTTGATTTCTGAGATTACCCCCCGCCGCCTCTGGATAAGCTACTTTTAGACATCCATTATCCTTCATGAAGCTAACACATTGTAGTGACTAGTGGCCTAAGAGATTTAGCCCTTGCAAGATGCAAGTCTAGTTTGCCTACAAGATGTCACGATTGCAGTTTGAAATTTAGCAATCGTGCATTTATCATATAGTTGCTGCTTTGAAGGCCATGTTCACTACAAATTACAGAATTACCTTAGTGTTAGATCACCGGTCACCTGACTGACATAAACCTGTGCTAACTAAAATGAAAGAAAAGAAATGAAGGACTGCCCTGTAACTGCCCGGCTAGGATAAGATATATTTTATCGCAATTGAGCTACTATTTCATATAGACATCTATGTACTCAGATAAACCACACAAATTTCACGAGCATGTACGTGTGAAGGTAATCATACATAAACTACAAGCAAATAGCTGTAACACTTAGGTGCTGTAGCACAATGTCACAAACCATACAGATTTTCGCAAAGGAGGAGACTAAGATTACCTATTAAGCTGATCAATGATGATATCTCTATCTTCCCATGCAAATACCAACTCCCTCTCATCCAGTTCATCCATGATAAAAAGTTTGCTTGAGGTCCGAGTTAACTTCAGTCCATGAAAATATCCCAAATCATCTTTACCAAAAGATAGTACCTACATCAAGGACAAAACTTCATCAGTAAAAGAATCAGGTGGATCCAAACCAGAACGTCATAATGATGCTACTGTTTGCTTTAGCAAGATGCACATATTACTTGAGAAGGTAAAAAATAGCTATGTGATTACCTTTTGCAAGGCCTTGTTATTCTCAAATTCACCAAACCTGACCAAATCCTTCCTCGCGTTTGCGTTACCGTCAGGAGATGGTGCCAGGTAATTTTGAGATGACTGGTGTTTACCCATCAAAGATGGAGAAGGGGGCAGCCCACTGCCTACTCCACCATCTCTCACAGTGGGAATAACTACAGGAGCACTCTCATATCGGAACAAAGGATTTTTGGGGTAGCTAGCTGAAAGGGAGTGGGATGGTGATGGTGACAAGGGCGGTGACGGATAGCATTCTTCCAATCCTGCAGCTTTTTTCTTCCCAGAGAATAATGTGCTATGTGGATGTGAACATGCTGTTAGAGGATTTTCATGCAAAAGCACACGTGGCTGCAGGCGTCCACGGGGTTCTGAATTCATGGAAGAAGGAGATGGTGATGCTGATGGTCTAGCTCCATGGTCGATACTCCAACTGTGGCGTCTGGTCATTGCAGCACAAGCAGGTGCAATCCCATCAGAAGGCAGGGAACTGAACTTCCTGAGAAAGTCTGTTGTGGGGCTCCCAACATAATCCGTTATAATCTCAGTTGGCATGGGTGTGGCTCGCCCAGGTGCAGCCACGACCTCCAGCACTGGCACATAAGTAACTGACAAGCTCAGGCGGCCAAACAGAGTTTCAATTGGAGAAAATGCATAGTGCTTCATCTCAGCATCCTCTGCCCGGGTGAATGGCTCGGCAAATGATGATATCTTGTGTGACAGGTTCAGTGAACGGATTCTCCCAGATGAATTCAGCTCCCTGAAGAGATTGTACGCTGGCAAGAGCCTGACAACCAGATGCAATGACCGGAATAACACTGTTGAGCCCTTGTATGTACTCCTGTACAAGCTAGGATCCTCAGCCGAGCTGTTCCTAGACTTCCTGCTGTTGTTCTTGCTGCCATTACCATTGCCACTGCCAGACTTGCTGGTTTCATACTGTATCACCCACCTCTCTATGACCTTGCCACCCTCGGCACTGGTGGTGTTGGTATTGTAACGGTGCATCATCACAATATCAATAACCAACGGCTCAAGATTGCTCTGTCTCCACAGGTCGAAGTTCTCAAGTGCAGCTGGGCAGTCCCGGAGAGCGAGGTTGAACCACCGGTCACGTGGCTGGCTGCCAGACAGAGGTGAGGACGGCGGCGAAGGCCGCGTGAAGCTGCGAGATGATTCGTAGGGCGAGCGTGACTCCAGGATGATGTGGAGGCTCTTGGCGAAGAACTCGGTAATCACTTGCTCCACCATGGGCGACTCTGAGGAAGTGGCGGCCATAGTTATGTAGTTGAGGGATGATGCCAAAAGGACGGAATCGGTCAAATTTGGAGCTACTGGAGACCAAGAAACCGAAGGGGAGAGCTAAAATTTAGAATCAGTGATGATTCTGAAGCCTCTCCAGCAACAAGCTGGCAATCAAAATTCACGAATTCTGGGTGGTCTAGGACTTCGATTTGATTTGCGATTTGGTTCCTTGGAGCAAGAGAGTGAAGCTACCAGATCAAATCCGATGAGATCGGAAGGCTCACAAACAGAGCAAGAACCCTAAACTAAACCCATCAAGAACTGAAGAACAACAAAAAAAGTCGCACCTCGAAACCGCACTAAAAACGCAGCTTTTTACCCCCGATTCCCCACGCAACAAGCTGAGAAAAACACCAATTTCGTGGGAAACAACGCAACGAAACTAAGAAACGAGCAAAAAATAAAATAAAAAGGTTTCGGCTTGAACGGAAGAACCCTAGCAAAATCCCTAGAAAGCTAAGGGAGTGAGCTCGTGGAATCCCGATTCGAGCCCAAGAAAACGGAAGGGGGGCCGCATTGGAAGCGAACCCCTGTTGTGTCGTGGCGGATCCGAGCGGCCGGGGCCTAGTGGTGGCCGACCACGAGGAGTCGCGGCGGAACTAGAAGTGAACTCCAGTCCATGGAGGAAAGAGGGGATAAAAGAGATCACCCAAGCCGTTGCCTTCCAGTTCCAGGGAACTGTTTTGAAGAGTACTTTATTTTTGCCCTAAACGACATTTTCTCCTTGCTTTGTTGCTTTTTTCAGTTTTATTTATCTTTTTTCACCACTAAATATATATACTAGCTAAATAATGTGCGGATTTTTTTTCGTGATTGTATTCTTCGTTCTTTTGTCTGGTCTCTCATTTGAATAAGTCACCTTGCTTGAAATCGAAAAAAATATTTATGAGTTTCAAAAAAAATCCGGATGTACCCAAACATGTATTCAACGAACGTGCAAAATACCACATTCAAATACTTTGTATTTTGGACTACATAAAAATGACAAAAGTGTTGATTTGAATATGCATATTTTCAAATCTCCAAATTTATCACATTTTGTCATTTTCTTGTAGCCTAGAATACACAATATTTCAAGGTGAAATTTGGCATATTCATTGAATACACTATTGGCTACCTTCAGGATTTTACATTTTTTTTGAAACTCATAAATTGCCAGAATCACTGGAGCTCGGAAGCACAACGCACTTTCCACCTTGCATGCTCCATCTTATGACACTCTTATTACACCCTCCGTTTAGGATTACAGGGTTATGGCGGATGGTGTTGCAAGGGTGATGAGACAGTAACAACCGTGTGTGGGGTTCTAGTAGGGACAGCGTGGGCCGGCGTGTCACAATCGAGTAATACATGTGGAACAATGGTGAAAATAAGGGCGAGAACGAGAAGAAGAGTGTATCTGAGATGGGACAAACACTAACAAGGAAAAAAGTGTATCACATATGAAACGTTGCCCAAGAAATTAGCACGAATCGGTAGAAGAGTGTGTCAATGGACTTCCTCTTCATGATGGTTCCAGCATGGGCAATGGCTTCCGACAATGCTAAAACATAACCTGAATGATGAGGTGGGTGAATCACGAGAGGCTAGTGTCGCACACGACCACAAATTAACCCTCTTCCTTAACGGTGCAAGCAGTTGCAGGCTACATGCAGTGCCACGGACTTAAACCCACATAATCATTTACGCGGATGCACATAGGGGAGTTTTCTAAGATTTATATGATAAGTGGGTAGCCGTGCTGAGTTCCGTACATAGCCCACATAATACCACTTAGGATACTCTGAAACTATGAGTCTTCCACGTTCGTCAATGTCGTCAACATTAGCGCCCCCACCCCACCCAACTTGTCGACCAACACTAAATCACCGCCATCAAGGCCCACACTTTTTTGGCCATGCCAGGTGTGACGTTGAGCTCCCCAAATCAGATACCGTCGTTGCAAAATCTGCCTCTATCCTCGACTTTTTTTTAGATACAAGGCACAAAGTGCCCAGCTTTAAATCAATAAAGCTCCGAACGGCCAAGGTTTGTTACAGGGTGCTTAACCAGCTTACAAACATCGAAATACAAGCAACAAATAAGAAATGAAACACAGCTTGGAGATCGATGCCCTCCTCGCGAAGCCACCAAGGAAGGTAGAACAGGTTTGAAGGATCCGCCGGTTGCTTGAAGCAGAACCATCTTCTGCACACAGGTTGAGGGTGGCTGCAGTACCATCCATTTCCAACGCCGAAAAGGGAACCCTTCCCTCTCGTCCTGGCTCGAAGGACGCCGCACCGTCGGATGCCGGAAGCGCTCCCCTAAGCTATGGAGGTCACTGCCCACAGGCCAATCTGGGCCGAATCAGAGGCACCTCGTCGAGGCTGACATACCTTCGTGTCTGTGCTGCCAAGAACCGAAGATGACGAAACCGAGAAGCATAAGCAGGGGCCTTGATCGCCAACGAAGAAGGGGCAAGCACCGAGAAGTAGAGACGACGATGACGAGTAGGAGGCCGAAGTCAGCAAAAGAGCCCTTGCTCTCTGCAGCCCCTGGCAATGTTGTCGCAGGGGAGGGGAACCCAGGATCGAGGGCGCCGACCCACCGGCAGACATCAGTAAAGGGAGGAGCAGAGAGTACACCTGAAGAACACGAACCCACCAAACTCGCCGGAGCCGATACCACTCAGAACACCACCACCAGCCACCTACCATCCATGGCAATACTCCACCGGCACCCCTCGTTCCCCTGACAACGCCTCCAAGGAGGGAGCGACGCCCATGGCGCCGCCGTCGCCAAATCCAACTCGGATAATAGGTTTTCACCCGAGAATCGGGGCCGGGGTGAGTAGAACAAGCCCTCAACGGTGCCTAAAGAGGGAGCACGACGCCCAGGGACGCCGCCACCGCCGTGGTCGGGCCAGCCGACCAAGGATTTCTCCCGGGCTCGGCCTCACATCACCAGCGCCCCAACCAACAACCGAACCAGCGAAGCCGGTGACCGGATCTGGTGGGGGAGGAGAGAACCGAAAGGAGAGAGGAGGCTACCTTCAGATCTGACGGGGGAGCGCCAAAACACCCACCACTGCACGACCACCGCCCACCGCCACCTTGCCGCCCGCACGGCCGAGGGCGACGGCGAGCACCCGTGGACGCCACTAGCCGCCATAGTCGGCGCCGCCTCGGCGCCCGAAAGCCCCTCGCCAGGACACGGAGCGGCGAATCCCCGCCGCCACCTTCACCGGAGACGGCACGGGCTTGCCCGACCGCCTCCTCGGGTAGCGGCGAGGGGAAGGGAGGGCTGGGAAGGCAGCGGCGGCGGCGGAAACGCTAATCGCCCTCGGGTCGCCTTGGAGCGGACGACACAAGGGCCGTTTCCGTCCCATCCCGCGTCTATCCTCGACTGACCATGGAACCTCATGAAGCACTCGCTTATGGAGGAATTCTACAAGCAAGGCCAATAAATGACAAAGGAGTCCCGCCCATAGTGCAGGGCGAGTCTCTGTCGCAAGCACATTTGGCAGTAAATTTAAAACACGTACTTATCAACATATAAAAACGCTGAAACTTCTACACATGTAGATATTCTTTTCATTTGTATGCTTGCAAATTTTTGTCAAGTACAAAAGGATAATTTTGCAACCTAGCCAGGAAAGTATTCGAGTACATAGACCACAAGAGTGATTCACCATGAAATTTTATGATCACGAATGTTTCGACTCAAACATTTAGAGCATCTCCACTCGGGACGGCCAAACGGCCGTCCAAAGGCATTTAGGGCGTGCCGGACCAAAAACGGCTCCCACTCGTGGCGCCCAAACGTGATTTTGGTCCGGCGCGGCCCAATTTTTGTTCCGGCACACCACACCCAGCCCGTTCCCTCCACTTGGGGAGCCGGTAGGCTGCGCTGGACGAAACGGTGTGCATCGCCACATCGGCGTCCGACGCACGGTGAGACACGAGGCTGAGTGCGGACGGTGAGCTGAATTAATAGCGGGCGGCGTCTTGGTTTCCTAGCCGGGCGGTGCGAGGCGTCGCTTCAGCTCTTTGTGGCGCGGAAGCGTCTGCCCACGGCGGTGTCAATGCTGACAAGCGCGCCTTTTGAAGCGTCGCCGTAAATGGGGTGGCAGGCGGTGAAAGTGCATGTGTTGCCCCATGCGTGGTTTTCGTAATTAATGACAATCCTTATGGACTAATGTTTGCATTGAAATATACTCGTAGATCTTGTCCATAGGAAAATATTGGAGTTCATGTGTTGGACTCTAGAAGATTACATGATGACCAAGGTTCCATCCAAGGGTTTATATGAAGAATGGTCATGTGAAGAGTTGAGCTTATTGCAAGCATGGCTTGGAAAAGAAGATTGAGTGAACTTCATGTTTATGTCCAAGCCATCATCTATATCAAGAGAAGAATATGGAGCGCAAGTGGATACATGAAGACGGAGCTAAGCGAGGCTCTTCCATAATGGTGTATGGGGGAGTATTTGGAGAAGTCTTCATCAAGCATGTGCTAGCAAGCACAATCAAGAAAGGTGTTCCAACTTGAGAGAGTCAAGATCGTCATCATCTAGCTCAAGTGGAATACGCAAGGCAAAGGTATAATCTTGATAGGGTTTCTATTTTACCGGTCTCGTGGTGTTAGTGGGAGACCGGGTTATAGGATAGACGGCGTACTATCAAGAGGGGTTCTCAAGTGAGTAACTTGATCGCATCTTTGAGGAGAGCTCAAACCTTTGCATATTTGGCATATCATCTTTCTTGGTTCTTATTTGGTTCTTCTCCTTGTTAGGTTTTGGTGCTTGTTGTGATCCTCATGACAAGCCCAAGTTCTTCGAAAATGGATTTTGGATGGAAAACTTGTTGCACTCTCGGTGTTGGAAATATTACCGGTCCTCCTCGAGATAAGGTCCACACCTCCCATGTGTGATATCTCCTCTATATTTTTGACCCTTAATATTTCCAGCCTCGTTACCTTTCCAACCTCGTTGGTTTCATCTCGTTTTTGTAGGAAATCTCTTGTCGCTACCTTTCCAACCTCGTTGGTTTCATCTCGTTTGGAGCTTCCTTGCAAAAGTTATTGCATATCAGGATTTACCGGTTGTCCTTATTTAGAGAAGGTTTACCTTTCTACATTTGGTTTTATCCTCACATGATGGACTATGATGTTGCTCTGCATAATCTTGAAGGGCTCTTCGTTGCGATTCCAACGAGCCCAAGCACATCGAAAACGGAGTCTGGATGATCAAGATATGTTCGTTTTCGTATTGGGCGTTTTTGCAGTTTTTGTCGGCCGGCCCCCCATCCGGTCCATACCGGCCTGAGTGCCGGACGTCTCGGCCACCCGGCCGGTTCCCCAGCCGGTCAAGGCCGGCCTCAAGGCCGGTTTGGCTCGACCGCGTGGCTGGCTTCCCAGGCAGCCAGGCCGGACCTCCCGCCGGTTTCGGCCGGCCCAGAGGCCGGTTCTCTCGGGCTGCTGGCCGGTCCTCCAGCCGGTCCATGCTGGCCCAGAGGCCGGTTCCCTCGAGTGGCAGGCCGGCCCTCCAGCCGGTTTATGCCGGCCCCAAGACCGGATCCTCCCTGCACTGCACAACGGTCATTTTTTTAGGGGAACCTATTTAAGGGGCTTTCTTTCCTAACGGTTCCCCAACCCTTTGAGCTCGTTTTTCCCCTCTCTCTCCTCCATTGTTGACATTTGGAAAAGCTTGCCTTCCTCTCAATTCCTCCCATGATTCTTGCATATCTTTGAGGGAAAGTGAGAGGAGATCTAGATCAACATTTCCACCAATTCATTCCTCCTCTAAGTGAGGGGAACCTAATTGATCTTGATCTTGGAGTTCTTGGTGCATCTCCCTTTTTGTTCTTCCTCTCTTATTCCCCCATAAGCATTTGTTGCTTAGTTGGAATTTGAGAGTGAAGGATTTGAGTACTTGTGCTCTTGCCTTTTGCATTTGGTGCATCGGTGTGCTCTCCACGAGGATTCGTGGAAGTTGAAAGCTTGTGAACTTGTTACTCTTGGGTCTTTGGACCCTAGACGCCCGTGTGGTGGTTGAGACCCTTGTGTGGTCACTTGTACCTGTTCGGGAGCCCCCAATCCCGTTGTGGGTTGTGCCCCGGATCGTTGTTGAAAGGCTCCGGATTTCCGCCTCGAAGGATTCCAATAGTGGAAGGTGAACCAAACCTTTGTGGTGCGGTTCATTGGAGAAGAAGGTGAAACCTTTGTGATTGTTGAACCATTGTGTTGGTGCACACCTCTCCAACGAGACGTACTCCCCTAAAAAGGAGGAACTCGGGAATACATCCTCGTCTCCGCGTGCCTCGGTTATTTCTATACCCGAACTCTTTACTTATGCACTTTACATTGTGATAGCCTTCGTGCTTGAAGTATTCTATATTGCTATCACCTTGTTGCTTGTCTTGCTTAGCATAAGTTGTTGGTGCACATAGGTGAGCCTAGTTTATTTAGGTTGTTAGCTTGTTAATTTAAACACATAGTTTTATTCCTCATTTATCAAGCCTAAACCGGAAAAGTTTTAAATCGCCTATTCACCCCCCCCCCTCTAGGCGACATCATTGTCCTTTCAGGCGGGCCGATGGCCAGAGTTAAGGCGCGCTCATCCGCTCCCCTCCTCCGGCCGCTATATACAGCTGGGTTCCTCGCCGTCTCCACCACAACACCACACTTTCTCCACCACCTAGCCATGGCTCCTCCCAGGCGCGACACCGGTGCCCCTTGACGGAGGAGGAGCTTGCACGTCTTTGGGAGGCGACGCAGGCCCGCAGGGTGCGCCGGTCTGAGCAATTGATGCTCGGCGCGTTGCGCGACGCTCGCCTCCGCCAATCCGGCTGTTGTCGAACAACCACGAGGCGGGCTCGTCGGTCTGCGCTCCTCCACCTCCTCCGCATCACGGAAGCCAGGCGCAGCTCATCCGCACCAACACACCGGTGTCGGTGAACAGCCGCCTCCCTGAGAGATGGGCGATGAACCCAGCTCACGTCCCGGTTGCACCTCGACTCGCTGGCCAAGCGCGTCTGGACTACATCAACTTGTGCATGCAAACCTTGCCACCAGAGCTATACGTCGAACTCGGCGTACTGGGACGAGAAGATCGAGGTGGAGCACGCCTACCGCCTTAACTCCTTCTTCGCCCGCGAGTCGCCCGCGAGTGGTTCGACTCCGATTCCGACGTCCTCACCAACACCTCCAACGAGAACTTCGCAGCCGGCATGGAAAGGGAGAAGAACAAAGCCGTGTGCAACCTCCTCTGCCGCAACCTCAACAAGAGGCAGGGAGGTTGACGGTGATGATGACGGCTCCGAGGACTGGTCGTCGCCTCAATGGGACATAGGCTCCTCCACCGCCCAGCCTCATGCGCCGCCGTCCGCCACCACCAGCTACCTCCACTGCCTCTGCTCCGGCTGCCGCCGGGCTCCTCTGACTACGTTGGCAGGCTCCTGCTTGAACTGCCGATGTCCGGCGTGCCACCCTAGGTATTAGGTGTAGGTCTAGGTTTTAATTTGAATGAATTATGTTGGTTTTAAATCAATGAAATTTATGTACTTTCGTATTCAAATGTCGAATTTGAAAAAAAATTGGGCGCCCTGAGTGGGGTAGCCACAGCTCGTCCGGACGGCGCCCAAATAGCCCGTCCGGACAGCTTTTGGGCGGCCATTTGAGCGCCGCGAGTGGAGATGTTCTTAGATCGCAAATTCTTCAAGACAAAAAGAAGATATATAGGGAACAGTTATTTTGGCCTGGTAACACGTGCTACTAGGTGCACGTTGGATATTATAACTGAGAAATATGGTTTGTACCAGAACGGTAATCAACAAACATCAGGTTATTATCGACATCATCACTGCTTAGCGCACAAAAATCCACGCTTGCAAAAGGGTGTCAAATAGTGGCTCTTATTACAAGTTCACAAAATCGAAACACGACTACAGAACAGTTTCCAGACTCATCCAATTTTTGAAGTGAACAAGGTTATGGCCAAAATGATCATATCACTCGTCGAAAATAGCATCAAGTCATCATTTGAGCTTTTCAAAGAGCTTTGATGCTACCTGCAGATGCATATACCAGACATTTTGTTTAGTCTCTATACTGGCAGTGTTTTCCTGCAGCGTTTCTTACAATCAATCCGTAGCTTAAAAGTAAGTACTTACACACTTGTCGACGCATGACAAATAGTCAAAATATTGCCCAGTGCAGTGCTTGTGCCCAGTATCATCAGCCTCAACTCTCTTGACACATTGCTGCACATCATACAGGCATCACACGTGTTAGAGAAGTAAATCGCATAGGAGTATTCATGTATAGATGATTTATCCATTCAAATAAAATAATAAATCAAACAACATGCTGCTGAAAAAAATTCAGTATGCAGAATTAATATGGCATTGAAGATTTATATGATCCTCAACTTTACAATTAAAGTGGAACATTCGTAATGTTCGGACAGAACAATCCATGCAGGTTCTCGCGAGTCAACGAATATATTGTGTGTTGAATCAACATCGTAGAGGATTATTAGAATCCTTCACAGTTCTACCAATCTACGAGCTAATTATTAAACTGTCACTGAAACAAGAATGAACAGTCCATCTTGACAGCAAGTAAGAAAATTGAGCTGTGCAACTTTTCTTAGATGGCACAAGTGATATTTGAACTGGACGAGAGAAATCGATAAATAGAAGTTTAACACACAAAAACCATGAGTATCACTTAGTGGAGTAACTACCAAGAATAAGTCTGATGCAGCCTGTGATCACTGCAAACATTGTGGCAAACTTTTAATCGACTAGCAGACAGCCAAAACTCGCACATTAACACGACAGATAATATACAAGATTCCAAACCCCACGTCCAAAAATAAATAAATAAATAAGTACATGTACATAATTTATTGAATGTACTCCCTCCATTTCATATTGATGACACATATTTTAGAGTCAAGTATCTAGATACATCTATTTTAGAGTCAAGTATATATGAAATGGAGGGAGTAGTAGAGTTATAGGAAACATGCCCTAGCAATCTAGTCACTTGGTCAGTTACCCACGCTGTTATAGACACTGAAAACAGGATCATATAGGAATAGTTCCATGATTATACCAGCCCAAGGGCACTATTTCTCAAAACTTTGATCATGAAAATAGCAGTACTGTCACATTAAATTTTATCTATTAAGACTGCAGGGAAATCAGGGATCCATGTGCCAAAACCTTAATTTACTTTACTTTTACTTTGTTTATTTTCTCTCTTCACTCTTTGGTTGCAAGAGTTTCTTGTTGGGTTTCATCTCTAGCCTACTCCAACTTGCTTGGGTTTTCACATTAAATTCTAACATCAAATCAAGAGGGTGTTATTGTTGTTATTTCAACTTAAATTCTCCCATCAAATCAAGAGGGTGTTACTACAATAGAAAGTAAGTGCACACCTCATACTCATAAAATGATTTTACACACTGTGGCTTGCACCGGTCCTCAAGATACTTCTTTGGATCAACAGGTTCCTCATCCGCCCTGAGATTAAAAAAAATATGAAAGTTGAGAGAATGGGTTGTGACTATTTCATAACATTTCAGTCATTGTACAACCAATAGGCCTTTCTGCTATGAGAAACATCTCAAAGACTCAAAGTAAACAATAGGGTACATCCTAACTTTGGTGATTACTATCAGGAAATGGTGAAAGCTAGAATTTTACAGGATATGCTATCAACAAGCATGATCACTACGATATGCTTTCTATAGCTAAAGAAGAAATCACAAGCCAGCCATCTAAATCAAGTGTCAACTAAATAATTACATAATGCATAGTCAGGTAGCTGGTTCACACAAGAACTATCATTTCTATTCTAGCCCGATTATTTTCTCGTACCTATCCCTGGAACATGTCAGAGGATTTATACGAGATGAAGGAGTCAACAAAGATGAACCACCTAGGGAGAATGCGGTGTGTTTTAAGAGAATATGACCAAGAACCTCCCAATTCCACATAAGATGGGATTCAAGCCAAATGCATCTTATCCCTATAATATAGTCAGATAGGGCTTCTTATCTCAAAATTATCCATGCAGACATGGGCTGTGAACTGCAGCACACTAATTAGAACCTTCTAACAGACAACATAATGGCAGCATACGCATTTCCATTTGTTGGTACAGTTACAGGGGATTGGACAGCACAACTGTATCTTGCACCGTAGAAGATAACCTCAGACTCATGATTCTCCAAGTGAAAGCAAACAGGAAGCTTCCCACATGCATGAGAAACCGTCCATCTAACTACACAGTTATCATAGCTGTGTACTTCTACTCAACAGCAATGGCACACACTGAAAGGAGAAAACAATGCAGGTGCAGCAGCTCATATACTGTATCACTGATTTAATCTTTCAAACTTAGAGACAAAGGCACAAGCCAGCCATTTTAAAAGCAAAACTCTGACTTAATACTTTTAGGACCTCCTATGTACTCCCGCCGTTTGGAAAAGGATGTCTTGCATATATCCAAATTCGGATGTATGTGTACACTAAAACATATCTACATACATCCGAATCTAGACAAATCAAAGACATCCTTTTCCGAACGGAGGGAGTATATTACTGTTAATAATACATAACATGCATAAAGAACTGCGGACAGCCCATAATAATGAATTTTGGGGCGAGGTAGCTAAGAAGAAGGATCTGTAGTTTCATTCTAGACTTTGTATATATTTATATCCTTACATGCCCTGGAGCTGGAACAGCAAATCTTCCATCAGAGGCATTATACAAGATTAAGCAGTCTCCATAGATGTAACATCCAAGAGTACTGCAGTGTCCTCGCAAGAAAATGTTCAAGGACACCCCAATTCCACATGAGATAGGATTTCATTTCAATGCATCTTAACCCTCCAATACAGTAGTAGCCAGAAATGGTGTGCGTATTGCAATGAACTAGTTTATAATCTACTATTCTAACAGCCCACATACAAGATAGCCCCAAGCTCCCATCTCTCCAAGTGAAAGCAAACATGAAGCTGCCCACACAAACGGAAAGCCACCAATCCAAACACTCGATTCTCCCAGTCGCGTTCCAAGTCACGACCAGAGTCACCTGCGCACATTCTACCCAAGACCACAGAGAGAGCTTGTTCTTCCCCCCATTTCAGATCATTTCCAGGCCGTGAGACCGCGACCCACCGGAGACCAACCAACCAGACCATACCCCAAACCGCTAGATTCCTGGCGTAAATCCGTAGCTCCCGCAATCTAGCTTCAATCGAAATGAAACAACCACCGCAGCTACACACACACATCGGACACGCACGGGTCGCAGGCGAACGAGATTCAGAGGCTACCGAGCTGCGAGCTGGGAAGAAGAAGAAGGCGCGGAGAAGGATGAATGGATACTCACATGGCGATCCGAGCGGGCGGCTTCTGCTTCCGGCGAGAAGAGGGGAGGGATCTGATCCGGGAGGCTGGTCGGAGTTAGGGCTCGGGAGTGTGGGTAATTTGGTAACTGGTTGGCAGACCACGACCGAGAGTGAGGAAGAAGAGGCTGCTGCCAGCGTGCGCGTGCTCGTTTTGTTTGGACAACAGATTGGGCTATGGACTTTGGATTCTTCTGGGCCGGGCCGGGCCGTGTGCCAGCACAAGGCTGAGGAGTGAGGACCCTTTTGAATCGAAGGAATTTCTACCCTAAAAAGGAATTAGGAATTTCAAAGTTTTTTTTTGCGGGGATAAGAGAATTGTAAGATTTCAGAAAATAAACTCTATCGAATATACATGGTTAGAATGAAGTTTGTTGAAAATAATCTTTTTTTGCGAGAAAATCCCGATGAATGCTTTTGGAACACCAAATTCATCTGATTCTTTTTTTTGCGGGTAAAACAGACCTTTATTAAGAAGATCAGGGCCAGATCCGAGCCAATAATAGTTCTATGCTCCGCTTTAGCGAGAGCAGTGACTAGCCCTAACCTCTGAAAGGTCCACTTTTACAAAGTTGCACACTCTCTCAAGACTAGCTAAGTACTGAAAATCTGAAACTAAATTTAAATAAGGCGAATGATCCGGTTCGAGACCTTAGCGGCTGCCACAACCCGAGCACAATCTGATTGAACAATAATTGGCAGCTCACTTAATTTAAATTCATCTAATTCTAACACAACAAGTTTACACATCTTGGAATTTTTACTTTATGTCTATGTCAAGTTGACAACTACGACATCTCTATTTAAAATTTTTTGTTTGACCTGTGGTGTACACCTATTACATTCAATGTGTTTTTTAATCCAATAGGACATGTCATCTTATTTCTTATTTTCTGTTAGATGTTTTTTATTCCTACAAAGAGGAACTAAACCATCTTTTTCATCTTTCTCCTTCCTATTATGGTTTTAGGAGAAGTTTACCATATGCCAGAATCACTGTAAGAACGAACATTTGTTCTAGCACACTTTTAACTTCGCTTCCTAGTAAAGCATGTCACAGACTGTGTTGTAATTTTCAAAAACGCAGTACAACCAGGGAGGATGAATGGATACTCACATGGCGATCCGAGCGGGTGGCTTCTGCTCCCCGTGAGAGGAGGGGAGGGATTTGATCCGGGAGGCTGGTCGGAGTTAGGGCTTGGGAGTTGGGGTAATTTGGTAAGTGGTCGGCATACCACGACCGAGTGACGAAGAAGAGGGTGATGCCAGCGTGCGCGTGCTCGTTCTGTTTGGACGAAGAAGAGGGTGATGCCAGCACTGAGCCGAGGACTCATGTAAATTGAAGGAATCTACCCTAAAAAATTCCCCTAAAAAAGAAAATTTCAAAGTTTTATTTGTGGGGATAAGAACACAGTAAGATTCCAACTTTCAGAAAAAGAACTCAATTCCAACTTTCAGAAAAAAAACTCTATCAAGTATACTTGGTCCGAATGAATGTATGTTTGAGAATAATCTTTTTGTGAGAAAATCCTGATATATGCTTTTGGAACACCAAATTCATCTGATTCTAACACGACAAATTTATACATCTTTGAATTTTCACTTTATATCTATGACAAGTTTGAGAACTACGACATCTCAGTGAAAAGAGTTGTATTTGACATGTGGTGTACACCTGTTACATACTATGTGTTTTTAATCCAATAGTATTGGACATGTCATCTTACTACTTTTTTCATGTTAATGTTTTTTTAATTCCTGAGATCCAAAGAGGAAATAACCATCTTTTCTCGTCTTTAATCTTCCTATTTATGGTTGTAGGAGAAGTTGGCCATATGCCAGAATCACTGTAAGACGACCTCTGCTCTAACACACTTTAACTTCCTTTCACAATAAAACATATCATCAACTGTGTTGTGATTTTCAAAAAGATAGTGCAACCACTCTTTTTGATATTTCTAAGGCTTTGGAGGTATGAGAATTTGTGAAATGGCTTCCTTGCCAGGTGCATATGCCTCCTTTACCGAAAAACACATTTTGAAATGTCATAACAAAAATTGTGCATACATCTCCATATTCTACATGTAATTAAAGTTTCCTAGAAAGCTGTCGTTTTTGTGATCCATGTAAAAATCCAAAACAATGTCTTGTGAAAGACTTATTCTAGCAGCTCTGCAATGAAAAGGTTTTTTCGTGAAACGAATTTGTGCACACATAGGATGTGAGGATGTATGCACGATCCTTTTTTTAGAACTTTGTTGACATTTCCCATACATTTAAAAGCATTATATGTAAAGGGTGCATATGCACCCAGATCCCTAAAATCTTGTCTATGTTCAAAGGTTTATAATAATTTTATTTTGCACCACCTTTGACTGTGCCACTAGATGTAAACATAGCAAAAGATAACCCATGATGGAGTGAGGTTGAAAAGGTTGTTTGGCTAGAGCTTATTATAGTGACACATTGAGAAAGAGCACTACCATTCAAACATTGCGGCTCAGTCTCATTACAATAAGCTTAATCTTTTGTTTCCTGAGCGCTTCCAACCAAACCTATTGATCCGAGGTAATCGGTTTGCTTAATACTCCCTCTGTTTTTTAAGAGTATAAGATGTTTTAGGTGTTGTACATATTGTCTACATGCATACTAAAATGAGTGAACATGCACACTAAAATGTGTCTAGATACAATTATATTCATATGCATGTACACAAATAGTAAAACATCTTATATTAAAAAACGGAGGTACAATATTCGGGGCGTAAAAAATAAACCTTATTTGATCAGATGAGTTGGCTACTGGTGAAAAGCGAGCTCGGCGTGGGCCCACCCTAAGTACCAACTACAGGTAGGCAGCACGCAGCAACAACAACATGGGAGCCCACGTTGCGCCGTACCTGCCACCGTCACTCCCCCATTATAGAGGCTGACATGTTGGTCCCAACGTGTGGCGCCCTACCTGTTAGAAGCGACGGAAAACCCGTCGGTACAGAACAACACGAATGCGCTTTGCAGTCGTCCTCAAGCTCCCACTCCTCCTCTGTTCGACGGACACAAACGACGACCGAGAAAGAGGGAGAGAGAGGGTTGGAACCTGGGAAACTGGAGGTGGAGCTCCCCCTCAAGCCCTCGCCGGCGCGATTCCTGTTAGCGCCGCCGGACCTCGACCGTGAGTTCCTTCTCCCCCTCCCTTTTTTTTTACCTTCGGGCTCAGATGGTTTTGCTCTGTTTTGGGGGGAGAAAGCCCCCACCCATTTCTGTTCTTGTCTGTCTGTCTGTCCAATGCGTTGGTTGATTGTAGTAGTACCCACGGTATATCGCAATCTTGGATTAATCAGTAGCTTCGTGCTCTTATTTTTTACCCGGTAAGTAGTAGTGGGAGGATACCTTCTGTGAAATTAGGTCAAGAGTCCATTCGGTTTGTCCCTTTGACCCCGGAAGGAATCAGACATTCAGACCCATGTTGGATCTTGGGGCTGCCACGCGCAGGAGTGACTTGTGCTGACGAGATGTAATTTTGTCCGGGAGATTTAGGCCCTTTACCTTCATCCTGGGGCTGTGCTGATTGCATGCTTGGTGTGTTGGATAACTACTGTTCGAGATTGGGTTGTGTCGTCACTGTCCTTGTCCGTATGGTTAGTGCTTCTTCTGTTAGACGATTATCCGCTTAAGCTGCGAGTTCCGGTTTTATGTTAATAAATGCATAGCCCAAGCTCGAAATATTGGGTCATTTGTTAGCTACCCCTGTGATTAGTTACTGCGGCACTGCGAAATCGAGTTAACCCTGCAATTTCTATTGTTCCTCCTGATTGCCTAGTTTGGTGCACTTCAGAATGCCATACTTTAAGTGCTTCGCCGGTCGTTTACTTTTGGGATTATTGTCGTTTCCACCCATGCATGAGACAAATAGAATAAAAGGGAACTATATATGCATATCTGATAAGGATATTAAGGAATATCTTTTTGTTCCTCCACATGTTAATATCTAAAATTTAACCATTTGTGATTCTTTATTTGATGCTTTTATATATAACAAGGTTGGTTGTGAATTGTGATATCACAGAAAGAATAACAGCCTACATGGTTTCATTTGGACAATGCTAGTACGTTAAATCTGCAATCATGTGGGAGTTGAGTGTGTTCAAAAGTACCTTAACGCTTTGGTTTAGGTGTTCCCGAGGAAATTCAAGATCTGTCTATTTGTGTGGCAACATTTAGAAATATGCATGTGCAGGGCTTTCAATAATTTGTCCAAATTACTATGCAGGGTGATATCAAAGGAAAGACTTGTGGTACCTCCTGTGCCTTTTGTATGGTCTTAACAAGTACAACCGCCTAGGGGATCCTTTTGGACAAATGGAAGGCAGCAACCTACCCCCTGGAAACACGACACAAGAAACTCCTTATGGTAGTTTGAATGTTCATGGTAACTCCATGCAAATGCATGCTCCAAGCTCAGGGAAACAGCCATTCAACCAATCTCAGATGCCAGCGAGTTTCACAATGCCTATCAACCGGGTTACAGAGCTTGATAACCCCGTATTTCAATTTGGAGAGCATGGAAAAAATGATCACCACCGCAGTCATCACTCAAAGATCTCCATCAGTGATGATGAGGAGCATGATATGACTGAGGATGTTACTGATACCCAGAGTGGCAAAGGCAAGAAGGGCTCTGCATGGCATCGGATGAAGTGGACAGGTTCGATGGTTAAGCTTCTGATTACGGCAGCATCTTACACGGGGGAGGATCCTGGGGCTGATCCGAGCGGTGGGAGGAGGAACATTACAATAATGCAGAAGAAGGGCAAATGGAAAGCAATATCGAAGGTCATGGGTGAAAGAGGCTGCAGCGTGTCGCCGCAGCAGTGTGAGGATAAGTTTAATGACCTCAACAAGAGATACAAAAGGCTTACGGATATCCTTGGCCGTGGTACTGCTTGCAATGTTGTGGACAACCCAGCACTTCTTGACCGCATGAATAATCTTTCCGGTAAGATGAAAGAAGATGCAAGGAAGATACTGAACTCTAAACACTTATTCTATGAGGAGATGTGTTCCTATCATAACAACAACCGTGTGAATTTACCTGAAGATCCAGCACTTCAGCTATCACTACAGGCTGCTCTTAAATGTAAAGATGAGAGGAGGTATGCGAGTGGAGATGCTGAAGAAGATGAGCAGAGTGCAGATTCTGATTACGAGGAGCATGACGAAGAGCATCAAGCAGTTCATACCAACATGAGGGGTCCTTCCATGAATAAAAGAATGTGTCATGCGGTGGATCATGGTGATGTGGGTTTTGTCACCTCGAGCTCGAGTGATGGTATTGGGAGGGTCGATCCCCATGGCATCACATTGGATATCAACAAAGTTTTTCCAGATGGAACCAACTCTTTTGCGCAGAAGGACTTGGCTTCACAATTAGTAGAGCTCCAGAAGCATCGCTTGCAGATTGAAGTACAAGAACTGGAACTAACAAAGCAACGTCTCAAGTGGGAAAGATTCAGGAAGAAGAAGGACAGGGAAATTGAAAGGATGGCATTGGAGAATGAACAAATGATGCTTGAGAATAAGCGTTTGGAGCTTCAGCTAAGACACAAGGAGCTAGAGCTTAAGCTAAAAGGCAATGCAAATCCTGCATGATCTTGGTTTGATCAAAGCTTTGATTTGCTATATGGTAAGTTCTCGATATTCATCATTTTGAATAGCTTCTATTTGGTGCTTCTGGCGCTGTTTCTTGTGGATATAATCTGCACTTCGTATTTATATTTCAAAGCTCTGCAAATATTCACATTTAGTGAATAGCAGATTAGGTACAGTCTAGAGACAATAAAGGGTAGCAACTGCACCACCTGTCGTGATACTGCCCTGATTCAGTGTTCTTGTGCTATGTGGTATCAGTTTGGCACTTACATAGGATTTCACCATCCAAATATTATGGTTCAGCTATATATATATGGATGACTGTTTGTTCTTCGGTCTTCAGTTGTTAGCTTCATAACAAGTAGTAAGTGTATCAACTCCCTGGGCTGTCATTGTTTGTTATTTTGCAAACCACATGGTTTCTATTTATTAGGGTGCCAGCATGTTCTATAAAACTTGCTCAAGTTTAGTTCTTATTTTGTATCACTGATGGATCGGTTGTCTGACCACAGTTAGTCGGTTAACCACTAAACTGGATATTTTTGGTAGGTAGTCAAAATGTTAAATTTAGGGTGCTGTCCCCCTTTGACCTTTAGGGGTAATGAACAAAGCATTCAAAATCGCCGTGTTTCGAGTTTATCCAATTTGTTAGATTGTCTTCCATGGAGACATTTCTTGCTTCTTTGGAATTGTGGTGCAATAGTCTGATTGTGTATTCAGACTATTCGTGTGGCACCATGGCAGTATACAACGGTATATTCAAGGTGGAGGAGGTTGCTGAACTAGCAATATTAAGAAAAAAATCTTCATCCTTTCAGGCTTTCAGATAATATAACTTGTTATATAGTCATTTTTTGCCTGATATCCACTCCTTTTGATTGTTTCAGGTCGAAGGTGGCTTTTGATAAGAGTATGGTTGTTCAAGAAAGAACCTTGAAGACCAATTCGATGCATTGGACTTGGCTCCGTAATCTTCTGATTACCTATGGTTGTCGTAACATTCCTTGTACTACCAGGCTTGGTCTGTCCTGTGAACATGAAATTCTTCATTTTTTTTTATTTTCTAGTAGTAGTTTCTAGCTATGGATTAGTGCTAGGAGTTAGGTCAGAAAGGCATGCCACTCCGTGGTAAGTACCGCCATAACTCCGCACACATTCTTTGGCTTCTGCAGTGCGGGGTTATATCTATCGCGGAGTCTTATTTTGTGTCATCCTTAAGGCAAACCAGAGATAAAACCATGCAGGGGGAGGCAAGGTGATATGTACATTACAGTGTTCATTATTGTGTGCTCCTGAAAGTTGCCAGTTCCTTGGGCATGAGAGTGATCTATGAGCATTGAAAAGCAACTGGGAATGCAGCTTAACCATAATTTGTAGAGGTGGTATTCCGTTGTGGTTTGTAAGATGTTATGTTCTGGTTGAAACAGCAGCTTTGTTGTTACGAAATCATCGTGGAAAGATGAAAAATGACACGTGGGAAGTCGTTTGTCTATTTTCCTGTGTTTTTTTTTTCCTTCCTATTTGTTGTTTTCAGATTCCTTCAAATCATTTCTCTACTTCTTGTTTTCAAAGCACTTCAAATTAAGAGGACCTGTAGCGCAAGTGACCGAAAATTCTAGTAGGTTAAACAATGTCCTTGTTTGAAAGATCCACCCACTTGTTTTTCTTCTTTGATAGTACGCCAAAGACGTATCAATTTCCATTTTCTCCTTTTTGTGGAATTGTTTATCGCCAGGAATTGTGTTTTCGACCCTTCCAAAAAAGAAAGAAAAAATAATTGTGTTTTCGACATGACATCATAGCACGTGCCCTTATCCGATGCCACGATTTAACACTTGCTCAGTACTTACCCTTTTTCTCTGAGTGAGCTGTCTGCTCTGCTCTGCTCTACTCGAAACATCTCCAACGGAATTACGGAACAAAGCAAGCGACCAACCAACCAGAGCAGTGGCAGCCACAACTTGTTCCTTGCTTCGCCGCCCTCCGCCTCCCACCCCGCCTCCGTTCCCACTCCTTTTCGCCGGACCCAGTGGCGCTCCAGAACCCTCCCCCGGCGGCCGCGCCGCCTGCTCCGCTTCGAGGTGCGTGTCCCCCGGATCCGTGGCCGGTGCCTCCTCGGGTGCTCCCGATTTGTGCTTAGGTGGGTTGGTGCGGGCTTCTTTGGGGTTCCGCCCTGTCGCGCGTCCTGTTAGGTAGAGGCAGGGGGAGGATTCTTTACCAGTTTGGGTAGCGTGTTTAGCCGATCTCGATTCAAAAGAGGGATTTTCAGCTCGTGGCTTAGCTCAATTTGGTCGAGACGAGGCGTCTCTAACTTTGCCTCTTGACCTAATTCTCGTGGAATTCTGGGTGAAAGGACGATTGCTAGCAGTTTCCGGGGGGTTATTCTACGTCTCTAACTCGGTGAAAGCTAGGGATTTTGTTATGTCTGTGCGCCAAGGTAGTAGAGCTGATGTGCTCTTTTAGATCTTAATGCATCCTCGAGTACAGTTAGGTATCCAGTATTTTTGTACGTGATATATTTAGTGCTTGTGAATGTTGTAGTGGTATCCTAAGTTCCTAACCAAACGATGTGTACTATTTTTTTAGGCTTTTACAGTTTAGTAAGTTGAGGTGCCGAAATGCTCATACTGGTGGAATTGTACATCCTTACTCTCGTTTTTTTTTCAAACTGGGGAATTTTCCCAGATAGCTTGTGTTGTGAAAAGTTGCAGTGCTCGAGTTATCTATTCTTTTGATAGTCATGCCAGTACAATTTTGGATGCTACTAGTGCACTTCCTTAAGTGGCAAGTGTCTGAAGATAATTTTTCCTAGTATGCTCCTGTGACTTGGGATGTGATAGTGCTAGATTTGGCATTGCTTTACTTTTCCTGCTCTCCGTGACATATGCTTAGAGTCAAAAGCTGTAAGCTACCTTAAGGCTTAAAATGCAGTAGTTCTACTTATCTCTACTGAAGTATACTATTTTTTGTTAGACGAAAAGGTGCAATTGAAGAGTGAAATCCACATTGGCTCCCGGGTGCATATGCACCCGGCATTTAAAAAACACATTTCAAAATGTCGAAAATTTCTGAAATAAAATTTTGCGGATGCATATTCATATTCTAGATGTTTACAAAGTCGTTTCATGGAAATCCGACATTTTTTGTGGCCTGTGCAAAAACGACAAAAAAAGTCTTGTGAAAAGGCTTATTTTAGCACCGAAATTTGTCTTTTTTACACAAGCCATATAAAAGACCGGTTTTTCGTGAAACGACTTTGTGAACACATAGGATGTTGCAATCTATGCGCGGATATTTTTTTCCAATTTTTTTGATGCTTCAAAATATGTTTAAAATGCATTTCAAATAAAGGGTGCATGTGCACCCGGGAGCCAAAACGCCTCTCTCGAATGATATTTTCTTTCACACTCAATTGGCTGAATACTAATTTACCTTCATAAATTCTAGTAAGCTTCAATTCCTGATGCAAATCTAATTGATTTTTCTTTGTCTTGCAGGTTTTTTTTTGTTAGTAGTGTGAAAACAATTTGAGTTGGCTACCGCTAATTGGAATGATAGTGTTCGACAGTAGGAGCTCGCTCGTGTTATACAGCAGTGCTCTTTTTAAAAAATTAGAGTAGATGTCATTCCGTAGCATCGTCCGTGATGTCAGGGATGGCTTTGGTAGCTTATCTCGGAGAGGATTTGAGATCAGGCTTTTGGGGCATCGTAGAGGGAAATCTCACGGTGCTGTCCATGAGGTGCATGACCTAGTGCCTGTAATCCAGAGCAGCTGCTGGGCTAACTTGCCTCCGGAATTGCTTCGAGATATCATTGAGAGGTTGGAGGCTAGTGAGGCTACATGGCCTTGTAGGAAGAATGTTGTTGCTTGTGCAGGTGTCTGCAGAACATGGAGAGAGATGTGTAAAGAGATTGTAAAAAATCCAGAGTTTTGTGGAAAGATCACTTTTCCTGTTTCCCTCAAGCAGGTAAAGGACGCAGTTATGTTATTATTAACTATCCTTCTTGATTGGAAATATCAACTCTTCAATGTTGGATGATTAACCTGTGACTAATGTTTGGAGTGTTGAAATGTGACATGTGATGTACACAATTTAATCAGCTTTGTTTCATCCATGTACAGCCTGGCCCTCGGGATGGAATTATGCAGTGCTTCATTAAGAGGGATAGATCTACCCAAACCTACTATCTGTACCTCTGCCTTAGTTCAGGTAAGTTTCTTGGTACCCTCGTATGCTCTATATTGTTTATTATGGACTTTCATTAAAAAAACTCTATATGCAGTTCTTTGTACTTCAAACGTCTGGGTTTTCCAAAGATGTAATATGTTCTCCTGATATTATGCACGTGTAAACATACTCAAATTAAGAACAATACGTTTTTATAGTCCTTGGAGAGGTATTGGGGGTGTCAGTGTGTTGCAGTGTTCGATGCTTGACTAAGCTGTTCTCTTATTGGATTCCATAACAAATTGTTTTCTCATTGTCTACCTTCCTGCCTCAAGCTTGCATGGGCAGGCTTGTGTGCAGAACTACAGATTCACTTGACTCATAATATGCTTTAAACTAATATTGAGAATGTCATGAACCGTTTGCACTTATTGAGATCTAGACATGTCTCTTCATTTTGTATTAGAACCAGTTCACCAGTTCGATACGGTATCTTAGTATTACAAAAATGTCCAGTGGTGGCGGTGATTATTTCAGACCTTCTTCTCCCTCTGCTTACACTTGGGATCATCTTGACTTTTTGTCAAAAATCTATATGCCCATGCAGCGACTCCAATAGACGTCCTCCTCAAACTTTTGGCAATCCGTATATGTCCGTGCAGAGACTCCCATAGCAATACGAAATCCGTATATGTGTCAGTTGTGCCCGATATGAAGCTCACCTAGGAGCTGATGTGGAGCCAAGGGCATGGCACGGAGCATTGCATAGATAGTTTGAGAAGTCAACACAATGATATCTATTGATCCGTAGCAACACACATTTAGCTGGTAATTGTATCTGTATGACTGTACATACTGCAGCTGGGATGGTTATGGAGATACAAGGTCACTGTAAATTTACACCATCCAAGTAATATGCATTGCTGCGAGTTGTGTCATTTGTACTCCTGTGAAGCTTACTGGTCTGCTTTTGCTTTCTGTTCTTACGACTAACCCATCTTAGAACCATGTGTTTTCTTCTTTGTCGTAACATAGTTGTATCATTGCATGGACTACCTAATGGTTCTATTGGGTTTGGATGGTATATTTGTTTGTGTTCACATGCGTCTTTTCTGTCAAACTGGTGGTTTTCCATGTTTTGTAAAAATAGTGAAATGCAAATGTTGTAACTGTTTTGCTGGCTTACATGTATTTCGTTACCAGTATTCTTACTATGTTATTTCCTTTCTGCAGCTGTGCTTGTCGAAAATGGCAAATTTCTTTTATCAGCAAAAAGAATCTGCCGTGCAACATGTACAGAATATGAAATATCTATGAACACAGACAGTATATCTAGGTCTACCAACGCATACATTGGAAAAATGAGGTACCAACTTAAAAGAAATTATAGCCTTATTTCAAAACTTACTGCGTTTTAATCTGACATGTGTTGTACTTGCTAATTTGTTTACCATTTTGCAGGTCAAATTTCCTTGGCACCAAGTTTGTAATGTATGATACCCAGGCTCCTTACAATGCAAGTAGCGTTTCGCATTCTGGGACAACAAGCCGAAGGTTCTATTCCAAGAAAGGGTCGATGAAGGTTCCTTCCAGCACATACAGCATAGCTAAGGTTTCCTATGAGCTCAACGTCTTGGGAACCCGAGGTCCTAGGCGGATGCGCTGCGTAATGCACTCCATCCCTGCCTCATCCCTCGAGGCTGGTGGCAATGTCCCTTGCCAGCCAGATACAATCCTTTCCCGTTCCCTTGACGAATCTTTCAACAGCATGCCGATCTCAAAGTCATCCATTATGGACCATTCCATGCATTTCAGCAGTGCCCGATTCTCTGACGTCTCAATTGGAGGTGGCCGAGGGATCAGAGGACAGGCATTGAGCGACGATGATGCATGCAAGGGCATGCCTTTGATTCTCCACAATAAGGTTCCAAGATGGCACGAGCAGCTGCAGTGCTGGTGCCTCAACTTCCGCGGCCGGGTGACCGTCGCTTCTGTCAAGAATTTCCAGCTCACTGCTGCCGCTCAGCCTGCTGCTGGAGCCCCAACTCCGCCGCACCCTGTGCCAGCACCTCCTCCGGAGCATGATAAGGTGATACTCCAATTCGGCAAGGTTGCAAAGGATATGTTCACCATGGACTACCGCTACCCGCTCTCGGCGTTCCAGGCCTTCCCCTCTCCCTGAGCAGCTTTGACACCAAGCTGGCTTGTGAATAGAATCACCTTATCTGAGAAGCTGGTCATCGGAAGGCCTGTCCTCCTAAATGCTGGAGTCCCCCAAAATAGTTGGGGGTGCCATTCTGTTGTTGTATGTCGTTGATGCCACTGCGACTCAGAGACACCTACCTGGAACAAAGGAAAGGGCTGTTTGGGGGGTTGAAAACCCTTTTTTCAGACCTGTGGCTGCTGATTTGTTACTGTACTTTATCCCATTGCTTTTCCTGGGTAGCTTACCGTGTGTATGTGATAATTTATGCCGAACTTGATGGGGTTGTTCACCATTGATGTATTTTACCGACTGAATTGTAAATCTTTAACTTGATGTGTTCAAAACCAAATATGGATCATTTTTCGGGTGAGACTGAACTGAAGATAAACATGTGGCCCGTACTGGGCTTTATTGCTGTTGTGGTGTCAACATCAGGGATTATAATTTTGCTTTGATTCTAAGTGAGGTCATAAGGTAGGGTATTTGCAGAGAGTAAAATATGCAGATCTTGTGCTTACACATGCAAAGCCTGCATCAACATCCAGAGAATGATCCGAAAGAGACACCGTCGTATTGTAGGATGTGCGTGCAGTGTGCAGAGCCATCTCTTTCGGTAGTCTGGTAAACTGAAAAAAAAAAAAGGGACATGGTCGATGCGTCATCTGTTTGTTTTGTGGCAAGCAACTTTTGGGAGCATCAAGGAATTTCCTGCTCTGCAAGAAAACCAAGGGAGCAAAGCCATCGTCAACCGTTACCGTGTGCTGTTACTAGATATCGAAGGTGTTCTTGGATCACTTGAGTGTATCCGGCCCCATATTCCATTCTTTCATGTATCTTCAAATCTTGATTCCCAAGCAAATGATCGATCAGCCTTTGCATGTCTACCGTACCCACAAAAATAAATCTGTGCGTGTCAGTGTCAGGTACTTGCTCTGTTGTGTTTGCATGCAACTCAAATGTGTGACAAGGCTAAAAACCGAACATATCCGGAGCCACGAACTTGACCGCCAGCAAACAGCGATACATACCAACGATGGATCGACGGTAGGGATGCGAACCCGCTTATTCCACTTATATTCACTTGAGAGTTTCTATAGTTCAAAATGTTGACAATCTTTTGAATTAAAAACCCCCAAATAAAATATAAATGAGATAAGTGGGATCCTGCTTTTGCATCCTTAATCGACCGTGAACTTACCATACCAGCAAGAATCTAAACTTGTGGGAGCATTAAAGGAAATTCTCACTGTGCACTGGATCACCGAGTGGTGCACGTCATCCACACTCCAAAGAGAGAAATAACAGTAGCACAGATGTTCCGTAATCCATCCATGTATCTTTAATTCTTGATTCCCAAGCAAATTATGGACCAGTTTGTGCCTGTCAGTTTCAGCTAAATCCACTGTTGTGTCCGGCCGTATGCAAGTCAAATGTGTGCCAAGCTAGAATAACACTGTTTTTTTTTGTGTGTGGAGATGTGGAATAACGCTACTTGGTTTGTCTTCTTTGTTTCGCTTCAGAGCTCTGTAGTCTGTTCCTATCCCAGCACCGTCACCGTCAGCCTTTCGTCAAAAAAAAAAAAAAAAAACGTGGCAAGGCAGAGAGCTGGAGTCAGATGTCTGAAGCCACGAACTTTTTTTTTTTTTTTTTGCGAGTGAAGCCACGAACCTGACCGCCAGAAACAGCAATACATTATACAGTACAACAACATACCAACGGCCGACGACGACGAACTTTACCATTTCAGCAAGAATCTGTCGTCCATGTATCCACCCTGCAGAGTTCATGCACCTGTGTGTTTTCTTTCTTTTTAGAACACCGACCTGGGCAGTCACACACAGTGGACAATGAACTGAACAAGGACAGGCAACAACTGCAAGTGTCTCCTCCCATCCCATCGTCCGTAACCCATTCCACTGGGGTTGACCGCTCGCCTTCCCTCGCAAGCCACGATACAAATACAAATTCAACGCCGGGTCGCTACGACTACGAGCAGCTCCCCGGAATACCCGGTCATGTCACCACACGTACGTCCACGCTTCGTTTCCCACTCGCTCTCGCTGGATGACATGGCGCCCCTCATCCGTGTGCTCCTGGCCGGCCGCCATATGGGAATTAAATAGCACGACGGAAGCTTCAACGGATCAAAATTGTTCTACGAATTCATTTTCGTTTTGAAATTTCTCGAAACATGTTTTCGTCCCGTTATATTAATATAACAACCAACCGATACAACTGCTGGGGTCACAGCACAGTCAAGCCCAAATGAGAAAAAAAGAGAAAGAAAAAAATGTCGACAACGGCAGATAGACAAAACTAAGATGGCTCTCGCAACCGCTGCGCCCATCGAAAATGTCCCACCACCCTCCTAGTTCCTAAAATGTCGCGTACCAAGCAACACCTTCAAGAAGGAAAGAATGACGGCACCCATAGGCGTCGCCCCGGCGATGTCGTAAGACGACAAGGATTTCTTCCGATCCCCAAAAACCCACAACCTCAAACGATCCGTAGTCTTCCACTCATCAACGCCGCCCACCTACAAGCGCCACCACGGTCTTCACACCACCGTCGTCGTCTCACTGTGAACCGATGCGAGGCCTAGAAACGGAAAACAGAAACAACATGTTCCGTGATCGACGGCTCTGCAGCCAAACGGGAGGGAACTGCCTCCACCGCTGACGCGGTAGCAGGCCGGATGCGGCGGCTGGAGCACACCGGCCAACACTAGAATTGGAGGGGCGGCAGCAGCACGACTACCTGGAGGACGCTCTCCACCGCCAGCGGCGGGTACCGACGGGACACAGCAGGCTGAGCAGCCTGGATGGACCCAGACCGCGTCCGCAAAGTCAGCTGCCACGCTGCAGCATGTAGCCTGCTGCGGCTACCCACTTGTTCAACGACATCGGTCGGGCAGGGCCGAAATCGGGCCCGTTAAGCTCCACCACCGCGACGCAGCAGGAGCCAGGAAGGCTCCATCGCCACCACCCAGTCACCATCGCCTCCGTCCCCATTTCCAAGAAAAGCCGCCGCCTTGCGAGCCGACCGGCCCGCCCGGATCCAGATCGGGCCCAAAGGGACTAGATCTGAGTCGTGCGGTCACCATCGCCACCACCCGAGACGGGACGCCGCGCGTGGGGAGAGGCCGGGCCGCCGCCGCGCACACGCCGGCGGCGATAGGAGGGAGCTAGGAGGAGGAGGGTCGCTTGAGAGAGACCCGGCCGTGTCTCTCGGGGAGACGTCGCGGGGGTTCAGAAGAAGGGTCGAAAGGGAGTGCCTTTACGGCGGTGACGTTTCTTTTTGAAATTTCAACTACCGTATGTATACAGTAGGATATACTCACTCCATTCATTTTTACGAGGCATGGTAGATATTTTTGTTTGGTCTATACACGCATCAAAATGAGTGTTATCTAGACATGGTAGATATTTCTGTTTCGTATTCTTTTCGCATGATAAAAAATAGTGGTATATAATCATAGTTTCGCCATGGACCATGTACAAAGCCTGACGACAACCGCTTTCGCAGCAATACAAAAAATGTGTTGGACAACTGGAATGGGACGTTTGAGTCTCAGAGGTACTTTTATACTATAACTGAATTTTTCATTGCACTTCAAATACTTTTGGCCAAAATAACGCCTAGAGCTTTTAGATAAAAAGCCGCATGCAGTACGAACGGAATTTTTAGCTAGAGCTAGCTAGGCGCGATTGATAGTGCTGGTGTTAGGCTGTCAAGTACTTGAAGATTTGGTTCGTCATGCCACAATCGGTGAGGCATTCGCTATTGCCGCCGAGATTTCGAGCAAAAAAGTCTTCCGTGCTAAAGAGTGGCCTTTGGCCGGCCGGTGGATATTAAGTTCTGACGACGCCCTACCGAACGTTAAGTTAGGCGGATCGATGCAACTGGATCATCGCGCTAACACTTTTATATATGGTCGTGTGTCAACTAGATTATTCTAAGCTGGTATATAAGCGGGCTGTCAAAACTTTCGTAGTTAACAGCTAAAAAAACTTCCATAGTCAAACCACTGCTATGAACAAGAGATTATAAAACAAGCACTATCTTCCTAATTGTATAGATACTTGCAAATTTGGTATAGATTGAGACATCATTTTATCTACGGAGCGAGTAAGTTTTATGAAAGTTGCCAGCTGCAGCTAAGAGAATAATCTTTTTTTTGAACAACTAAGAAAATAATCTAACCTTTAGTTCTGGAATCAAAGTTGCTGCTAAGGAAAGCTGTGCTTACCAAGCAGAGGCGACTTGTTCCGTGTGAAGGCGGCACAACAAACTCCATCACCATCCTCACATACTCTCCTCATCGCCAGTTGAGCTTGTTAGCGTCCACTCAGATTTAGCCCAACACTCGGCTTAGTTTCAAACTTTTATGCGTACACGGCCCAGCTATAAGAGGAGAGCCCATTTTATCCCAAAAGTCCGGACTGAAAGGAGGAGGAATCTCTCCCTTATAAGCTGGGTGTGGCCTCTTCCTCTAAGCGAGGTGGGACTAAACTTGAGCAGC
Organism: Poa pratensis; assembly: GCA_947311845.1. NCBI lineage: Eukaryota > Viridiplantae > Streptophyta > Magnoliopsida > Poales > Poaceae > Poa > Poa pratensis. The sequence goes on along the minus strand of CAMZMU010000048.1, from coordinate 51,799,624 downwards.
CTCCACTAGTCAACAGCAGCTCTAACATCTCATTCCCCTGGAAAGCCCCCCAGGCAGGCATGTCAATGTTGGCTCTGATACCAGATGTTAGCGTCCACTCAGATTTAGCCCAACACTCGGCCTAGTTTCAGACTTTTATGCACACACGGCCCAGCTAAAAGAGGAGAGCTCGTTCCATCCCAAAAGTCCGGACTGAAAGGAGGAGAAATCTCTCTCTTATAAGATGGGTGTGGCCTCTTCCCCAAGACAAGGTGAGACTAACAGCCTCCACTAGTCAAAGCAGCCCTAACAGAGCTCAGCTAGCTGCTGCTGCAGCCTGCAGTGCACCACTCCTGGATCCGACGCAGTCCAGTTCGTTGAGCTTCTTCAACGTGGCCCGCGCGCCTGCACACGGCCGGCGACCGCTTCTTCCCCCCCGCTGCCAGCGGGGCCCACCTCCCCCTCCGCCGCAGGCCCACACGCGGTCAAACCGGAGATGTCCGCGTGGGCCGTGCCCGTGCGGCTCATCGATAAACAACAGTTTCGCCAAAGTACCCCGGGTCGGTCGGTGGCGGCCGTCGCTGGAGCGGCGCGCAGGGGCAGTGATGGTAAACAGCTCGCTACCGCGGCGGAGGAGCGCGACGTGGGAACGTTCTGTCCGCGTGCACGCGGGGAAGGGCCCCACATGGCGGCGTCTCCGGCTCGGCGCCCGGAAGCGCGCGTCCAGGCCGCGTCGCCCGCGTTCGCCTCGGTTTCTTTTACGGTTTCGTATTTTTCTTTTGCGTAACGCTTTCTATCTAATCTAATCAGCGGCGATCGTGGGAGCGCGCGCGCGGGCGAGGCGACTGACTGGGCGAATGGATGGAATTGGGTTGGATCGGTCTAATGCTTTCTTAATCCGCTTCCTGATTTTAAAATAAAGCAAACAAGCGTGTGCACCTCCTTGGCCTCTTTTGCAGGTACGACCCAAATGAATTTTGCATTTCGATGGACAGGCATATGCCGTGTTGATCTTCGTGGTGTACAACAAATGTTATTTTTTTTTCAGAGTAAAGGATTGTATTAATCAAATACTTAGCAATGTCATTACAATCCCGAATGATAAGATGCAAAATTTCTTTTCGACCTGATCCTAACCACATTGCACTTATGTCATGCAATTTACCAAGCTTAACTAGTTCATGACTCGCTATATTTTGAGGCCGAGGAAGTTTTTGAAATTGACAGTATCTAGCTTGACGATGATAAAGTACGACCTTCGGTAACTAGATGTTAAATTTTGACAGGCCTTACGATTGTTTATCCAAGTTTTCTCATAACATATAATTAGTTGCACGAGCGTCGTGCTACCACCGTATCATTTGTTACCCAGCCATTTCATGGTGTAATCTACACTACCTTCAATACATTATGAAAAAAATATCTATCAAATTGAGCATCATCCACTGCAAGGGAAACTGTGAGCAATTGCTAATCTTTCGAAGGTCCCTCACTAAAATAGTCAAATAAAGCTAAACAAAAACCAGAAACATTCCAGCTCCAAAAGAATATCACCCACCTGCAAAAAAAGACCAGAGACCATCATTAAACTAACGCAACACTTGCGAGTGATTAGCTTGGAACCCTTTCCCTCACCCCTAAATTAATCGGTCATCAATTGGTAGACTAATCGCCTCCCTAATCACAATCCCATACATATATACAGGCGCACACCACACCCATCAACACCACCACAGCTCATCGCACAACCAAAACAAAACGTCCGTCTCCGCCGACGGCCCGCACCCGATAACCCGGCCCGCTTCGCCTTCTCCGGCGGAAGAAACCCCTCACCGCGGTCTCACCGGCGACCATGCCGGCGACGGAATACCAGGGCTCGTCATCGCACTCCCCGTTCTCCTCCTTCGGTCGCTCGCTGCTGTCTCGGAGCCGGGACAGCCCCGCGTCGTCTCCGGCCATGCTGCCGTCGACCGGCGGGGAGGCCGACGTCGAGGCGTTCCAGCGCCACGTGGCCGTCACCCTCGCGGAGCTCAGGGACGGGGAGGGGTTCCTCTCCATCGCCTGGATCCAGCGTCTCCTCGAGGCGTTCCTGCTGTGCCAGGACGAGTTTCGGGTCGTCGTGGCGGCCCAGGCGCGGCGAGGAGGCGCTCAGGCGGAGAAGCTGGTTATGGAGTACCACGAGCGCGCGGTGAAGGCGCTCGACGTGTGCAACGCGGCCCGCGACGGCGTCGACCAGGTGCGGCGCTGGGGCCGGCTCGCCGGCATCGCGGCGTCCGTGCTGCTCGCGCCCGGGGAGATCCACGAGGGCCAGCTCCGCCGCGCGCGGAAGGCGCTGTCTGACCTCTCGGTCCTCCTTGTAGACGACGCGGCCGCCGCCGGGAGCGCGGGCGGCGTCGCCTCCTTCCTCGCCTCCCACCGCAACCGCTCCTTCGGTCGCGGCGCCCGCGCGTCCCCCTCTCGCGCCTCCTCCGTCTCCTCGTCTTCCTCCTCCTCCTCCTCGCACTTCCGCTCGCTCTCGTGGAGCGTCTCCCGCACCTGGTCGGCGGCGCGGCAGCTGCAGGCCATCGGGTCCGGCCTGGCCGCGCCGCGCGCGCACGAGGCGGGCCTCGCCGCGCCGGTGTACGCCATGGGCTGCGTGCTCCACCTCGCTTCGTGGGCCCTCGTTGCGGCCGTCCCGTGCCCGGACCGTGGCGCCGCGCTCCAGGCGCACCACCTCCCCGCCGTACCGCCGCGCGCGGCCTTCTCGTGGGCGCCGCCGCTCCTCACGCTCCATGACCGCCTCACCGAGGAAGGAAAGCGCAAGGACAGGCGCAATTCCTGCGGCCTCCTCAAGGAAATCCACGCCCTCGAGAAGTGCGCACAGAGGCTCGCCGAGGCAATCGACGCAGCGGCCACCCCGCTCTCCGGGGAGAGCGAGGCCGAGGTGCGGGAGGCCGCTGCCGAGCTCGCCGCCGTGTGCGCCACCATGAAGGAGGGGCTGGAGCCGCTGGAAAGGCAGGTCCGGGAGGTCTTCCACCGCATTGTGCGCAGCCGCATGGAAGGTTTCGACTCGCCCATGCCCAACACCGATTGATGCATCAAGAATCCACATTTTGATCGCGCGATGTGGCGGTGATAGGCACCCTGCTCGTGGTTTTTGCTCACTTGCGAGTTGTGATCGGGTAGTAGCAAGTATAAAATCGTGTATCCTTCTGTAAAGAAAGGGGAAAGGGAAGGAACTATCTTTGTGGAAAGATGATTCCTTCTTCTCATGTTTTTGTGCTTTGATGCTGCATTTGGTATGATATCCCATCAAATTTTGTTAGTGTCTAACGCATTTGTGTGCGGCTAATTCTTTGAGTCATTTTGCGTTTTGGAAGATCTTTGAGATCGCCTTGGGAACGTGTCCTTTAATTCTAGAATGTTAACAAAAAAGAAGAGAAAAAAGGAACAACAAAATACTGTAATGACTTAATAATTGTGTTATTCTTGACACTGATCCCCAAGCTTTCGTGTTTGTGTTATTATGTGGAACGTTTTCATCTGAACATAACAGGCATTGTTCTTGGTACTCTTTCTCCACAGAATTGCCCAAATGCAGCAATTATTGTTTTTTGGGTATATATGTGGATGGATTGTATGTGTGTTTATCAGGAGCAAAAATAATATATTTGTGTTTGTGTTATTCTTGACTCTAATCCCCAAGCTTTTATGTTTGTGTTATTATCTGGAATGTTTTCACTCTGAACAAGATAACTTAAGGAACTGTTCTTGGTACTCCTTCTCCTGAGGAATGCTCAAATGTCTCCATTATTGCTTTTTGTGGGTGAAAAATGTCATATGGGGCAATCAAGATTATATTGTTTATATGTGGATTATATGTGTGCTTATCAGGAGCAAAAATAATATATGAAGAATAAAATTCTCACCATCTATAGCTTCGACAGTTAAAAATAAATTAGTCTGTGCAGAGTAACAAATTCTACATCACAAACACTTGCCTCAACTGAATCTGGATACCAATAGGGCAAGAGCAATGAAATGGCTTATGATCAACAGTCAAGACTCACTCAATGCAAAAAAGTGTATGTGAAGAATAAAATTCTCACCATCTACATCTATAGCTTCTACAGTTACAATTCATTCTATGCAGAGTAACAGATTCAGAACACAAACACTTGCCTCAGTTAAATCTGAATACCAAGAGGGCAAGGGCAGTGAAATGGCTGATGATCAACAGTCAAGAGTCACTCAATGCATGTGTTCTTTCCTCGTACATAAGCTTTCTCTGTCAGGTCGCTACCAACCACGATCAAGCCAAAAAAGACCTTACAGCAGTGCACAAAAGTGAACACTGATTACGTTTTATTACTGTACTGCGGAAAAGCTAGTCCCAGCATGTTATCCCGAGGTCACATGTTAATAACAACCTGATGCAGTACCAAGTACATTCTGGCCCTGTAGTTGAGCTCTTCTGTCAGCTGCAACCCCTGTACACAGTACACTGTTTCTACTTTGCTTGATGAACCTACTCCCCATGGTTCAAGTATGTCTGACGAAGGTTCTTCTTATACCATTAACCAATAGATCCTGTGAGCATTGCCATTAGGGGTTAGCGATTCATGTCACAACTAATCTTCTCCTCTGTAATGAACAATGGAAGAATCTTCATCTTTCTACCTACATAATTCCACTAGTCGAGGAAGCCGTCCTCAAGAGTAAACAGTTGGTTGTGTCGGTAGACAGGACGAGTGGCGGAGCCAGACTCAAGGAGCAGTGATGTCAATGCACTATGCTGCTTTATCCTTCTAGAGACTGATGCATAAATTTTGAAAAATTGAAGGGACATTTCGAAAACCTGTGATGTCAAATTGTGAGCAGCTCCGCCACATAGGACAGCAGCAGCTGTTCAGAAAAGGCGTGTGATGAGATTGAGAACTGTCCCGTGTCCACTGTGACCTAAGCCTTTTTCTCTCTCGCAGTAACAGCGGCACTAATCATCATCACCGTCATGATCCTGCCCTCCTCCTTCCTGGTTTGATGATTTGGTTCACCTGCCGAGCTGCCGAGGGCGTCCGTTTTCCCTTTCCACGAGCCCCTGTTCACACAGGGCGAGCGGCAGCTTCTGCCTCTGTTCTCCCTGTGCATCAGGCCATCATCAACTACTAGCAGAGCTTGTGTGTGAATGCTGTGTGGCAGCTAGCTAGCTGTGTAGCTGGACCCGTTCCCACATTGTTGGCGGAACGCCGTCACGTCACTCTAGCGTCACGATAACGTCATTGTGAGGGGGTCTCACATGTCAGACACTATGCGGAGCATGCTGGTACTTTTACTCTTATTTTTTCTTACAGCTCAACAGGCTGGCTGGGCTGGACTCGGTTTGACAGTTCGGTAGATGGTAGGAGCCGAGTGTAGCCTGTTAACTGGCCCACCCGGCCCAGCCAGCCATCTTGGATATAGTTCCTTTTTTGAGAAAAATGAACAGGGGTTTGAAGCGCTCTGCATTATTATCCTCTAGTAATCCCCGTCCTTTCATGTTTGTGTTACCTGGAACGTTTTCATACTGAACATCCTCTATAGGAACTGTTGCGGGTAATTTTTGGGCAGATAAATGCTCCGGCAACTAATGCATTCGCAAAAAATTGTCATATTTTGTAGTCAAGATTTTTTTCATGTTCGTTGTATGTGGATCATATGCGTGCTTATAGGAGCAAATAAATATCGGGAAAAATAATCAATGGGCCGGCAAGGCTATAGGGACGTGACGTCTCCCATTAAACTAGAAAGAGCCATCACATCGCTAGGGAAAATCCTATACATCGCGTACCGCACGGCGATTCGCTCCCACGTACGCCTAGATGGACGGCCCAAGACATTGTCTTTCAGGTTTTGGTAACTTAGAAGGTTTCGGCCGTGTTTTTTGGTTTTCCATCTGTTTCCCCTCGGTTATTTTTTTCTCTGTTTACTTTCAGTATATCCGAATTTTCCGTTTCTCTTTATTTTTTATTTTTAAAAATGTTAAGGTTTAAAATTGTTCAAATTTTAATTTTAAAAAAAATTAAGATTTGCAAAATCTTCAAATTTTAAAAAATGTTCAAAGTTAATTTTTTTCATTTGTAAAATGATTCAGATTTGTAAAAATGGTCCCATTTTTGAAAATTGTTCAGACTTGAAAATGTTCAAATTTAAAAATGTTCATTTTAAAAAATGGTCACATTTTTTAAATTGTATATTTTTGAAATTTGTTCATTTTTAAAAATGGATCAGATTTCGAAAAAATCTTTGTTGAAAATGGCTCAGATATAAAAAATTTCATATTTGAAAATGTTTACTTAAAAACAGAAAAGAAAAAAAATAACGGAAGAAAAATAATACGTACGCATTGGAAGCGGCCCAGCAGCGGCCCAGCGAGAGCTGCAGGCGGGAGCGAATCGCATGATTGCGGCACCCACGCATGATAGCGAGTCACGACGTCTCGGCTCCTGTTTCGTTGGCCTATCATCCTGCACGAGCAGCGTCAAAGGGATTTGCGATCACATCCATAGGCTGCCGCCGCCATTAATCGGCCCCTCCGCCATGGTAATTTTGTGCACTCCTTTTTTCTCTTCGTGACACGTGTCGGCGTGAATCTTGAATTTGTGATCTGTAAATTTTCTCCTAAATTCCTCTAATATATATTGTCAGTTCGTCATCTTGTCGATTTCAATGCCAGGCCCCCTGATCGTGAGAATACGCCAGACTAATTTGATCAATCTGAGGTATATAGTATTACTATTCTCTAATCTATTTCTCTAAATTCACATACACGATGCATAGCTTGTACCATTCACATTCATTATTTGATGTAATATTTTTCTACCATTATGTGATCGTGTCGACCAGAAGGAATCCATGTGGTAGAGCTAAGAGGAAAAGAGAAAACATGTGGATAACTTGGTACAATCACAGAGAGGAGATATTCACAAAATTTTCCAGGAATAATACTAGTGCTTCGACAAACTCACATGATGAGTTGGCGATAGTTGTCGTGGAGGAAGAGCAACCAACTAATGCGGATTTTTAATTTAGTCAGCAACAAGACAATGTCGACACGACATTGCGATAATAATGTAAGTGGCTATGAGAATGTAGCTAATTCATCAGATGCACTAACACTGTCTGCTAGTGTTGATGAAAAATCAGTTCATACTTCTGATATTTATAATTCAAGAATTTGGGATAATCTTGATAACAAAGCAAGAGACATATTAGTTGAGAAAGGACCTATGAGAGATTGAAGAATGGAATACCATCTAGATCATGAATCCACACATTTTCCATATTCTCATTATTATAGGGAATTAATAAATGGAGAGAAACATGATAGAAAATGGCTAGTTTACTCAGAGGATGTTGGCGAAGTGTTTTGCTTATGCTTTTCCAGTAAAATGCCGTATTACGAGGAAGAATCAGTTTGATGAAAGTGATTACCAAGATGAAATTCTATAAGCTGAGAAGGCTTTTGAAGTTATTTTTGTTTTGTTTTGGTTGATATGGCGATCACTTCTTTGAAGAATATATTTAAAGAACTCATGGTGTTTAAGTATATATTCGGTGTTTTACCGAGCTCGGTCACCTTGAAGCCCTTAAATGATAATCAAATTGAAGAGGGTTGCACAAAATTTGCAAAAACTTTTTTCCCATGGTGGTTCATCAGATGTTGAGGTATATGATCTTATTTCCGAATTAAATATTATGAGATTCACATTGCCAGATGTTGTAACGTCTGCTATGAAGATTTTTGAGCATGTCAGAGAAGTTGTTTGTTACCCTAATATCTCCATTGCTTATTGCATCCTATTTACTGTGCCCGTGAGTGTGGCATCGGCCGAAAGAAGCTTTTCGAAGTTGAAATTATTGAGAACAATTTGCGTTCAATAATAACTCAAGAGAGGTTAAATGGTTTGGCAACATTATGCTTTGAGAAGAAATTATTCGACGAGATTGACATCGACCCCATCATAAGTGAATTTGCATTGAGAAATGTTAGATGAAATTTCTAAGGTAATTTGCACAATTTTGTTTGATATGTGTACTTCTTTTGGATCATTTAAGTGTTATTAGAAACATATCTTTTACACGTATATTCATTATTATTTGTATGATGTCTATATTAGGGCCCCAAGTATTAGTTTCGCCCCGGCCCTGATCCCCACCATGTATAGCTCTTAAAATGAATAAATTAGTTTCTGTACTGTACAAGATTGTAGACCACAAACACTTCGAGAGAGGGATGGAAAGCTAAAATGGCTTATGAATTATTATCAAGAGTCAGGACAAAATGCACCTGCTCTTTCCTTATACTCATAAGCTTCTTCTTTCAGGTCTCCACCCACATTATCAGGCCAAAAATGTAGAGTGGTGCTACAAAGTTAAAACCTAACTCGGTTTGCATTTTACGATTGTACTGCTGAAAAGCTAGTCACAACATGTTATCGGGAGGTCATAAAACCTGATGCAGTACCAAGTGCGTCATGCCACTGACGCCAAAAGACCAAACAAATATGTCTAATTTGCTAGATATACCCATTATATTACTACTTTAGACTCCCTGATTATTTCATGGTTCTACTTACCACTGGCACCCAAAAACCAAACAGTCTTGTCAGCATTTGCTTTTTTGTTAGCCCTTTGGGTGTATTAATAATCAGTCCATGTCACAACTGAAATCCTTGGTAACGATCTCGACATATGGCATTGTTCTTTCAGCTTGACAACGGAAGAATCTCTTATCTTTCTACCTACAAAGTTCCACTAGTCCAGGAATGTTCAGAAGAAGCACATAGTGAGGGATGAGATTGAGAACTGTCCTGTGTCCACTATTGTTACTTCCTAAGACCAGCTGTTGTTTGCAGTAACAACAGCACTAATCATTATCATTATCAATGGTTGTGTCCTGCTTCCTGGTTTGGTGATTTGATTCAGCTTCCGCGTGTGGTAGCCGTTTTTCTTCTTTTCGACATGAGCCCCTGCTCACAAAGTGAGAAGATCTTTTGTTCTGTTCCGTTCCGTTGTTCTTCTGCCTGTGCATGGCTTGCACCATCGTCATCAGTCAACTTCAATATCACAAACACGTCAGGTTGGTCCTGCTGCTGGTCCGCTGATTCCTATTTGCCGCGTAAGGCGGAGCATGTACAACGCAGGTGCTTAGCCTGAGTGCTTAAGGAAAAAACCGGACTTTTTTTGTCACGTTAGAAGCCTTGGGTGCTTACGGAACGCGAGGGGTGCCAGGTTTGGCATCGATGCCTGTTCGCTGTTAACGAATTAACTGCTCGTTTTTACGTACAGAAATGCACGGCCAAAGCACCCAGATAGAGCTGCTAGCAATGCAGAGCAGAATGCTAGGCAGGTGCTTAGAGCATATCCAACAGACGCGCTAAATTTTTTTTACAGCGCCGGAAAAGCGGTTTAGCGCGCGACGCCTATTATGTTTTAGCAGATGCGCTATAATTTAGCACGTCGCTGTCGCGCTTCACCAGTCGCGCTAAAACGCAGCGCGCGCTAGCAGCGCCTCCATAGCACAAATGATGATTTGAAACACAAAATAAACCAAAATCATAGCATAGTTCAAATTCATTACATAGTTCAAATTCACCAAAGCACAAATTCATTACAATAAAGTGCATAATTTAAATGCATTACAATAAAGTGCATACAAACCACACCAAACCACAAGTTTATGTCTCTTCATTTTCTTCCTCCTCCTTCTCCTCCTCCTCTTCACCATGTTCAACCCCATCTTCATTATCATTGACGGGGACGGTGGTTGCACTATCTCCCTATTTGCATCGTCCTCCGGCGCAACAAATTGCGATGGCTCCGGCGCGGGTTCCGGCGCTACGGGTGGCGGAGGCGGGGCCGGCAATGGCGCTGCCGTCGGGTTCCTCAAGCGCTTCATCACCGCCGCAGCGGGACCCACCTTCTTCACCTTCTTGTTCGCTGGCGCCGCCGTCGTCGTGGCCGCAATCGGGCGCTTGGGGAGGACGTTCCGCCGCTGCGCACCGGGCGCCTGCGCGACGGCTCCGACGGAGTTCGTCCGTGGCGCCGTGAAAAGGCCGCGCGCGAGCCCCACCGGATTTGGTGCGGCGCCGGCGGCGGAGGAGGTCACGCTAGCGCTAGGGTTAGGGTTTGTGGCGGCGCCGACGGGAGAGGGGTCGCGGACGTAGGGAGGGGTCGGAGGAACGCTCGATTGGCCTTCCATCGCCGGAATTTCGCCGGCGGCAGCGCGCTACGTGAAGGCAGGGCGACGGCGGGAGCAGCGGGGAATTGGGTGGTGGTTGCTCTCTCGCGCGCAAATTTCTTTTGCACCGCGCGCTGGAGCGGCCGCCCAAATTCAGCGCAGCGAGTACCGCTTGGGCCAGCGCGCTGGCCCCTTTTTACCGCGCGCGGAGTTTAAGTGCGGCTGCTGGAGACGCCGTTTCGGGTGTGCGCGCGCTATATCGGCGGTTTCTTGGGCGCGCGGTGTTTTAAGCGCGTCTGTTGGAGATGCTCTTAGCGCTCTCTATCATTAAGCACCAGCTTTTAGGCACTTTGCGTTGTACATGCCCTCATGGGCCGGTCCAAGTTTGCTCTCTCCGGTGTCCGGCCTGTTTTTTTTTCGGGTTTTCTATGTTTTTTCCATTTTTTTTTCTTTTCTGTTTCTTTCTTTTTAGTATTTATTTTTCTAATTTTATTTTTAATTTCTTGTTCAAAGAAGATAAATGTGTGGATTTTTATTCAAGAGAACTTGCATGTGGCAAGATGGTTAGGAGGGTGGTTGTACCCCCAGCCCACCAGAGTTCAAACCCCAGGTTTGACGCTGGTGTTTCTCATTTAAGGCAGAATATTCTTCAGTGGGAGGCGATGTTCCCGTCGACAGCGAGGCGCCCGTGGTGACTTCGTCAATCTCAAGACTCGACCCGCCGACTCGGTCTCTTGGAGGTGCTCAGAGGGGTAGGGTGTGCGTGCGTGCGTTCATAGGGGTGAGTGTGTGCGCGTGTATATGAGCGTCTGCGTTGTACTGTGTTTCAAAAAAAAAAGAATTTTTATTCAAATAACATAAATATTCATATTTAAAAAATAATTAAAATCATATAAATATTCATATTGGAAAACCGTTCAAATAATGTAAAATTACTTTTTAAATCGTTCAAATAAGCTAAATGTTCCTTTTTGAAAATTCGATCAAATAACATAATTTTTATATTTGAAAAATCATTCAAATAACATATTTTCATATTTAAAAATCGTTCAAATAAGATAAATATTTTTATTATTTTTAATATGTGAAATTCTTTACAACAAATTTGTTCTTTTCTTTTATTCTTTACCTATGAAAAAAATTAGAAATTAAAAATCGTAGCTGTTATTGGGCCGCATTCGGAGCGGCCCATGAGGAAACCAGCGAGAGTGAATCGTTCCAGCGCAGGTTGAAAAATAGGAGCTCCCTGATTGTCAAGTCTGTAGCATCCGACTACACGCGCTTAAAGCATCTTTGGCGGCCTCCCCGACCGGCCCCCATCGGCCCAATTGGGCTCCGTATACGATAACGCCTTCCGCGAGGTTTGTTTTCGCGAACTATGGGTCGACACATGGCTCTCGTCCCTCTTACGTAGAAACATGGGTTGTTTATTTTCCACACAACACAGCTTCTCGAAAAGAAACAGGAAAACGTTGGATTGGACGTGAACATTTTTTGTCTGTTCGAAGTACAAAGTACGAGGAGGCCGACTTCCCTACAAGTAGGCAAACTTCATCCGCCTAATTAGCAATTACACCACCGACGTACAAAAGCACAATGTACTGTACACACTACTGAAGTATAGTATGAACCGAAGTACAAAAATACACTACTCAAAGTGTGGAAAGTACACCAAAGACGGATTAAATATACATATAAGACACATGGAAAATGGAGTACAAGTATGCGGTACACCCCCACTCCATTTGGAAAGTACGCATGCGATGCACCTGAAAAATATATCAGCGTTGCACGCCCGCGCTGCATATGAAAGTGCATCCATTATAGCCCAGAAAGTATGACTCGCTGTATCTGAAAGTACATCTGCGATGTATGCTCGCGCTGCAGGTGTAAGTACATCCACGCTACACCGGAAAGTACGCCCGCACCGCGCGTAAAGTATGCACGCGCTGCGCGTGAAAATACATCTACTTTTGGAAGTTCGATCGCCAGTGAAACATTTGAAAGTACGTCCACATTACAAATGTATGCACTCAAACCAAAGTACACTTATACCACAGCCCGGACTACGACCCTATTAATTTTGAAAGTACAAAAAGAAAGTTTGTCAAAATCTATCAACACGGGATTTTGTTTTGAATATCTTGATGCGAGTAGCTCAAAAGTGAAAATGGTAATTTGGATAAACGGTTATCAAAGATATTTCGTTTTGAAAATTTGATTTGAAAATAAAGGGAAAAACTGCATCTTCTACCTCTTGTGAGGACTTCATGAACCTAGTCTCACCATGACTTATCTCCTTTATCAGCCATCCGTTTAAAATTTGACGTATCACATTGACCCATATTCCGAACTAATTTTTTAAAGTGTTCGAAAAAATTGAAATATTCCAATAAATTATAAATGTTTCGTTTTGTGTTATGTAAAAGTTTCAATCCATTGCATGTTTAGTTTGTGAATAAACATTTTTATGTATTTGATCTCAAAAGACTATTTAATCACAAACCACATATCCAGGTGGGTCAAAATTTTCAAACAATACAAAACGGAACACTTACGATTTATTATAAATTTTAATTTTTATCAACTTTGGTGTTTGAGCTCGAATATGGGTCCATCTGGTGCGTCCGATCTTTAATGGGTGGCTAATAAAGGGGTTAGTCACCGTGATACTTGGCTTCATGAAGGCACTGAATCTGAGTCCCTCTCTTGACCCCTTCCATCACAATCTCATCCCGCTTTTATTCTCGTTGCGACACATGTCGAACATGCTAACACCCACGAGGGATTACGCGAAAGGAGGAGTTGACACTTGGCACCATGGGAGTGTTCGAGTAGGACCTTCTCAAGGATTGACCTTTTTCTAGTGATTATGTCGGTCCATCGTGCTCTTAAAATTCTGTGTGGTCACAGCCTCTACGTGCAGGGGTCAATCGGGCCTACGGGCCAGTGAAATAAAGCCCCAAATGTCGTAGGCGAATCGGCACAGCGAGGAGCACAAGGCCCCTGACGAGTGAAGTGGCCGTGCGATGGCCATGGCGGCGTATGTAGGAGTGCGACTCGAGCTCGCCGGATCGCCCATGGAGGCGGAGGACGCAGCACTAGTACAGAACGACACATCGGAAACGGGCCAAAAACCCCTTCGGCAACGGAGAAAGGGTCCGTGTCCCCGCTTCCGATACTGATGTGAGGGCCCTCATCGGTAACGGTGGCAGAACACCGTTTCCGATGTGAGAAAATTTGGCATCGGAGCCTCCGGCCCTCCGTTACCAATGTGTGACCATTTCGGCAACGGAGGGTTTTGTCCTCCGTTACCAGTGTGGTATCATGTCGGCAACGGCTATTTCTGTTTGCCCGTTTCCTATGTCTAATTGCAAGCTAATAGTCATTAGCTGCGCTTGCACGCCCGTGCTATAGCAATTATTTAGCAGACATTCAGCCATACAAGTTTACAACAATCATATGAACACAAAGTTTACAGCAAATGTTGGAATACAAGTTCACAGCGATTGCTATTGCTACAAATACAAAGTTTTCAGCCATTGTTCGGAAAAAAGTGGACACAATTTAAAGAAGTTACACCACAATGGTGACAACAATTGTTTTGGAAAAATCTATAGTCTCACCAGCGAGAATGCCGGTATGGACAGGTGAACAAATGCCGAATAGGATCTCATGATCATGGATTAGGGTTGTGTAGTTTTCCCTCCTTGCTTATGATGTGTTTAAGGACGAACGCAGCAAACTTGCCTCTCACCATCGTAAGAACATCCTTCTTCAAAGGTGCACGTCCCATTCCACCTATAAGCTGCAGGCAGAATCTTAGTTAGGTATCTTTCGTCATGTATGTCTGCAAATATTGTTAGGAAACATGAATTGTTGATGATGTCGTGGATTACTAACCGAATCGAGGTTTGACAGTCTTTTCGAGGTGGGAACGACTTTCAATATTGCATTGCACACATAATACCCACAAAGATTTGTACCAGGTGGTTGCTGAGGGCACTGTAATGTTGGTGACAAAATCGCTCACTTAGTTTGGTTTGCTAGCAGGTATTTGTGAAAACTAGGAATAAAGTAGCAACTGTTACCGGGTTAACTTTTCGTGACTCAATATGGCCTCCTGTTCTCCTCTCTTGGCCAACGGTCTCTTGATTATCGTCAGGTACTTTTCGAACACACTACAAAAGTAATGAGTTGGCGGATTGAGAAAACAACACGTGAAAGTTAAATCATAAAGTAAACTAGGGAACAATGTAATACCTGTTCAAGAATTCCTCCAAGGGTTCATAATTTATACTTCCAAGTACAGAATCTATATACAATACCTTGTTCTGTTTAGGAATGATGATAGCTAAGAACCAGTGAGAACTGCAAAGGAAAATAACAAACTTACGCCTGATGGTAAGGAAGCAGGATGTACAGATAATTTTTGATAACAAACTTACGCCTGATTGTAAGGAAGCAGGATCAACTCTTTGTCTTGATAATGAGTCAACGCTTTCACAGCATAGTCGAATGTACTTTCGTATTGATGGCAGCAGATGTTCGTGTAATTGATAACAGCCGGGCCAAGGAAATCTACAGGTTCTTTCCTGCGGTTGCACTCGAATACCTGGCTCCTAAGTACAAGAAAGAGAATAGTTAGCATGTACTGAATAGAAGAAAGCTATTAAAATGTGAAAAGTATTTGTAAGGCACATACAATGTGAACAAACGCATGAACGTGCCATCAACAGTATTCAGGTTGAAAACTTGGAACATCTCTGAAAACTCCCAGCTAAGAGGAACGTCATCTTCGACGCCGTAAAAATCCTCTTTCCTGATACTGAAGGTCATGTCCTTATTCTTTCACAATATAGGAGGTACTTTTCATGAACCTGCTGGCAAGCCAAGCCTGATCTTTGTAATCCATCTCTAGTCAACAATGGCTGTCCACGCACGTATTTGGGGCAACTTTGCACCTCTGCATTGTATTTCTTATTAAATTCTTCGTCATCTAGGTATTGGTCGCCGTAAATCGGTGCAGTATTTTTTTTATTTTTAGTGGTCTTGGGCTTAGGCTTGGGCTTCATCGGGGTTCTATTTATCGGGGCCATCTTGGCATGGTCCTTCGCCCGGACGGGTGTGGTGCCTCTACGTGTCCGAACAAGTTGGGGCGGAGGCGGAGGCGGCAGATGAGCCTGCTGTGGCTGAGGAGGCAGGGATGGCAGTTGAGCCTTCTGTGACGACTGAGGCGGAGGCGGCAGATAAGCCTGCTGTGGCTGAGGCGGAGGCGGAGGCGTAGGCGGTGTTGGTGTAGTTTCAACCAAGTTGGTGGTGTTGTTCACCACAAGGGCAGTAGGTGAGTTACCATCGACAGGCGGTGTTGGTGTGGCTTCACAACTCTGTGCAACCGTTGTATCTTCAACTGCTTGTTCTCTGGAAGGCTGTTTGGCCGCAATATCAAGGAGGAGCTGTGCTGAACGGAGGCCTTCAGACGACGCCATCTGTCGAGAAGCTGTTGAGGTGGATGGCAGGGCACTGAGAAGAGAAATCTCCTTCTTGGGCCACTGTATGTATCTCAGCTTAGCCTGGCCCAAGCTTTGTACATCTGCGTCGACGCAGGTGTTAAATAGCAAGATGCCTTCGAAGCCAGGCATGACCTTGTCCACAAAGCACATTGCAAAACCTGGCTTTAAGGGCACACCATCCACTTGAGGTACCACATCGGTAGGTGGCTGAACCATACCTAGTGCTGCCACCAGGGGATGATGCGTCATCACGGTTACAGGCACATGTAGTTTGCATCTCACCGGGCTCGTGATGTCGTCCACAACATATTTGCCGGTGTCTACAAGACCATCAACCGACAATGATCCACAACTACTCCTGGCTGCAAGGCACTCCCCCCTACCGGGATCAAGGTGACCGCCTCGAAGCTGCTTAACGATATTGGCCGTAATATTTGTCTCTAGTGCTTTCATTTGAGCGTCATGTCTGGCCTTTTTCATTGCCTGCCTTTCAGCCTGGTCTATCGCGAAAGCCTTCTTGTGGCCAACATGGGTGCCGTACGTCCGAGACCGACCAGAGGGCTTAGGCGTAGCCAAAGCTTTTGAGAGAATGTCATCTTTCCCTCGTGCCAGAATCTCTCCGCTGTCCTTTTTATTTTTCAGCTCCAGCTGGAGATAAGACAAGTAGTACACTGAATTCAGTACACAAGGAAATATTGTGTCAGTTAAGGAGGAAACAACTTAGGTTATATATGGTTATTACCATTGTTTTATGTAACTTTTGGGTCTCGGGGTGAGTAATAACAAGTTCACCAACTTCGTTTGTTTTAGACCTCGCCCTCAAGAAGTCTCGTGCCCGTTCAGCTTCAAGATCAGAGTAAGGAATCGTGCCCCCCGAAGCAACTGCTTCTTCATCCTGTTTTCTCCATATGGGCTTCGAACCAGCATATCCAAGAACCCCCATATTGTGGGGATGCTTGTTTTTACTGATGAGGGCGCTGCCGGCTTTACTCTTTGTTAGGAACTCCTCCGTCCTCCTATACTTCTTGAACTCCTTCCAGTCGTCAGGTTTAATGAAGGGGTATACAAATGTAGCATCCCGATTTTTCTTCTGGAATTTGGAGTACAGACGGTGCCTGAAGTTACGGAACGAATCCTTTGCTTTAGAAAGAGCAGCAGCTTGAACTGCAGGCTTCCATTCCTCATTTGCGAGCTGGAACTGGCTCATTATGGCGTTGACGATGAAAGTCTTTTCTTCTGGAGTGACTTGACTCCAGTCGTCAACCGTAATGGGGACCTTTTCCCTGACTACACACCCACACAATGTCTTAAATTTCCTATGTGCCTTGACTGGTTTCAACGGGGCACCAGTTTTCTTGTCAATCATCTCCACTGTAAATGTTCCTCTTGGCTTTAGGGTTGGTTTTCTAATTCCTCGACCCCTTTGTTTCATGATAAACTGATCCTGCTACGAGGATGAGCTCGAGGACCCTTCATCACCAGACGACAGCTCTGAATAACAGGTGAATAATAGAAGGTGGATCTCAGCACTAATTAAAACTAAAAGGTCCGACTTTACAGTGTGTAATACAGTTAATCAGCACAACTAACCTGTCCCAAGTGTATCTCCGGCATGTATGTGGTCGCCGCTGTCTGCCCCTTCCTCTATTGCGGGCAAATCTGTGGTGGCAGCAGCTCCGGGAGCCAAATCTGTGGCGGCAGCAGCTCCGGAAGCCAAATCAGTGGAGACGGCGGCCAGATCTGTGGCGGCAGCATCTCCGGGAGCCAAATCAGTGGAGACGGCGGCCGCGGTTGTCGCCTGAGGGGGGGGGGGGGGGCATATTGTCGAGGTGTGCCCTCGGCAAGTCCCATGGTTGCTATACCTAGGGCTGATTGTGTGGTAGAGAACGCGTAGTATCGGTGGAATCGACGGCTGACAAGCTGGATTTACCCAGGTTCAGGGCCCTCGAGTGAGGTAAAACCCTTACTTCCTGCTTGTCTGTGTTTATGGTATGAATATAGGGTTACAAGGGTTCGACGAGCTACTGATCTCGTCGAGATTTGGTGGCTATGGATTGCTTGTCCTTGATCGATCACCCTCCCAGCCTTTATATAGGAGGCTAGGTCTCGGGAAACACAACCGACCAAGGTTACATGTATGGAAAGTCTTAACCGACTATTATTTGATCTAGCTTGGAAAACACTCTTCGTCTTGGGCCTTTCTTCATGGGCTTCGATTAATCCTTGGGCTTCTTTGATCATCACGTGCACCAGGTACCCTTATGCTGGGGTACCCGCAGAGTATAACCTCGTCATTAGCCCCCGAGTACTTGCTTGCCTCGAAGAGTCGAGCATGTGCTCCCTTCATCGTGCACGTCATAGTTTTCTTAGCTTGTTCTTCTGACCCGATGTAATTCTTCAAGCTCTAATTTGTTTCAATTGTATGTGTATGCTAACCAGGGATACTGACATAGTAGGCCTGATTCACTCGAATATCGAGCTCAGTTAACCGCACATTTGGGCGAAACCATACTAGCCTTCAGTCAGACTCGAGTCCCCGGGCTCGAGCCTGGAATGCAGTCGAAAGATTTTGCCTAGGGATATTGACATAGTAGGCCTGATTCACTCGAAAATCGAGCTCAGTTAACCGCACATTCGGGCGAAACCACACTAGCCTTCAATCAGGTTCGAGTCCCCGGACCGAAGCTGGAACACTTTTGAAACTTTTGCCTAGGGATATTGACATAGTAGGCCTGATTCACTCGAAAATCGAGCTCAGTTAACCGCACATTTGGGCGAAACCATACTAGCCTTCAATCAGGTTCGAGTCCCCGGACTCGAAGCTGGAACATACTGGACAGACTCGACTCAGGCCGTTGTAGGTCTTACTGATTCGTTCTGCAGTTTAACTTTTGATACCTAACGCGTCCGTCAGGATTTTCATCATGTCTGTTGACACGGAAAATTTCAAGGGAAAACACTGTTGGAGCGTCCCTCGGCCCATCTCGATTGCTCGGCGGGTCTTACCTTTACATTTGCGTATGCAGCATCCGAAACATCTGCGATTGGCATAGTTCGGGAATTTATGAAGTTTGATTCTTTGCTTTGTGAGTACTTAATGCTTTCAATCGAGCCTGTATTCGAGTGAATTTTTCTTACCTTGTTTGGAAATCTATGGGAGCGCGACAGCGCTCCCATGGGAGTAGCCCCCGAGATTGTGGTTTATTGTCTTGCAATAGAGGACAATCTCAAATCATCCTTTTACTCTGCTTTTTGTCAATCGAAATATTTTGTCTTTGAAATCTATGGGAGCGCGTCAGCGCTCCCATGGGAGTAGCCCCCGAGATTATGCTTTATTTCGTTTGAAGTAGAGGATAATCTCAATAATTTTGCTCCTTTTTGATCAATCGCAACAAATTTTTGATATGCTCCCATGGGAGTACCTTTGCTAGTCGAATCCTTGCGTCGATTGTAGTCTCGAACCCACCACTCGAATGTGGACGTTATCACTGCCCCTGACGTCATTCATGACGTCTTTGGCGTGCGCCCGCCAATTTGACAAGACGTGTCTGTGTGGGCCCAATGCTCAGAGTTTTGACCGCAGAAGACGCCGTTTCAGCTTTGATTTGACCGGACGTGGCGAATTTTTCGCCGCGCCATCATAACCTCCTAGGGTTTTGTGCGTAGTGGGCGACGTGGGATGCGACGGTTGCTCTCTGCGCCCGCCACGTGTACGGCCAGATGCTATGTGCATTTGGACGGACGATTACGATGGGTTTTGCGTTGTGCGGTAAGTAGCAATATTTGCGCAAGATTTGATTTACTTGCCATTCACTTCCTCTGTTCCTCTTCTTCCTCGCGCACCGCACACCATTGCTCTGCCTCCCAAGCTCCTTGCCGCTTGCTCCTTGCGCAATGGCGCCAAAGAAGATCAAGCGTGCCGCTGCAACTGCCTCCGCCACCGATCCATCGGACAAGGGGAAGGATGCGGCCACGGCGAGTGAGCCTGCCGATGCGCTTTTGAAGATCCCCGGTGACTGGACCAGATCCAGTGTAACCGAGGATACCCTTTCTGAATATCGTCAGAAGGGTTGGCTGCCACCAGCTGACCAGCTGGCCGCGCGTGCTCCAGGTCTGGAGGTACGCCCTGACCCTCGCAACGGCGAACGCGTCTGCTTCGCTGAATTCCTTCCCCGCGGCTTCTCTCTCCCTTTGCATGATTTTGTGCGAGGGCTTCTGTACGCCTATGGCCTACAGATTCATGATCTTACTCCCAACAGCATTATGCATATCGCCTGTTTCATGGTGCTTTGCGAGTGTTTCTTGGGAGTGTCCCCCAGCTGGGCATTGTGGAAGCATATCTTCAAGGTGCGCCACAATTGCCGGGGTAAACGCCCTTGCCCGTGGGTGGATTTCAAGTACAAGTGCGAAGCGATTCGCATTACTTTAGCTTGAAGACAGTCGACTCTGCCCAAGGTTGGCGGACCAAATGGTTCTATGTGCCAGTCGACCAAGTGGTGCTCCCGCTTTTTCGATTGAGAATCCTCCGAAGAAGACGGTGGCCTGGGACCACCCATCTCTCCTGCTGAAGCCAAAGAAGCCACCCCTTTGCTGAATGAGATTGGAAAGTTGCTGAAGACTGTTTCTGGTATTCAGTTGATCAGCACTTATTTGAAGATGCGAGTGTGGCCCATGCGCCTTCGTGCCCACCCGATGTGGCAGTATGAGGGTCCACTCGACAGCACCAGGATGAGCGCCTCCGAGTTGACGCCAAAGGAGCTCAGTGCTCAGGTGAAGAAAATCACGAGCATCAAAGCTTCCACAAAAATCGACTTCAACTTCCCACGTCCCCTACGGGCCAGAGAAGGCCTTACCCGCAGTGAGTGATTCTTTTTGCCGTTTTTATGCCTCACCATCTGCCTTTGCATCCTTTTTGCTTCCGTTCTTATGATTATGAATTGTACTTGCTTATAGGGTCACTCGACTACCACCTCTCTCCCCTCTACCCGAAGCCGGGCCTACTGTGGAGACGGCAGTACAGGAGGAAACCAAGCTGCCCATTGCTGACCCTGCTTCTGCCACTCGACTCCTCAGGAGAATCCCGAAGAAGAAACAGGGAAGAGTGGAACAGGTTGTAGCGGATGCTTCGGATGAATCAGATGCTGAGCAAGGTCCTCGCAAGCCTAAACGCCAGCGTTTGGTTCTTCCGGAGTCTTCGAGTACAGAGGATGAGCAAGGGGACACCGGAAATTCGGGTATCCCTTCTCCTGCCAAAAGCCACCCCTGACTGTCTCCCCTCTGGCCTCTCGTCCTCCTGCCACTTCGAGTAACACCTCTCGACTGGGTGTTTTCTCTCTTGGTGACGAACCTGATTCCGATGAAGAAGATGAGCCAAGGTTTGCTTAATGTTATATTCTTATATTTGCAGCCGCGCCTTTATGGTTTTGTTTTTTGATTGCATGTGCTTTTGCTTTTTGATACTAGTGGCAAATCGCCATCTCCCCCTCCAGTCGCGGACACATCGATTGTGGCGCAGCCATCCACCCTTCCAGAGGCAGCACAAGGCACTTCTTGAAGCGGCCAAGGACGCAACTGAGCTGATGGTTGCCATTTGAACAAGGAGAAGGCTGCCCCAACCGCGGATGTCGTGGCTTCCTCCTCCAAGCCTGCCTCTTGGACTGATCACGTGAGTGCTTCTGTTATTACTTATACTTGAAAATTTTGTTTCTTCTGCACTCGACGATAACATGCGTATTCTGTTTCAGCCTATGTATGCCGCCCTGGCCCCTTGGGTCCAGTCCTTTGTTCGGGTGGAGCAAGAGAGGGACTCCCTGCAGTCAACTTCGACTGAGCTTGCGCGTAAGTGTTTTTTGCTAAAAACTTTCCCTTCTTTTGAAGTTATGATACTAATCGAGAATGTTTTTGAACTCCGCAGAAAACAAGAAGTCAGCTGAGGAGCAAGTGGAAGGCCTGAAGAAACAAGTGCAGGACTTGCAAACCAAGCTCTCCACCCAGCAGTCTGAATCGAAGAAAGCACTTGCTGATGCTCAGGACGCAACCACTCGCCGGATAAGGAGCTTGCTGCACGTCTGCTGGGCTTGGCCCGTTCTGCCAAAGGTGAATGTACTATTTTTGCGAGTAGCTCTTTGGTTATTTTAGCAGCTTTTGCTCATAACTTATGCTTTCTGAATTTTGAAGGTTCCGAAGGCACCTCGGCTTCCACTAAGCCATCGAGTGACTCACTGTCACTCGATGATGCAATAACGGAACTCGAGTCTGTGTTGTCCAAGACCAAAGGCGAACTGGCTACCATGACCAGCACCCTTAGCAATTTGCACGCGGGGATGTGTCCTACAGCCGCCGCTCCCTCGACTGCAGAAGGACTGGCTGCAGCTTTTGGCGAAAGATCGTCGATTGTGGCGGATTTTGCCCGCGAACTCACGGTACGCGGCTCGGAGTACACCCTCAGGCTTTTGTTAGGCAATGGTGTAGAGGCCGATTTCGACAGTGCTTTATCGGACTACCCGAAAAAGCCTGATGGAAGGCCGCTATCATTCAGGGGTGTAACCGAGCCAGCTACTCGTCTGAGCGAAATCTGCGTCCAGACTATGGAGCGCCGGGCTGAAGCTGTTAGGGCTCAGTCGCGTAAAACTAGGGCAGAATCCATCTCACAGGCCTAGGAACTTTTTATTCTGTAATTTGATTACTCGAACCTGGCATGTATGCTTTTGCTACTTATGTTTATGCTAGTATATGCTTTTGGGTGCTATTGTTTGAATGAAATTTGCTGAATCATCTGAATTTTGCAACTTCGTGTGTCCGGGCTTCTGAATGTTGCGTTTTATGAACCAGCCACAAGAGTGCGAGTTGGTGGACCTTCTCCTTCTCATATTCGAACATCTAGTCGAGCAAGGGATGATACGAGGGCACTTGCTCTTGCAAAGAATCGAGTGAGTGAACTAGAGCAAGAACTCAAAAACACTCGATCTGAGTTGGAGCTACTGCGTTCCAAGCCAAGTTTTGCTACCCAACGCGAGGATTATGTTCTTGGCGAGATGGACCACATAAACAGGCAACTCCAATGTGAGTTTATGACACCATTTTTGCTTAAAAGTTTTCCTTTGCTTGCATTATGCTTTGGACCAATAGTTTTTGGCCTTTTGCAGGTTTTGTTCCCGATGCCCAGCAAGAAATAGGAGGGTCAACCGACTCCTCGATAGTGCTGTTGATGTACCAACTACTGGCAGGCAGCATTTTTATTTGGACAAGGTGCACGCTCGCACACTTGCTACTTTGAAGGATCGAGTATGGCGAAACGCCCAAGTGCTCGAGATGTGCAGACGTATCTTCACTCGCCTAAATTATGCGCTTTTCCCGTCAGGGCCTCAACCTCAAGGCTTGTTTCCCTTGATCGATATCTTTCGAGTGACGGACTCAGTCAAAGAGTCTTTGATGCAGCTTGCTATTCTTGGATCCAACGCCACTATGGCTTACATCCGAGACCGTAAGCCAAATTTTCGATTCGACCTCCTGCACTGGTACACTTGTATCCAATCACATTTGATCGAGACACGCTCTGCTGCTGAGGAACTCATCGATTGCTGCAAGGAGCAGCTTTTTGGTTCTGTACTGGATACAAAGGATGAGCCAGATTCTTAACTTGTAAACTTTTTGAAATCCTAGGCATTCTCCAATGTAAATATGTTATCTTGTATTTGTGGCGAAATATTTATATGCGTATATTTATGACAGCCCCCGAGTCTATCGAGTGGGATTTTTGAGTAGTTTTGCCAGCCCTCGAGTATATCGAGTGGGTTTGTAGTATTTTTGCTTGACCCAGCCCCCGAGTATATCGAGTGGGGTTTTGTATTTTTTGCTTGACCCAGCCCCCGAGTATATCGAGTGGGTTGGGTTTTATGCTCGAGCCCCCGAGTGTTTGAATAGGGTAAACAATAAAAGGCATATATGAGGAAAATGTATCTTTATTCGAAATGTGTTTTCGACCAGCAAGCCGCCTCATTAAAACCTTCCAGTCCCCTTAGGTACCCTGGTAAGGGAAAAGAGTGCGTCTGAAACCTGCTGGTTCTTCCGATATTATGCGCCTATTACATATCTATGCATAGAACTGACGCAGATGCGCCTTCTATATACTAGTGTGACTTGACGACATGTTGACCGTCTCTGAACCTTCACTCGCCTGCCCCTTGTGCTTCATCGCGTCGTTGATGACCTTGAGCCCTCTGTCGATTGCCATTTTCTTGCTTTCTGGTAGAGGTGTATTGGAGACTCAAGCTCGGCGAGTGATTGCTCCATCCCGTACATCTCTGAGATTTTGCTGAAGTCACGGTCACATGAATCTGACCTTTGAAAGTTCCCGTTGATCGTGATGACTCCTTTTGGCCCTGGCATTTTGAGCTTGAGGTAGGCGTAGTGTGGGACGGCCATGAATCGAGCGAAAGTGGGGCGCCCAAGTATTGCATGGTATTGTGATTTCCAATCGACCACTTCAAACTCAATCGACTCGGTTCTGAAGTGAGTAGGGTCTCCAAACGTAACATCGAGTTGTATGGTGCCTTCTGGGAGCACTGCTTTGCCTGGGACGATGCCGTGGAAGGTACTTGCGGACTTTGGCAGATTTTCGACTGATTTGTTCATTCTACGTAGCGTATCTGCAAAGATTATGTTGAGACCGCTACCTCCGTCCATGAAGACCTTGGTCATGGCGTAGCCTCCAATTTGGGCGTCGAGTACCAAGGCTGCATGCCCTGGTCGATATACTGCGGGTGGGTGGTCCTCTCGATTGAAGTAATCGGAGTTTCTGACCCTTTCAAAAAATTGTGATGGCTGGGGGTGCCATGACCGCCATATTGACGTGTCGAGTGTGTAATTTTTGCTCTCTATTGGAGGGACGTCCTCGCTGGATCATGTTCATCTGCCCGCGAGTTACGGGATATTTTTGTTCATCTCCTGCTGCATCTGGTGCACGGCTGCTGCCATTTGTGTTCCCGTAACGGGTTGTGCTGGCACCATGTATACTGGTGTCGATTGCGCTGGTGCTGGTGCAGTATACACCTGAGTAGGCTGTGTTTGCGGTGGTATGGAATATACCTGTGCTTGTTGTACTTGTTGCGGTGCTGGATATGCCTGAGCAGGTTGTGCTTGTGATGTAGTCGATGGAATCTGCACTAGTTGAGGAGGTGCACGCCCATCTCTTTGCAGTCGCAGTATATGTTCAATCGCAAGTTGATCAAATTCCCTGCAATTTCTCAGCGAGTGGTTAGAGCGAAGCTTACCATCATCCCCTTTGTAAAGATGGAACCTGCAATAATCGTCCATCTTCTCTCGATTGAACGCTCAGGATCTTTGTCTGCTCGCCTGCGCCACTCTGGCCTTCTGTAGCTATCTCGGTCGTCGCGTCTGTGCTCTCGACTGTCACGTCGATCGTCTGTACGGTGGTCTCGATTACCTCGGCGATCGTCTGTATGATGATCTCGATTATCACGATGATCGTCGGTCGTCTGTCAGTTTGGTCGCGACTGTCCCTTGACTGGACAAAGCCTGCTGCAATGAAGTTTGGATGGTCATCGTCGTGATAACGATTCTTGCGTTTGCGCCTTCGATCATCTCTGTAGCTATCTCTGCGGTCTCGACTGCCCCCTCGTGATTTTCATGTGATGCTACGGTCGATGCCTCGTACGGAGTCTTCTCCGTCTGCCCACTTTGTTGCGAGTACCATGAGTGCGGCCATTGTTTTGGGTCTTCTCGACCAAGTGTTTCTTTGAAGTCTTCCCTCCAGAGTCCGTTTTTGAAGGCGTCGATTGCCCTATCTTCTGATACGTTGCCTACTGAGTTACGGATGGTGGTCCACCGCCGTATGTACGATCTCAGAGATTCATCTGACTTTTGCTTGCAGGTCCGGAGCTCCTCGAAGGTTTTGGGGCGCTCACATAGAGGCTCGAAGTATTTGATGAAATCACCCTTGAAGTGTTCCCACGAATCGTAGTATGATTCGGGTAGCGATTTGAGCCAATCGCGAGCCGTTCCTTCCATCATAAGTTGTATGTACTGCATAGCTGTAGTTGTGGTACCGCGCTGACATCCGACTGCCAGCCTGTAATCTTCTAGCCAGCCTGATGGCTCTTGTTTGCAGTTGAACTTAGGCGTGGTAGCTAGCGAAAATTTCTTGGGCATACGAGCCTCCCGGATCCGTCGAGTGAAGCATAGCGCTCCACATGGCCCGATTTCTGCTTCCGAGTCTGAGCTGTTGCTGTATGACCTCCTCGAGTGGCTCCTACTGGAACGATGACGGCGTGAGCTTTTCGACTGCTCCTTCCCCGAGGGCTTCGACTGCGACGGTCCCGATCTGTATCTCTCCTTGGAGTTGCTTGTGGATGCTGTATGGCTTGTGCTGCTATTGCCAGTTGTTTGTACAGTTGGAGGTGCTGATCCCTCTTTGGGTCTCCTGCAGGAGGTTCGATTGTTCTGAGGTAGGTGCCTAGCGTCATCAGCGCCCCGGCTGGCTCAGTAGGTATGGGAACTCCTTCCGCGTCGACTGCCATAAAGGCTGGGTTTAGGTTCGAGTGACCGCTGCACGATCTGCGTCTCCGAGGTTTATGAATCGTGACCTATTCGCGGGGTCGTTTCTGCCCGTTGAACTCGTAGACAATGCTCTTCGCCGGCACTCGATATGCTGGCTTGCTTTTTGCGTTCTTCGAGTACTGCTCGGTAGTTTTTTAACCGTATCGATTCTTGCCATTGGAAATATTGTAAGGTTAATACCTCTTCTGGAGTTGCGTTTGCTGGTAGCATCGTGCAGCTCTCGATTACTTTGCTCACTTTCTCCGCCATCTCTGCGGTGATGGTCAGCGTGGTTGTTCCATCTGGCATGGTGACTGTGCAAGGGTATTCTGTAGGTCGACGGCATGTTGCGGCTGCTGATGTTTCTGCTGTACTCGCGGTATATACCTGGTACGGTACCACCCGATCCTCCATCCATGTGCTGCTGATGCGTTTTATGGATTCGGCGTCGTCGTCCAGGCTCATGTTGGAGTTGCTTTGCTTGTTGGGGTTTCCGCCACAATCGAGTATGTCTTCGAGTGCTTTGTCCAGGCTGTCTGCGTCGCAGGTGAATATCTCGTGGCTAGCACGGATTTCTGGGCCGTTTAGATCGGCGAGATATATGTTGTCGTATATGTTCTCTTCGTTCCCCGCGACGTCATTGCAGTCGACGATGTCGTCGAGCGACTCGATTGAGTTGTTTGGGCGGTACGCAGATTCGATCTCGCTTCTTCCAAATCTTTTTGCCACCTCGTTACGGAACTCTTGCGAGGTCATGGACGTGGCAGAGTCGTTTGGCGATTGGATCGGGACGATCTGTGACGATGTTGCGCCCAAGATGGATAGTGTTGCAGTCGAAGCGTTGTCGATTGTCTCCATGTCGAGTGTCTCCACGTCGAGTGGATCTAACAGGTCCTGCACACCATCTTTATCGACAAAGAAGTTAAATTTTCCAACCGTAATATCCAAACCTGATTCGAGTCCGGCGAAGGCTTGCTGAGCTTCCATCGAGTGCGGCGTGAGCCTCCTTGGAGATTTTGGCGAGTGATCGCTTTTTGAATTGATGCTGGTGGATCTTGCCGGCGAGTTGCTGTTTGCAACGGTGGTTGGTGATTTGCTTTTTGATGATGCAGTAGGCGAGTTACCTTGTGCAGATGCGATCATCGGGTGGCCGCTTGATGATGAAACCGGCGAAACCGTGAGCCCAATACTACCTTTTCCCACAGACGGCGCCAATTGTCGAGGTGTGCCCTCGGCAAGTCCCATGGTTGCTATACCTAGGGTTGATTGTGTGGTAGAGAACGCGTAGTATCGGTGGAATCGACGGCTGACAAGCTGGATTTACCCAGGTTCAGGGCCCTCGAGTGAGGTAAAACCCTTACTTCCTGCTTGTCTGTGTTTATGGTATGAATATAGGGTTACAAGGGTTCGACGAGCTACTGATCTCGTCGAGATTCTGGTGGCTATGGATTGCTTGTCCTTGATCGATCACCCTCCCAGCCTTTATATAGGAGGCTAGGTCTCGGGAAACACAACCGACCAAGGTTACATGTATGGAAAGTCTTAACCGACTATTATTTGATCTAGCTTGGAAAACACTCTTCGTCTTGGGCCTTTCTTCATGGGCTTCGATTAATCCTTGGGCTTCTTTGATCATCACGTGCACCAGGTACCCTTATGCTGGGGTACCCGCAGAGTATAACCTCGTCACATAGAGCCCACCCTCTGGGCGTCTTCGCTGACCACGGCGTCGGCGCGACGCCGTCGTAGCGTGGAGCTGCCCCGCGGCGTGGGTTGGGGGACGGCCAGGGAAGCCGTCTGCGCCGCAAGGGCAGCCCGAGTAGTCCGCATAACTAACTCAGCTGAGACCGTGGGTTAGGGGACGGCCAGGGAAGCCGCCTGCGCCGCAAGGGCGGCCCGAGTAGTCCGCATAATGAACTCAGCTGAGCGTGAGTACGCCGTCGGGGGTGATGTTGAAGACGGTGAGCGGGGGAAATGCGAGGGGTGGTAGGTTGCTCCCAAAAGTCTAAGTCTGGAAGTAGGGTTTATGTCACATCGGCAACGGTGCATTCAAAAAAACCGTTGCCGATGTGGTATAAATAAATTATATTTCGGAATTTGAATAAACGTAGCGTTTACGGTTGAAAATTAAGAAATAACAACAGCACATTAATTTGCCAATTAAGAAATACAATTATCACTTTAGGGTACAAATTAATTTGCTCATTCTTCGTCCTCCTCTAGTAAAACTGGATCAACCTGAATATTTCCTTTGTAAATTGCCCCATCGGAGTGATCATCTCTTGCGTAAAAGCCATCTCCAGGAGCCTGTCGGTCATTGATCTGTATGCGTTCTCCAGTTGCTGGCAAGTCTTCATCCTGGTTGTACTCTTCTTCATAGTAACGTCATCCACCCCAACGATCTTCCTTTTCCCATTCATCACAACATGGCAATTTTTATGTAGTAGGTCTTTGACATAGAAGATCTGGGTGGCTTGGGTAGCTAAAACGAAAGGTTCATCTTTGTATCCCAATTCGTTGAGATTGACATATGTAGTGCCGTACTGGTCAACTTTCGCATGACCCAGTTTGACCCATTTGCATTTAAACAATGGAACCGTGAGTAATGTATCGTACTCAAGCTCCCAAATCTCCTCAATTACTCCATAGTACCAATCCTTCCTCCCATTCGGATCTACCGCTTCCACTTTAATAGAGCTATTCTGATACATGGTCTTGTTGTCTCTATTCTTTGTATAAAAGGTGTAGCCATTCAGGTCATATGCTTCCCATTTATGAACCGTAAAGTTTGGCTTTCTTGCCAAACTTTTTAAAGTCTCGTCATCATCTCCGACACAATTCGTCATCAGCCAATCAGCGAATCTCTGGCTGTGCAGTTTCAAGACTTGTGCTTCCTTCTGATTCTCTGTCAAACCTCGGCCTCCTAGCTCAATTCTAAGTAGATCCTTGTGAGCATCCACATATGGTGTAACGACTGCAAGGTGCTGCAATACGTACAAATGTGCTTTCTCAAATAATTCACACTCTGGCCAACATGATTTATCTTTCATTAACCCTTTTCCATCTAGCCTCCCCTCATGCCTGGACAGAGGCACCCCGATAGGTCGGTGCCCATCCATGTAGCTGATGAAATACTCAACCACCTCCTCCGAAAGATATCCTTCAACGATACTTGCCTCTGGCCGATACCTGTTACGGACGTAGTGCTTGAGTATACCCATGAAGCGCTCGAACAGATACATAGTGCGCAGATACACTGGACCACATTGATTTATCTCATAAACAATGTGTACAATTAGATGGACCATTACGTCGAAAAACGAAGGGGGGAAGAACATCTCCAGCTGGCAGATAGTCTTCACAACATCTTCTTGCAATCTATCTAATTTGAATGGATCTATTACCTTCTGGTATATAGCGTTGAAAAAAATCACATAACCTCATGAGAGCCTCTCGAACGGGTTTAGGCAACATATTTCTAATTGCCACAGGGAGCATCTGTGTCATCATCACATGGCAGTCATGTGACTTCATCCCCATCAGTTTCTTTTCTTCAAACGACACCAGAGTCCTGATGTTTGCGCAGTATGCTGACGGAACTTTCATATCATACAAGAATTGCAAGAACTCCTTCAACTCTTCCTTCGATAACTGGTAGCAAGCAGGTGGGAGGTACCACTGCCCATTAGGCTTCTCTTGTGGCTTCAACTTTTTCCTTTTATATTTCAATGCAAGAATATCCAGCCGTGAATTCATACCATCATTCGTTTTATCCTTGTTATTCATTACACATCCAAGAATGCTTTCAGTTACGTTTTTCTCGACATGCATGACATCGATGCAATGTTGAACGTCCAGATATGCCCAATACTTCAATGTCCAGAAAACCGATCTTTTCTTCCACACTGCCTTCTCACGAGACTGGGGTTTCTTCCCCTTACCAAAAATAGTGTGTACATCCTTCGTCTGGTCATCGACATCCGCTCCTGAAAATGGTTCTAGCGTGTCATCGGTCTCAATCGTATTATCGAACGGGGCCTTCAATCTACGATACGGGTGATTCTTTGCCAAAAACCTTCGGTGCCGCATGTACACTGTCTTCCTTGAATTCGGCAGCCAAAGACTTTTTGTTCTCTCTTTGCAAGTGACACATGCAAAGGATCCCTTCAAACTCTGCCCTGACAAGTTCGCAAGTGCAGGATAATCTTGAATGGTCAGAAACAACATTGCTCTGAGATCAAACTGTTCTCTCTTGAACGCATCATACATTCTTACCCCATCCCACAGTACTTGTAGTTCTTCGACAAGTAAACTCAAGTAAACATCAATGTCATTCCCAGGTTGTTTTGGTCCTTGAATAAGCATCGACATCATGATATACTTCTTCTTCATGCACAACCAAGGAGGAAGGTTATACATTGCTAAAAGAACTGGCCAAGTGCTATGTCTGCTGCTCATGCTGCCAAAAGGATTCATTTCATCTGTACTTAGTGCAAACCTTACATTTCTGGGGTCCCTGCCAAAGTCTGGGAACTCATAATCGATAAGCCTCCACTGTGGTCCATCAGCCGGGTGTCTGAGCAGTCCATCTTTTTTCCTTTTATCGGCATGCCAACGCATCAGCTCTGACTGCTTTGGGTCTGCATACATACGCTTCAATCTGGGTATTATTGGCAAATACCACACAACCTTGTAAGGGACTCCCGTTGTGACCTCATCCTCGCCCTTGTCTCTGTCTTTTGCTAGGTTGCGTTTGTAACGAGGAAAGTTACATATGGGACAACGCCGCATATTTTCATTTCCCCCTCGGTAGAGAATACAATCATTCTTACAAGCGTGTATCTTCACGTACTCGGCTGGAATGGGGCAGATCACCCTCTTGGCATGGTAAGTGTTCGCTGGCAAGTCATTTCCAGGTGGAAGTAATAATGCGACAAGTTTTAACAGCTTTGTGAAGCTCACATCGGATGTACTACTCTCTGCCTTGTATTTCAACAATTCTAGTGTCGCATCCAACTTGCTGAGCTTGCATTCCGGATACAGAGGTTTCTTCGAGTCCGCCGACTGACAGAGGAAATTCTTTATCTCATCATTACCTTCCATATTATTCTCCAAATCATTGATCATCTGTTCTAGGTTTTTTTTGTGGACCATCGGCTCTGGTTTCATCTGGATGCACATCATCATCAGCGTTGCCCAAACCATCTCTGGCATTGACTTCATGATTATCGTTGCTCAAATCATCACGGTTGTCGGCAAAGATTGCTGGTTGTTGTTCACCGTGTTTTGACCAACATGTGTACGATTCCATAAATCCCCTCAAAATAATGTGTTCTTCTATCGTTTGTCTTCTAGGCCACAAGACTTCATTCCTACAGATAACACAAGGACAAAACATTTTCGGTTCATTACTTTCTAGCATGTGTTGCGAAGCCCTGTCCAAGAATTCAACCACACCTTGTGAGAATTCAGGACTCGTGCGACCACCGTACATCCAAGCTCGATCAAGAACCATCTAGTAAAATGGCAAACTATATATGTAAGATTTATACTCCGCGCTCCTAAATCAAAATAATTAAAAAAATAAGTAGTAGGTTTTCGGGTTATACCACCGCCCCAGTAGCTGTGGAATCGGGCCCAAGCTTCCCTGCGCTGCCTCTCGACGCCGGCAACCAACGCGCTGCCTCTCGACGCCGGCAACCAACGCGCTGCCTCTCGACGCCGGCAACCACCGCGCGCCTATCGACGCCCGCAGCACAGATGTAAGATCTGGACTCCGCCTCCTCCCTCGCCTCCGCCTCCGCCTCCGCCCTCGCCGCCACCGCTCCTATCTTTCAGTCTTATGGGAATCTCCGCAGCTGGCTAACTCGACACCACTCATAGCGTTAGGTCTGGATGGAATCATCGGATACGTTCATCCATATTAACCGTTTACAATAATGAAAATAATGCATACGGACACGAAAATATGTCCGTTGCTCATATAAAGCAAACGGTTGCGGAAAGCACAACCGTTGCCGATGTGTCGCGGGTCGCGGGAGGATAGCCCTCGCGGACGGCTTTTTCCGCGCGGAAGGCTCGATTCTCCGTCGCCTAACTCCTGCCGTTTCCATAGAGGGGTATCCGATGTGTCGTTCTGTATTAGTGCAGGCGTGCACACATGGAGGCGAAGGACTAAGATCCAACATCAACGAGCGTGCATGCCAACCCGCAGAGGATGCGACATGCTCCATGCCAACACACAGCATAGAATCCGTTGAGTGGATTGATTTAAGTGAACCAGCCATGTTAAAGTGGCGATCTTCCATTTATTCGGGCCATACAACACACCCATGTTCCTATATCTAGGTGTCCAAAGATCCTATTGGTGGTGCCGTCCTTCATCTGTCTGGACGTCCCCAAATGGAAATAATATGAGAAAACAAGAGGACACCGTTGGAGGTCCACCACATATCGGGGAACAAGTTACAAAAAATTTAAAAAACTTGAGCGCAACTTCAAACCAAGATCACTATTGAGATGAAGGTAATGGTGATGCACCCTTTGACGACCGTCGATAAAGCAGAACACGTGATGCTCCCGCAGCTAGGTTATACCTCCCCGAAACTCTCGTATCAAGAGTCGAAATAGATAGCACCTCCGAGGTATCCATGCATTTTGGAAGTAGCGTAACTATGCATTTTGATAGATGGCACTCCCGCGATCAAGTGTCGAAATAGAACTATAGAAGTCATGGTGAATGGCGTTTTAATAGAGTTCAGATCTAGTTAATTTTTTTCAGAACTACCATTAGTAATTAAAAGTTTGTTAAAGGGCCATTCAGAACACATTATACCATTCGTTCTGAGATCTGTTTGTCTAAATACTTCTGGGAAATCAATGTTAATAAACAAGACAGTTTGAAACATGTATATTCCGCGTGAAGGTATTACTCCCGCGTAGTACGTTTTCTGGGATTTCACTATCGCGTTGATGGCAACATTTACAAACCTCCAAAAACGACCATGAGCCGTGTTATTAGGTCCGAACATTTAGACCAAACCATACCAAATTACGGTCAGGTGTGAACACTTGCCCAACTTTAAGCAGACCATAATGTGAAACTGTATGGACACTACTTGTCAATCATTTATGCATACTCAAGGTAGATTAGCTCCCAACTAAGGTTAATTAACAAGACAATGCTGACAGTACGCTGATTGTGTCACTTTTATCTCTACTTAATCTTCAATCCCGTGTAGACATCATCGTTCTTTAGCAACTTCTTGCCAAGAAATCAAACCAATGGTACACGCGTTTGATTGTTTTAATTTCAAAATTAAATGTTCTATGTTAAATCAACAAAATGCTCATATATACGCCTTCGTATCTGACACGTGTAACTGAAATTCTGTAGGAACATATGGCAATATGCCTTTCAGGTTCACTAAAAACACAGTTTACGATATTATTTTTGTGCGAATCATTTAGGATACTATTTGGTTCACATGATGCAATTTTTGAAATTACGTAACAGTTGTAGGTATGCTCGTCGGCTCCCTATATGGCTGGCGCACGCACCAACTGTTGCACCTGCTTCTTTCAGTCTGACCAAATGCAGCACACTTTTCAGCAAAAACCAAGGGTTTTTAGTCACTGTACAACAATTATGCATCTAAACACACAACTATTTAAAAGATACATACCAATAATCCAATATGCAACGATCATGATGAGTACCAAACTCTACTGATTTTGGTTATGTCACATGGTAATTACTAAGCAAGATCATTAGGATATTTTCAGTCAGAGAACTTAGTTTGTAATTATTTTTACGAAAATAAGCCGTGTATAAACTTGGCTACGCAGATTACTAGGCCGCCCCCAATGCATTGACTGAAAGCAAGCTCTTCGGCCTGTGCCAATTATCTTAGCACGTCATGATAGGTGTAATAAATAATTAAAAAACAACTAGTCCAATGCATTGTTACTTATATGTTGTATCTAATTTAATGATTTTGGGCTCATGCATGCATGTGATTGGGCTAGCACAATTTTTTGCCTATGACCACGTGCAATGGTTGTATGTTAGCCAAGCTACAACCTCACCTTCTCTCTTCGTTAACTAACATGCCACATAAGCAAAATGCATATGAAATCGTGCTAAGAGATTTGCATTGGCATAGGCCTTCTAGCTAGCGGTGTATTTTAAGATACGACTACACCGATGCGTTGTACTCTCTCTATCAATAATTACATACCCTTCATTATGAGTTTGGCCAATGTCAAACTAAGCATATGGTAAAAATATCAACATATCTAATACCAAATGCATATAATATAAAAATATACTTTATGATAATATAATAATATTTATGTTGTATTGTGGATGCTCATATTTTTTTTCATAGAGCAGGGCTACACGTACGACATAATATGTTTGATGTTCGTACTACTATAAAGTTTTGTCCGTCAGATTTGTAAACTTAGTTGTCCATCAGATTTTCTAGTCGTACGTCGGTCGGACAAAAAAGATCGTACACAAGGCACTTCCGGTTTTCATATATGCTTAGTCAAAATGTACAATGTTGATTAATTAACTTCCCCTCAAGAAAGTGAGTATCAGGATAACCCTCCATCTATGTGTATCTTAATTACTTATCTCTATCTAAGTTCATTTACCTTTGTGACCTTATGATCGAGAATTATGTCTTGGCTAAAAAACCCAACTTATTTGCAGTCCAGTTTGGTAGTGTATGACACTTGGTTTTCAATCCCGCGTAGACATCATCGTTTACCAGCTCCTTTGGAAGGGAGTACATACATTAGCATTGATCGGATCTAGGCGTGTAATTAAGGTTGATGACGGTTTACTCGTCATTTTAGTGGAACCTCGTTTTGTGACCAATGAATTATAGATAATATACTAATAACACTCAATAATTAAAGACCCTAAGTTTTCATGATAGTAGACTGAAGACTTTGTCTGATCGCACTCCCTGTGCCATGTATATATATACTTGGTCCTATCGCGAGGAGTTTCGATCACACGATCGATTAGGCTTAACTAGCGCTCCTAGACGCACGTACACGTAGACGTGCAGCGATAATCGTAGCTTCATCAGGTATGGAAAATATAGATATTACTGGTTAATTTATCTTGATATTCATGTGGCCAGTTTTGCTGGTTAATTGCTGATATATACTTGCCACAATATTCCGAGCACGCTTTATCAGTTGATCTATATATGTACAGCCCTTCCAAGGATTAGCTCATCAAATATATATATATAGGCCATCTTGTCTTATCAAGTATGGGCGGGCAAGATTAGCTAGGAGTTGATGTATGCAATTCACCACCAAATTTCAGGGAATACAATTTTGCTAGAGTAAGATCAGTTTGTGTTTGTTGAACATATGGAACTCTCCTTGGCCGGTAACTCTTTTGCTACTTACAAATTATTCAAAATTTAGACTTTCATTAGACAAGTATATATGCGGGACATTCGGCAGAATCTGAAATTTCTTGTACAGTTTCTCATAATGATTTTTGTGCCGAAGTGCCACGACCATCGCATATTGATTTTCATCAACGTTGCAGTTTTTTTTGTAGATAATGGAAGAGGCCGGCATCTCTTCAGAATGGCAGTACGTACATACAACTCCATTCTATTTTCTTCTTTCTATGAAGATACAACCCGTACGTAGTTCCTACGACACATCCAAATAACCACACGTTGAAACGTTTATTGCAGGGTAGTAAAAAGGAAGAATGCAACAAAAATTCGAAACCGGGTCCTGAAACAGTGCTGATGGAGTTCGACTGCAACACTGATGATTACATTGACTTCATCAATAAGTTCCGTCAACGGCTGTCCGTGCACCCAGACCAGGGCTCGTTCCAGGGCTGTCCCTTGCTCGCAAAATTGCGTCCAGTGCATCCGGCGAGGTGGATGCATGTGAAGCTAGCGAGCGGCGAGCATGAAACCACTCTTGCAATCCGGGACGACAATCTCTACCTCTTTGGCTTCCAAGCTGGGAACAAGACGTGGTACGAGTTCGGCATCTCCGGGGAGAGCGAGCATGTAATCAAGAACTCCACCTTTCTTGAGTGCCGCGAAAACTACGGTAGCATCTTGGGTGGCGCCATGAACTTGAGGTATCTGCCTCTGGGAAAGTTCTTTGCGGAAGATGCCGTCCGTGCTCTCTCGGAGTGTACCGGCACGAGAACCATGAAGTCGATGGTTACACTAAAGAGGCGTTGGCGGGCCTGATTGTCATGTTCTGCGAGGCCGCGCGGATGATTTCGCACTGCAACACGGTGAGAAATGGTTGGCTCAGCGACGGAGAGTCGATCAGTACTTTACAGGTGCTCTACTTGTGGAACTGGAAGAACATGTCGCGCTTTCTGAAAGGGACGTTGGAGACAAATCTTGAGCTGAAGAAGATCGGGGTCACCACCACGGAAGAAGCTCGCCGTATAGTCCACCTACTGCTTAACCCTCAGCAGGCTGGAACAGGTGCAAGCTGTTATTTTCTGGTGTTCCAAATTCCAGCGGTAGTACCGCTGAGAGCTACCGCCACCGCTACCGCCTCCGCTACCGCTGAAATGGCCGTCTGACGCGCTTGTCCGGTACCAACTGGTACCGCTGGCGGTACCGCCGCCGGTACCGCTGAGGTGGGAAGAGACGAACCAGCCCACCCCAGCGGTAGTACCGCTGGGTTAAGCGGTACTACCGCCGAGGTGGGATTGATTCCGGGTTGGACTGCAGCCGACCTAGGGTTTGATGCTTCTATTTATTCCTCTTGTAAGCCGCCGTTTTGGGGTAAGCCACACATTGTAAACCCACGGCGTTTGTAACCTCACCCGATATAGTGAAGTATTGCTGGCTGGCGCCCGTGGTTTTTTCCTCTCCTTTGTTTGGAGAGGTTTTCCACGTTAAATCTCGTGTCCCCTTTGGTTTGATCGTTCCGCTCTTCGTCGTTTCTTTGCTATCGTTTACAACAAGTGGTATCAGAGCCCTGTTTCAGATCTGTTTTCAGATTAGGGTTTTGGATGGCATCGATGAAGTTCGATCTACCGGCGCTGGACTACAAGACGAGATTTCGCTGTGGCAGGTCAAGATGCGTGCGATCCTCGCACAGTCCAATGATCTTGACGAGGCGCTGGAGAAATTCGGCGACAAGGATGCGGCGGCATGGACCGCCGATGAGAAGCGGAAAGACCGTAAGGCTTTATCGCTTATTCAACTTCATCTATCTAATGATATTCTGCAAGAAGTACTCCAGGAGAAAACCGCAGCGGCACTGTGGGCTAAGCTGGAGTCGATCTGCATGTCCAAAGATCTCACCAGCAAGATGCATGTGAAGATGAAGTTGTTCACGCACAAGTTGCAAGAAGGTGGTTCGGTAATGAATCACTTATCGATCTTTAAGGAGATCGTTTCTGACCTAGTGTCGATGGAGGTAAAGTACGATGATGAAGATCTAGCACTTTTACTTCTATGCTCGCTGCCAAATTCCTTTGCAAATTTTCGTGATACCATACTGTTAAGCCGTGATGAACTAACCACCGCGGAAGTATATGAGGCCCTGCTTGCCAGGGAAAAGATGAAAGGTATGGTACAGAAAGAGGAGTCGTCGTCCTCCAAGGGCGATGCTTTGCAGGTCCGAGGGAGGCCTGAGCAGCGAGATAACCACTACCACAACAACAACAGAGATAAGAGCAAGGGTGACAGAAGTCGCTCAAAGTCCAAAGAACGAGACAAGTTCTGCAGGTATTGTAAGAAATCTAATCATGTCATTGATGATTGTTGGAAGTTGCAGAACAAGGAGAAAAGAAAAGGTACTTACCAACCGAAAAATAATGAAGGTAAAGATACCGGTGAGGCTTCTGTTGTTGATGGTAGTTCTGATGGCGATTGCCTAGCTGTTTTAGCTGCATGTGTTTCTCGTCAGGATGAATGGATTCTAGATACTGCATGTTCTTTTCATATTTGCTGTAACAAAGATTGGTTCAGTTCTTATGAGTTAGTGCAGACTGGAGATTTCGTGCGTGTGGGGAACGACCAGCAATGCAACATTGTTGGCGTTGGTTCCGTTCAGGTCAAGACACATGACGGTATGACACGCACGCTGACGGGAGTGAAACACATACCAACCATGGCAAGAAATTTGATCTCGCTCAGTACCCTTGACTGTGACGGGTACAAGTACAAAGGAGGAAATAAACTCCTAAAGGTATCAAAAGGTTCTCTCATAGTTATGGTTGGTGATATGAATTCTGCTAAGTTATATGTTCTTAGAGGTAGCACGTTATCTGGTACTGTTGCTGCTGTTTCTCATGATGACGCTAGTAAAACTAACCTTTGGCATAAGCGTCTTGGACATATGAGTGAACTTGGTATGGCAGAATTGATCAAGAGAGACTTGCTGCAAGGATGCAGTTTGGGTAAGATGCAGTTCTGTGAACACTGCATTTTCGGTAAGCACACAAGAGTTAAGTTTAATGCTTCTGTTCACACCACCAAAGGTACACTTGATTATGTACATGCTGATGTTTGGGGGCCATCTCGTAAGCCCTCTTATGGTGGTGCTCGTTATATGCTTACCATTATTGATGATTACTCTAGAAGAGTTTGGCCTTATTTCATGAAAAATAAGGATGATGCGTTTGCTGCTTTTAAAGAGTGGAAAGCTATGATTGAAAGGCAAACAGAAAGGAAGGTGAAATTACTTCGTACTGACAATGGTGGCGAATTTTGTTCGAATGCCTTTAATGATTATTGCAGGAAAGAAGGCATTGTCAGGCACCTCACCATCCCGTACACGCCTCAGCAGAATGGTGTAGCGGAGCGGATGAACAGGACCATCATCTCCAAGGCTCGCTGCATGATCTCCAACGCTCGCATGAGTAAGCGTTTTTGGGCTGAGGCGGCTGCCACCGCCTGCTACTTGATAAACAGGTCACCATCTATTCCCCTCGACAAGAAAACTCCCATTGAGGTATGGTCAGATACTCCTGCTGATTATTCACAACTTAAAGTTTTCGGCTGCACTGCTTATGCTCATGTTGATAATGGAAAGTTAGAGCCGAGAGCTATTAAGTGTGTGTTCATTGGTTATGGTTCGGGTGTAAAAGGATACAAGTTATGGAATCCCGAAACTAGCAAGGCATTTATGAGCAGGAGTGTTGTTTTCAATGAATCTGTTATGTACTTTGATAAGTTGTCCTCAGATGTTTTGCCAGATTTTTCTGAGGAGCAGGTTCGTGTCGAGGTGGAGCACTCTGTTGAAAAGGAAAATGTCACTGTTGACAATGATGGTGCTGCTACTTCAGATGATTCTGATCCTGATTCTGCTGGTTCTGATGATTCTGTTCTTCTGATTCTGATAATATAATGTTCAGAACTCACCCCCTGTTTTGCAGCCACAACAGTCTATTGCTGCTCGTAGGAACAGGAGGAATTGTGGTCCTCGACCACGTTTAATTGAAGAGTGTAACATTGTTGATTATGCTCTGAGTTGTGCAGAACAGGTGGAGCACGGACATGAGCCGTCCACCTATACTGAAGCTATTGGTTCCGGTGACCGCGAGAAGTGGCTTGCTGCTATGCAAGAA
Source organism: Poa pratensis (assembly GCA_947311845.1). NCBI lineage: Eukaryota > Viridiplantae > Streptophyta > Magnoliopsida > Poales > Poaceae > Poa > Poa pratensis. The sequence continues at coordinate 51,759,777 of CAMZMU010000048.1, read as the reverse complement.
GAAATGCAGTCACTCGATAAGAATGGCACATGGGAAGTTGTGCGCTTGCCTAAGAAAAAGAAGGCAGTCCGCTGTAAGTGGATCTTCAAGAGAAAGGAGGGTTTATCTCCTAGCGAGCCTCCGAGGTTTAAGGCAAGGTTAGTTGCAAAAGGCTTCAGTCAAATTCCAGGTGTGGATTATAATGATGTTTTCTCTCCGGTTGTTAAGCATAGTTCAATTCGTACATTCTTTGGTATTGTTGCTATGCGTGATCTTGAGCTTGAGCAGTTAGATGTAAAGACTGCGTTTCTGCATGGAGAGTTGGAGGAGGAGATATACATGGACCAGCCAGAAGGGTTCATAGTGCCTGGTAAGGAGGATCTTGTGTGTAAGTTGAAAAGGTCCTTATACGGTTTGAAACAATCTCCTCGTCAGTGGTATAAAAGGTTTGATTCTTTTATGTTGTCACATGGCTTTAAGAGGTCTGAATTTGATAGCTGTGTGTACATTAAGTTTGTTAATGGATCACCTATATACCTGTTATTATATGTTGATGATATGTTGATTGCTGCCAAGAGCAAGAAAGATATCGCTGCTCTCAAGTCACAGTTGAGTAGCGAGTTTGAGATGAAGGATCTTGGTGCTGCTAAGAAAATTCTAGGTATGGAGATTACCCGTGACAGAAATTCTGGTTTGTTGTTTCTTAGTCAGCAAAATTACATTAAGAAAGTTCTTCATCGTTTTAATATGCATGATGCAAAGTCTGTTAGTACTCCTATTGCTCCTCACTTTAAATTGTCAGCTGAACAATGTCCTAGTACGGATGAGGATTTTGAGTACATGTCTAGAGTTCCATATTCTAGTGCTGTTGGTTCTTTAATGTATGCCATGGTTTGCTCACGTCCAGATTTATCATATGCTATGAGTTTGGTTAGTAGATATATGGCTAATCCTGGTAAAGAACATTGGAAGGCTGTTCAGTGGATTTTCAGGTACCTTCGTGGCACATCCAATGCTTGCCTCAAGTTCGGCAAGACTGATGAGGGACTCGTAGGCTATGTGGATTCAGATTTTGCTGCCGATTTGGATAAGAGGAGATCCCTCACAGGTTATGTGTTCACGCTTGGTGGTTGTGCCGTGAGTTGGAGGGCAACGTTGCAATCTGTTGTTGCCCAGTCTACCACTGAAGCAGAGTACATGGCTATTGCTGAAGCATGTAAAGAATCGGTTTGGCTGAAAGGTTTGTTTGCTGAGCTTTGTGGAGATGATACTTGCATTAACCTGTTTTGTGATAGTCAGAGTGCTATTTACCTTACCAAGGATCAGATGTTCCATGAGAGAACAAAGCACATTGACGTCAAATACCATTATGTGCGTGATGTTGTTGCAAAAGGTAAACTTAAGGTATGCAAGATAAGTACTCATGATAATCCTGCTGATATGATGACAAAGCCAGTTCCTGTTACTAAGTTCGAGCTTTGCTCGGGCTTAGTTGGTATCACTGTCTAGCCCAAGAGGCTATTTGGCGCCGAAGGTGTTTTCTTTGTTGTTTTCAGGATGAAGTTCTCTTTCATGCTACAAGATGGAATTTGTCTCAAGGTGGAGTGTTATTTTCTGGTGTTCCAAATTCCAGCGGTAGTACCGCTGGGTTAAGCGGTACTACCGCTGAGAGCTACCGCCACCGCTACCGCCTCCGCTACCGCTGAAATGGCCGTCTGACGCGCTTGTCCGGTACCGACTGGTACCGCTGGCGGTACCGCCGCCGGTACCGCTGAGGTGGGAAGAGACGAACCAGCCCACCCCAGCGGTAGTACCGCTGGGTTAAGCGGTACTACCGCCGAGGTGGGATTGATTCCGGGTTGGACTGCAGCCGACCTAGGGTTTGATGCTTCTATTTATTCCTCTTGTAAGCCGCCGTTTTGGGGTAAGCCACACATTGTAAACCCACGGCGTTTGTAACCTCACCCGATATAGTGAAGTATTGCTGGCTGGCGCCCGTGGTTTTTTCCTCTCCTTTGTTTGGAGAGGTTTTCCACGTTAAATCTCGTGTCCCCTTTGGTTTGATCGTTCCGCTCTTCGTCGTTTCTTTGCTATCGTTTTATAACACAAGCCACAGAGGAGCACAAACTCAGCCACCTGCGGCAATCGCCAATCCCCCGGGCAGCCATCGACGCCTGCGGGCAATCGCCAACACCAGCAGCCAACGTCGTCTAGAGGCAAGCGCCAACTCCAGCAGCCATCGACTCCTACTGCTCATGGCCGACGCAGGGGCCGACCTCTTGTGGAGGTGTTCTCCGTGCGTGTCAACTTCCCTGTCGTCGGCACCATAGCCGTCTTCGACGGCGAACGTGGGCAGATCATATATGAGGAACAAAGAGAAACTCACACGGGCAAGGTATGATGCGTGCCTACCTACTTGTGTCCTACATGTCCTAGATATGTATATGTCCTATGCTCCTAGCTAGCTAGTGAAATTTTCTCTTAACGGAATATCTATGTGGACCGTGGGCGACTTCTCTTTTACACCTAGGAATTATTTGCGCAGGATCTCATCGATTTGGTACTCACCGGGCCGTACAAGGCAATCTCAGCTGATGGTGGGAGCTTCGCCATTAAAATTGATCCCGGCGAATCCGATGATGCAATCGTCCCTGTCGACAGTGACACGCTCTGGGAGTTGGAGTGCATCCCAGACGACGACGATGACGGTGACTCTGTAATCGAATCTTGCATCGCCATTAGCCTGAGCAAGACTGCAGAGGTGACCTACGCGGTGCTGAGTAACGCCGTGGAGGCAACCGTGGGAGCCACTCTTCAGCTCTCCGGAGACACGACTCATGGCACCACCCACATCCACGGTAAAATCACTGCGTCTCTCCAGCTCTTCGACCACGACGACAACGCGAGCGTTCTACTATTCAACCATGAAAAAGAGGAGAAACTGGTGGTAACCTCCGCTGGGACAATCCAGATTCCACTGTCACGATCCGTAGCTGCGATGCCGCTCGGCTTACCTCTCACCATAAAGGCAAGCATATATGCAACAACTTTCATCCACGACAGCACCCCTGTTGAAGGCCATTTTGATCACATCTTCGACTTGCATATGGGAGATGCCTGTTCAACTAGTGTTGAAGGCATTGGTGAGCTTCGCATCTCGGTCGATGTCACTAGCAGTGACTATGCAGAGGGAATCATGTCCAATGATTCACAGGAAATCGACAAAATAATAGGGAAGAAGAAAGGGCTGAAAAGAAACAAGCGCATGCCCGTATCTGAGATACGAAACTTTCTCAACATATGTATTGCCTATGTCAAAAGAAGGATGTTCAAGTAATACCACTATTTATTCTTAAATGTTAGTTAATGCAATTTAAAAAAATTAAGGTTCAATTTGATGTTGTTGAACTGTGTTGTGCTAAACACCTTCTATAATCAACATCGGAGAAATTGTTCTGGAACAATGCACGAATTAGAAGGGTGGCTTGTGCAATTTGCGCAATTTTTTTTGTTTATCTTGTTCCATTGTATAGATCAGTTTTCATTTTATTTTCTTTTCTATTTGCCAAGAATATTTCAATGGATAACGTTTTGTTTGTTGTCTTTAGTCCACATTGATGATATCATATCCGGTTCTACTAACAAGTCTCTTCACGAAGTGTTCTGTAAGGCGATGACAAAAAATGAGATATCATCGATGGGTTGTACTTGTTCCTTGAACTTTAAAATCAATAAACTCAATTAGGACACATTTATATACCAAACCACTACATCAAAAACATTCTTAAAAGGTTTGAAATGTGAAGACTATAAAGAAAAGATCATGTCATAATAAAATGTGGATACCGCATATTTTCTCTCTCCTCTGTTCGCACTCCTTTTATCCTTCAAATTTGAAGGCAAGATCCATATGTTACGCAAATCATTTATTTATCAGCTGTGTGAAACTTTATTAAACACTTCGTCAATTTTACGCCTAACAAAATAAAAATTGCACCCTTAGATCTAGAGTTATAAGATAAATATTGTTCTTTTTTAGGTGACTTCGATTACAATATTATTGGCACATTCAAATGAGCAACTATGTATGCTTATGTATGATAAGGAGTTCAAGCATATCACAGGGTTTCATTAAAATTAAATCCTGAAATTTACCATTTGTAGGGCCTCTTTGATTTGCAAAATCCTCCCAGAAACTAGAATAGAAAAAACACGAGACTGGAGTATCTTGTCCTCTTAAATCCTTAAGATTCAATACAAGAAATGTGTTGATTTGTGACGCTTCATTTTGGTCACCAGATCGTCACTACTTTTTCTATTTATGGTGATTTTGTGACCAATGTATGTTACAAAAATTGAGCGTCACTAATGAGATTGAGAAACATTTGGTGAAATTTTGTAAATGTTATGACCAATTATGATCATCATAAATTTTATTACAAGAATTACCGTTGTTGATGGTCTGATATTTCAGAGACAGGCGCCAAGATCCTGCCCTCAACTCTTGCCAAGCCACGAAGATAATAAGAAGGGGTACTACAATACAACAACGAGAAGGGAAGAAGAAAACCCAATCCAAGGTGCATACCTCAGGGTTCCTGGGGAGTAGCCGATTTGTTTGTGCATATCCATAGGAATAGTCGGTGAACTCATGAAGGGACAAAAGCGGGAGTGCCTAAATCAGTTGACTCTAGTAGAAACCACGACGAGAACGCATCTCCTCTCCCTCTCGCGCCCCCGCGTGGCGGCCGGGAGGGAACCCTAGCCACCGCCCACACCTCCCCCTCCCACACCCTCCCCTTCCGCCGCCGGTGGCGTCCGGGGGCTGGGCGTGGCCACGGCGTGGCTGCTCCCTACGGTGGCGCGACGGTGGCGTGGTGGTCCACTTCGGGCGGATCGGCGACATGGCGTGGCGACCAAATCCCGCCATCTTCGGTGGTCGATGGATCTTGGAGATCGGCCAGTGCAAGCCGGGCTTAGGCTAACGATTGCGGCGCCTTTGGGTGTCGTTGCCTTGTTGAAGGGGTGTCGTCGAGAATCACCAACCGTCCGCACAAAGTTCCGGGGGAAACCCTAGATCTGGGCTACCAGATCGGACGATGACGGTACCCTCGGTGTAGTTTACCCTCTTGGGGGCTCGTTTTGGAACACGTGATGCCTGAAGGGGTTGCTGATGAAGCGGAGTCTCATCTACAACGACGACGGGTTATGGCGGCGTGGTGCAGCGAGGATCCGATGATGGTCGTGACATGGTGGACTCGCGCAGGGTGGGGGCGCGGCCTGGTGTCTTGGTGGCATCGGCCACATGCCTGGCGAGAGTTTTTGCTTTGAACTGCACGCTGGAGTTGGGTTCGCAGAAGATGTTGGAGGCGATTTCCGGAGTGTGTGCACAAGGCGCTGTCTCTGAGAGCTAGCCAAGGAGCCAGTGACGGTTGTGGCCAGGGGTACAAGGCCCCGTTTCCTCTGTCGTTTGTGCTAGTTTTGGTGTTTTCACTGTTGGTGGGTTCAGCTTGTATTTGTTCGTTGTAAGGCTTTTTCCAGCTATGTTGAATAAATGAAATAAAGCGGCCATATGCATCATTTTGATGCAGAGGCTGGGATACCCCTTTTCGAAAAAAAAATTGACTCTAGAAGATACTTGAAGACAAGGAAAAGGAATTTAAGACCAGATCGAAAATGGAAGGGCATACAAGGAGCAACGATAATTACCCATAAATACACCCTCATGCAAATCCTATTCGGAGATGAGAGAGAGGGAGATCCTTCGCCCGTTGAAGGGGTCAAGCCGCCAAGGAGGTGTCTTGGTGAAGGGATAGACATGATCCCACCCAAGGGACGACCATTTACAAATGACATCATTCCTTGGCCTCCACGTTTCTAGCCGCATCTTGAGCCCTCTTTGAGTAGAATCTCTTCCAGGTGCCATGATCGATGATGGTGAAGATAATGGGCATGGGGAAACCTAATAGGAGTTCCGCGTGAGCTCTCTGGATGAATGTCACACAAAATATGACCAACCTGTATACTCAAGTGACCAACGCTTTCTCATCTTCCCATGAGTAATCCTAGTCGCACAATCATAGATCTACGGTTTAGGATGGTTTCCTTTTATGCGAAGTGTCTAGCACGGAAGCCGAGCAATTAGCGAGCTCTAGAGGCAACAGTAAATGTTATTTTTTTTCATAATTAATGTTTTTATTTCTGTGCTATAACTGTAATGGTTCTTAATTGTGAGATTCAGAGTAAAACCCATATGCACATTTGGAAATATAAACACAAAGTATTGCCGTAGTCTCGCCTCTAAGACTAAGTCATGTTTTGTATATGACTCTTTTTCCTGGTCATGGGTATAATGTATATCGACAAGGAGCACATTGTACGCAAAATAATGAGTGTTGGACAGACCCAACCATTTGATATGCGAAGCGATATCATAGTCATAAGGTTGTTAGTAATATATATAAGTGTTAACGTAGATGACTGTCCTTAGACCATGAGGATATTATTATCCTACATGTCAGACATTTTAGTTTAGTACTGTAAAATGTCAACCGTAACATGGAGATCATAACAACAGTTTCCAGGTATCTTGGAAAAGCATGTCCATAACTTAATAGTTCAATATTGAAATTTGCACCTCGCGCAATGGAAAGATATCATCCCACTCTACATTACGGTGTTCATCCTCATCTGCGCAGACACAATGTGATATGATTGTAACAGCCCGGTCCAACCCGGGCTGACGGCTGTCATGTCTGGCAGCTCTTTAAAATCTCTAGAATGTCCTCATAGATCAACCCTAGTCTTTCATGCGCACTTTGTTCTCACTCTTGTGCACCGGGGAGGACTTCCCGGCCGGTCGCCCATCTCAGTATTGCTCCGAGCGAAACATGCTTTAACATCGGAGTTCTATCGAGAAGAGTTTTCGGAAAAGAAGTTGCAACTTATTGATACGAGTATCCTATATCAGTACTATTAATAAGCCCTAGCCTAAGAGGAAGGGGTTTATATATTTTCGGTCTGGGTGTCAGGACATTCTTCTGGTTGTCCTCCGGTACCGAATTCTGAGCTAGCTTGGAGGGTTCCGGCACCGGGACCCCATTTGGAGACGTCGAGGTTTGATGCTCCGGGGCTTCCTATTTCTCGGGCCTCACATCTTCTGCCTCTTCGGTTGGAGCCACTTGGCCGAGCTGGGATGGAGTGTGTTCGTGCAATCGAAGATGAGGTGGAGCGACCCTAGTACATAACGACATATCGGACACCCCTCTATGGAAACGACACGAGTTAGGCGACAGTAATTCACGATTTTCCCGTGGCCGAAGTGGTCTGACAGAACTGGGCCGTGGCTTGATACGTCTCCAACGTATCCATAATTTCTGCTGTTCCATGCTTATATTATACCATTTGCTACATGTTTTATATACACTTCGTATCACTTTTATGCATTTTCTGGGACTAACCTATTAACAAGATGCCACAGTGCCAGTTCCCTGTTTTCTGCTGTTTTTGGTTTCAGAAAGTTACTTCTGGAAATATTCTCGGAATTGCACGAAACAAAAAGCCAAGTCCCTATTTTTCCAACACGTACACGGAGTCCGAAGGAGAGACGAAGACTCGCCACGAGGTGGCCAAACCACCTGGCGGCGCGGCCCCACCTCCTGCCGCGCCAGCCTGTGGTTTGGGCCCTCGGGGGTCCGCCGACATCGCCCCTTCGCCTATTTATTCCCCGAGACGTGAAAACCCTAAAACACCGAGCCTTTCATCCAGAACATATTCGCTGCCGCCGCCGTCGTCAACCCTAACTCGGGGGGTTCTGAAGCTCTTCCCGGCACCCTGCCGGAGAGGGAATCATCACCGGAGGGCTCTACATCGCCATGCCCGCCTCCGGAGTGATGCGTGAGTAGTTCATCCTTGGACTATGGGTCCATAGCAGTAGCTAGATGGTTGTCTTCTCCACTTGTGCCATCATGTTTAGATCTTGTGAGCTGCCTATCATGATCAAGATCATCTTATTGTAATGCTACATGTTGTGTTTGCTGGGATCTGACTTATATTGATACCTATGTGGAGCTGAATATTATATTATCATGTCTATGTCATTTGTGATCTTGCATGCTCTCCGTTACTTGTTGAAGCCTTGGCCAAGTGAATACTTGTAACTCCAAGAGGGGGTATTTATGCATGATAGTTGGGTTCAACCTCTATTTAACCTGGGATAGTGACAGCAAGTTCTAAGGTTGTAGATGTGTTGTTGCCACTAGGGGTAAAACAGCAATGCTTTATTCAAGGATGAATGTATTGTTTACATTACGCACATTACTTAATGCAATTGTCTGTTGCTTGCAACTTAATACTGGAAGGGGTACGGATGTTAACCGGAAAGTGGACTATTTAGGCATAGATGCATGCTGGATAGCGGTCTATGTACTTTGTCGTAATGCCCAAATGAATCTCATAGTAGATACCACAGCTCACACATGCATGTTATATGCACTTATCAATTGTCAATTGCCCAGCTGTAATTTGTTTACCCAGCATGTTAGTTATCTTATTGGAGAGACACCACTAGTGAACTGTGGACCCCGGTCCATTCTTTTACATCTGAAATACAATCTACTGCAATCATTGTTCTCTACTGTTTTATGCAAACAAACATCATCTTCCATTCGATACGTTTAAACCCTTTGTTTTCAGCAAGCCGGTGAGATTGACAACCTCACTGTTAAGTTGGGGCAAAGTAATTTGATTGTGTTGTGCAGGTTCCACGTTGGCACCGGAATCCCTGGTGTTGCGCCGCACTACACTCCTTCACCAACACCTTCGAAGCAAACCTCGTTTTCCTACTGGTTCGATTAAACCTTGGTTTCATACTGAGGGAAAACTTGCTGCTGCACTCATCATACCTTCTTCTTGGGGTTCCCAACTGACGTGTGACGTACAAGCATTGTTACTGGCACTGTTGCCGGGGAGATATTCCCTCGTCAACTTAGGGCTAGCATGGCTTGCCCACCATCATTCGTTACGGAGATATTCCAATCTCCGTCAGTCATTATGTTTGCAAGGGTTTATGAAAGGGCCCGTTGCCGATGTGAAACCCTATGGCAACGTTCTTTTCTGTAAAACTGTTTGCAATATGCTTGGGGAATTGCGGTTGCAAACTCGATGAGCGCCGGTTAAATGCAGTTGAATGAACCCGAAATTGGAACCGCCCGCTCTCTGCTAATAAAATTGGATTCGAACCACATCAACCCACCCAGTTCTCGTATTCTGTCAACAATTCTTCTCTTCTCTCGTAAGTTTTCTAGCACAGTGATACGTCTCAAACGTATCTATAATTTTTTTATTCCATGTTTGTTTTATGTCAAATGCTACATGTTTTATTTATAGTTTTATATCTTTTTCATGCATTTTCTGGAACTAACCTATTAACAAGATGCCCAAGTGCCAGTTCATGTTTTCTGCTGTCTTTTTATTTCAGAAATCCTAGTAAGGAAATATTCTCCGAAAGACCTTAAAATTGACGGAGATCAGTTTTACGAAGAAACGAAGACGGAGTCCAAAGGGCAGCCGGAGGGGGTCCCACATCCCCTAGACGCCACCTAGGCGTGGGCAGGGGTGGTGCCGCTCCCCCTACCGTCTGGGCCCACCAGATGCTCTCCTGCGCCCCCTCTTCGCCTATATATTCTCCGTCTCCCAAAAACCATAGGCACTCGATCAAATTTCCAGAAAGATATCTGAGGCTACCGCCGTCGCCAAGCCTAGTTTGGGAGGGTTCTACAGCTCTTCCCGGCACTCTGCCGATGGGGGAGATCATCACTGGAGGGCTCTACATCACCATGTCTGCCTCCGGAGTGATGCGTGATTAGTTCATCCTTGGACTACGGGTCCATAGCAGTAGCTAGATGGTTGTCTCTTCTTCTTGTGCTACAATGTTTAGATCTTATTAGCTGCCTAACATGATCAAGATCATCATTATGTAATGCTACATGTTGTGTTTGCAGGGATCCGATGAATTGTGAAGCTATGATCAAGTTTGTTCATCTATTTATCTATATGTTTTATTTATGATCTTGCCTGCTCTCTAATGCTTGTGATTGCTTTGGCCAAGTAGTTACTTGTGACTCTAAGAGGGAGTATTTATGCTAGATAGTGGGTTCATGCATCCTTAGTCTGTGCTCGAGATGACAGAAACGAACGTGACGGGGATGTGATGTTGCTACTAGGCGTAAAACAGCGGTGTTTATTTCTACGTGTTATATTCATTTCTTACACTACACACTTTGCTTATTGCAATTATCTGTTGCTTTCAACTTAATAATTTCGGGTGACATGCTGGTTAGCGATCCCGGGTTGGATTATTAGTCATAGATGCAGATAGCAAGCGGGCTATGTATTTTGTTGTAATGCCCAATTAAATACTACAGTGAACTATAGACTATCATGATAGCATTGTCATGCCCTTACAATTTGTCAATTGCCTAACTGTAATTTGTTTTACCCAACATGTATGTTTATCTGTTTTATGGAGAGACACCTCTAGTGAGCTCTGGACCCGGTCCATTCTTTACATTGATTAAAACACCGTTTCCATTACTTCCCACCATTTGCTCGCTGTTCATTTTTTCTTTCATAATTGTTTTCCATACCATGCGTTTAATTCTTTGTATTCAGCAAGTCAGGGAGATTGACAACCTTCCTGTTTTGCTAGGGGCAAAGTAGTTTGATTGTGTTGTGTGCAGGTCCACGTTAATCTACAAGCGCCAAAGTAGATTGACACCGTGTTGAAGTCTCTCAAGTCCTACTGGTTCGATAACCTTGGTTTTGAAATCAAGAGAAAACTTCTACTACGCTGCATCATACCTTCCTCTTGGGGTTTCCTAACGGGCATGTGATTCGCACTATCACACAACAATGGCCGATGACTGGTGGACGAACGAGAAAGTGCCACGCGACGACGCGAGCAGTGAAGATAGCGAGTGTCGTGTCCCTTGGTTTGAGCAAGGGGCGCCGCCAAACGAGGACCCGTCATTGCTGAGCAAAGAAGAAGACTTCTCCGACGAGGAGGACTCCGAGGAGGAGGACCAGGTGGAGGAAGAAGCACCAGATGACGACGACGACGATGATCCGCCGCCGATGACCGGCAAAAAATGACGCCGCGCCACAGATGAGTAGAGCAAGGTCATGTAAGAGTGACATAGCAGCAATTTTTTTGGTGTTTTCAATTGTGAATGATACGGAAGCCTTTACATGTGATGTAAGGATTTCGGTCAAGCTAGCGCCTGAACCGTGTAGATCAGGCAGGATTTGCACGAAACCATGGTGGGTGTCATACATGATATTGTTATAACACAATGATGAACCTATGATCTAGATGGAAGCAATGATGAACCCTAACTTCATAGAAATGGCTATACGCCATGAAACCCGAGATAGACTCCTTAAACGAAAATCAAGTTTGGAACATGGTATCCAGTTTCGTATACTCTTTGTAAGGTGTGAAGCCTATCAAACGTGAATGAATTTATAACAGACGCGGATGAACACAACCATAAAGCTTGACTTGTTGTTAAGTGTTTTCGCCAAGTTCGAGTGGTTGAATGTGATAAGATTTGATCTCCCACAACGATGCTTTAAAATATGTACGGATTATTCTAGCGCTTGCTGCATATATCGATATCGAGATACAACAGGTGGATTTTAAATCCAGAGAACGCTAGAAAGGAATGCATACTTCAACGATCCATCCATGGAACTGAAGCATGTATCACGGAGTTGAAATCTTCGCTTGTGATAAAATGAGTAAAGTGTTTGACACCATCAGAGACGACGAAGATGGTCATGAATTCAAAAAAGTCAGTAGAAGCGCCGAGAGCCTTTGCCATATGTTTGAGGCACTCGACAAACCCTGTTTTTCCCTTAGTTATATGGCTTGGTTCAGACACGGAGGTTGTTCTCCAGGAACTTGAATGGAGACTATTGGAACACCAACTGTTTAATAAACATCCTATTTTATCCCCCAAAAGATCGTGAGCCTCATGTCATATTTGTGACGTCACCGCCTAGACTAAAGGTACCAAACACTACAGCAGAGCTAACCTGTGCCGACGGGTTTTTATCGGGGCCGTCGGCACAGGAGCCCTACGAGGCCACCCACGAAGCTGGCCGTCGGCACATATATCCCCGTCGGCACAGAAAAGCCGTGCGACGGTCACCGTCGGCACAAATATAGCCGTCGGCACAGCTCCCCGTCGACTAAAAGGTGACGTCGACACAAACCTGTGCCGACGGTAAAAACCGTCGGCACAGATTCCTTTTTTTTCTTTTATCTCGTGTATCCAGACCAACCTATGCCGACGGTTTTACCGTCGGCACAGGTTACCCATTTTTTTTCTTCAATTTTATGTATCTATTTATTACTGTCAATTAAATTTACTCTTAATTAAATTTAATATGTTTTTATTCATATCTATGTATATAGCTACGCCGAATAGCGGTCTCCACCCACATAAAATAACGTCGCGAATCTTGTCTCTCGGAAGTATTGTATGTGAATCTTGTCTCTCTTGCAATCTTGTGTCGATTTGTGATAAAAGTTGGTTTCTCATGTTCGTATGGCCTAACCTAACACAACCAAGGAAAAAAGTCCACTGGGCTACCCCCTTTCGACGCACGTCTATGGGGGTAGACGGAAACGTTAGGGTTTTTCCAGCGGATTCAGGGTTTCGCCGAAGCGGGGCCCCGGAGCGTCGGAACCCCACCCAAACCTAGGTTGTGCCATACCATATGTATACAAGTGTGTTGTGTGTTTCAAATGTCCAAGAATCTACTCCTAGGTGTGACCGACATCACCGGCTTCACTTTCTCTCTACTAAGTGTGTGGACTTATAGCTGAAAACTCCCGTTCCGGGCGAAACGGGGGCAATCTTGTGTCGATTTGTGATAAAAGTTGGTTTCTCATGCTCGTATGGCCTAACATAACACAACCAAGGAAAAAAGTCCACTGGGCTACCCCCTTTCGACGCACGTCTATGGGGGTAGACGGAAACGTTAGGGTTTTTCCAGCGGATTCAGGGTTTCGCCGAAGCGGGGCCCCGGAGCGTCGGAACCCCACCCAAACCTAGGTTGTGCCATACCATATGTATACAAGTGTGTTGTGTGTTTCAAATGTCCAAGAATCTACTCCTAGGTGTGACCGACATCACCGGCTTCACTTTCTCTCTACTAAGTGTGTGGACTTATAGCTGAAAACTCCCGTTCCGGGCGAAACGGGGGCAATCTTGTGTCGATTTGTGATAAAAGTTGGTTTCTCATGTTCGTATGGCCTAACCTAACACAACCAAGGAAAAAAGTCCACTGGGCTACCCCCTTTCGACGCACGTCTATGGGGGTAGACGGAAACGTTAGGGTTTTTCCAGCGGATTCAGGGTTTCGCCGAAGCGGGGCCCCGGAGCGTCGGAACCCCACCCAAACCTAGGTTGTGCCATACCATATGTATACAAGTGTGTTGTGTGTTTCAAATGTCCAAGAATCTACTCCTAGGTGTGACCGACATCACCGCTTCACTTTCTCTCTACTAAGTGTGTGGACTTATAGCTGAAAACTCCCGTTCCGGGCAGAACGGGGGCAATCTTGTGTCGATTTGTGGTAAAAGTTGGTTTCTCATGTTCGTATGGCCTAACCTAACACAACCAAGGAAAAAAGTCCACTGGGCTACCCCCTTTCGACGCACGTCTATGGGGGTAGACGGAAACGTTAGGGTTTTTCCAGCGGATTCAGGGTTTCGCCGAAGCGGGGCCCCGGAGCGTCGGAACCCCACCCAAACCTAGGTTGTGCCATACCATATGTATACAAGTGTGTTGTGTGTTTCAAATGTCCAAGAATCTACTCCTAGGTGTGACCGACATCACCGGCTTCACTTTCTCTCTACTAAGTGTGTGGACTTATAGCTGAAAACTCCCGTTCCGGGCGAAACGGGGGCAATCTTGTGTCGATTTGGGGTAGACTTTGGTTTCTCATGTTCCTATGGCCTAACCTAACACAACCAAGCAAAAAAGTCCACTGGGCTACCCCCTTTCGACGCACGTCTATGGGGGTAGACGGAAACGTTAGGGTTTTTCCAGCGGATTCAGAGTTTCGCCGAAGCGGGGCCCGGGAGCGTCAGAACCCCACCAAAAGTTGGTTTGCTATGTTCACATGGCCTAACCTAACACAAACAAGCAAAAAATTCCACTAGCCTACCCCATTTCGACACCGGTCTAGGGGGTAGACGGGAAGTTTAACTGATTATCAACGGGTCTAGGGTTTCGCTTAGATATAAAATAATTTCATGAATATAATGTAACTTTGAATATAATGTAACTTTCATGTATAATTAACTTAGTAAATAATATTTGTTTTCCTTTAAAAATATAATCTAAAAAAAGAAAAAAAGAACTCTGTGCCGACGGTAAAACCGTCGGCACAGGTTCCCGCCCTAGAGTTGAATTAAAAAAAGAAAAAAAAAGAACCCTGTGCCGACGGTAAAACCGTCGGCACAGGTTCCCGCCCTTATCCCCACACGAACGGCCCCAACCACACACTCGCACGCCACCCCACCCCAGCCCCCGCTCGCATCGACGCGTCCCGCCGCCGCCGGAGCTCCGCTGCTCCCCTCCGCCGCTCCCCTCCGGCCACCACGCCCCGAGCCCGCCGCCTCCGCCCGCCCTCCCCTCCGGCCACCGCTCCCCTCCGCCGCTCCCCTCCGGCCGCCCCCGAGCCCGCCGCCTCCCGCCCTCCCCTCCCCGTGCGCCGCCCGCCCTCCCCTCCGTGCGCCGCCCCTGTCGCCCCCACCACCTCGCCCTCCTCCACCTCGCCCACCTCCACCTCGCGCACCTCCCCGCTCCTCTCCGGCCCGCCGTCCGCCGCCCGCACCTCGCCCCCACCACCTCGCCCACCTCCACCTCGCCCCGCTCCTCTCCGGCCCGCACCTCGCCCCCACCCGCACCTCGCCCCCTCCACCTCGCCCCGGCCACCTGAGCCCCGAGCCCGCCGCCCTCCCCTGCAGGTGAGCCTCCCCACGGTAGTGTACCATGTTAGCTATTAATTAGTGTTTTAATTTTCTGTTAATTAGTACTGTTAGTATGTTAGTGCTAGCTTTAGTTGTAGGATATTAGTGTGTGTTAGTTTTAGGGTTAGTATATTAGGGTGTGTTAGTATATTAGTGTGTGTTAGTACTGTTAGTATATTAGTGTGTGTTAGTTTTAGGGTTAGTGCCACTTTTAGTTGTAGGATAGTTTTAGGGTTAGAATTAGAAGATTTTAATTGCTTTTTAGGGTTAGGGACGATTATTAGGTAAAACAGAGAGATTTTTTGCTTATATATGTCAACTGTGTGCTTTTTCAGATGACGTAGCTTCCCGCCAGCACCGTCGGTCCCACGCGTCGTTGCGGGGCTTCTTCTCCAGCTGAGGAGGGCCCGCCTCGGTGCCCCTGTTTCGTCGCCCCGCTTCCGTCGCGACCTCGACCCTCTCCGACCACCGATCACGCTTCGAGGGTATACATCTTTCGCCTCTCTTGCTGCATAGGTTTATTTTGGTCTAGATCACCAAGTCAGTCGCGTAACCCGAGTCAGATCCCATCCGGAAGGGTTACAAATTTATAAATATGCAGGATTGTCCATCTTTGCATATTTATAACCGTAACACTTCCGGGTTGTCCTGTTGGACAGTCCGAGTACGTGTAGATCGGGTCGTGTTCCATGTTCTACCCCTTCCTGAGACGGAATTTCGGCAGCACCTCCCCGTTGTTCTTCGGATGCACACCCTCTCGGCTTGACAAGCTCGAGACGTGTATTCTGAAGAACAGCGGGGAGGTGCTGTCGAAATTTCGTCTCGGGTCGGGGTAGAACATGGGACACGACTCGATCTACACGTACTCGGGCGGGATAGGCCCTCCTATTAGAAGTGTAGGTGAACCCTTGCATGTTGTAAAAGATAAAATTTGGCCGTAATAAATCTTGGTGTCATTGAATAAATTTATTATTACTTGGTGCATATTACGAAATGCGTTGTTCTTTGGATCCAATAAAGCAGAGGATGGCTGATAATGGGTGGATGTACAGTGGCCGTATCAGTAAGATTAAAAGAACAGAGGAGTGGGAATGGAAGACCAATATGTTAGTGAAGGAGTTAGCGCGTGGTTCAAAGGCATCAGGAGTTCGTCCAAGGTGCCCATGCATTAATTGCAAGAATCGTGCCCGTCAGGGAAAGGATGAAATGACTAAGCATCTTTGGTTGTCTGGGTATATGCCTAACTACGTCACGAAGGTCGACTTTGCTCAGGTCGAACGTGACAGAGTTGAGGTGATGCGGCAGCGGATCAATGGCAATGAGTATGATGGGGTGAGAAACTTGCTAGATGATCTCCGTGATGCTGACATACCGGATTCGCCACCTCCACAGGAGGAACAGGAGGAACCGGAGGAACCGGGTGAACCGGTGAACCGGAGGAACCGGAGCCAACCGCGAAGGCTTTCCTTGATATGATGGCCTCGGCTAAGAAGCCTCTATACGAGGGTGCAAACATTTCTCAGCTCGATGCCATAGCTCAAATACTAAGTGACAAGTGCCAGTACTCCACCACCCGTGCAGGCTTTGAAGCCAATCTGAAAACATTTGGTAACATGTTGCCCGAAGGGCATTGTCTGCCAAAGTCCATGCACGAAACGAGGAAACTATTGGGATCGCTCAGCATGGATTATGAAAAGATACATTGTTGTCCAAAAGGTTGCCTTCTGTTCTGGAAACAGTATGCGGATGACAAGTACTGTAGTCTTTGTGGGGCCTCTAGGTATCATGAGAACGAGCCGATGGTCAGAAGAAGCAGAAAAGTCCTGTGAAGATTCTTCGGTACCTCCCATTCATAAAAAGAATCCAGCGGCTTTACTTTTCTGAGGAGACTGCCACAGATGACTTGGCACAAGAAGGGGAAGAGATACGCCGACGAGTTCGGACGGAAAAAGATGGGACATCCATCTGATGGTAAGGCATGGGAGAATTTTGATGAGAAACACCCCGATAAGGCAGCAGATGCTCGGAATGTCAGAATTGCGATAGCAACAGATGGATTCAATCCATATGGTATGTCGAGTCACTCGTACAGCTGCTGGCCCGTGTTTGTTATTCCGCTCAATCTCCCTCCCGGGGTCCTAATGCAAAGGAAGTTCATGTTTATGTCGCTGATCATTCCAGGGCCCGAATACCCGGGGAAGAATTTGAGTGTCTACATGCAACCGCTTGTGGATGATTTGCACCACTCATGGCACAATGGGACGTGGACATACGACCGAGCATCAAAGAAAAACTTCTTGATGAGAATTTGGTACCACTATTCCATGCACGACCTACCCGGGTATGCCCTATTCTGCGGATGGTGTACAGCTGGTAAGTGGCCATGCCCAGTGTGCAGAAACCGACTTGAGTTCACTTGGCTAAAGTCAGGTCGCAAGTATGTCGCGTTTGACAAGCATCGACCGTTCCTCAAAAGAAGGCATCCTTACCGAGAAGACATAAAAAACTTCACGAAGGGCAAAGTCGTGCGTGAAGAAAAAGATATACCGAAGTTCGATGGTGCAACTGTTGATGCCGAGCTACGTGCTCTCGTGCCTGCTCAGGTACCTGGCCCAAAATTTGTGGGATATGGTGTAACGCACAACTGGACTCACGTGGCAGGCTTAACGCAGCTAGAGTATTACAAGGACCTCGAACTTCCCCATAACATCGATGTGATGCACACCGAAAAGAATGTTGGAGAGATGCTCTTTCACACAGTCCTGAACATTCCTGGGAAGTCAAAGGACAATGTCAAGGCTAGAGTTGATGTTGAGAATCTCTGTGATAGGGAGAGATTACACATGCAGCCTCCTGACCGCCGTCGAAAAAATTGGTTCAAGCCGAATGCACCCTACTGCCTTGATAATATCCAAAAGAAGGAGACATTCAAGTGGCTCAAACACGACGTGATGTTCCCTGATGGTTATTGTTCCAATATAAGTAATGGAGTCAATCTTGTAAAGGGAAATGTCACTGGGCTCAAGAGTCACGACTATCATATATGGATTGAGCGGTTGATGCCGGTGATGGTTCGAGGGTATCTCCCCGATCGTATCTGGCGAGTGCTTGCGGAGTTGAGCCATTTCTTCCGCACGCTCTGTGCGAAGCAGATATGTCCCGTGATTATTGGGAAGCTGCGTGATCTTGTGCCGGAGTTGCTATGCAATTTAGAGAAGATCTTTCCGCCAGGCTTCTTTGTTCCGATGGCACATCTCGTTGTGCATCTCGCGAACGAGGCACTCTTGGGTGGACCGGTGCAGTTTCGTTGGCAGTTTTGTATTGAGAGAGAGTTCAAGTATATTCGAAACATGACTGGAAACAAAAATAGGATTGAAGCATGCATAGCTGAGGCAACAATACTTCGGGAGATGGCAGACGCCGTGACAACGTACTATCCCGATGAAGTATCCACTATGCATAACCCGGTCTCTCGGTACAATGTCGACGAGCCCAAGCATGACCCCAAGCTCCTCCTCTTCCAATGTCCCGGTGGCAAGGCCGGTGGTGGTGTAAAATTGCAGTTGACCAAGGAAGAGAAGGATTGCATAATGCTCTATGTGCTTACGAACATGACGGAAGTAGTCGGTTTCATCAGGTAAAATGGTGAACAAATTACTTTGCAACTAGTAACTCGGTTTCGGTCTAATACCTATTTTCTCCTTTTAGCCAATTCCAAGATGAACAGTGGTCGGGAATGGCGGATCCCTCTCCCGCGGAGCTGGACACTCTTCTGAAAAAGGGTGCTCACGGAGGAAAAAATTTGTGTCTTGGTTCATGGAAAAAGTAATTTCTAACCTGTCCCTCTTAGCTTGCAATCTGTGACTTGTCCCTCTTATTACACGTAACTAATGCACAAAACAATTTGAACCGTACTTGTAGGGAGCTGATCGCAACGTTGAGATGACGGATGAGTTGAGATGTGTTTCCCAAGGTTTTAACCGTACCGTCATGAAGTATGAGAAGTATGATGTGAATGGGTTCCGCTTCCATACAGAGTATCACCAGAATAGTCGGCCGAATGCAAAAACTGTAAATACTGGGGTCTTCACCAAAGGATCCAGAGGAGCCGATGGAGCCGATTACGTAGATTACTACGGAAGGTTAGAAAAGGTATACGAGCTGAAGTTCAATCGTACGAACATAGAACTCAAGCTCGTTGTGTTCCAGTGCCATTGGTTCGACCCACGCACTGGACCACACGGTGGACTGAGAAGTGACCCTTCCATTGGGTTAGTTGAAGTTAAGCCTTCAACCACCTATAGCGGAGCCGATGTCTTTGTTGTGGCTCACCAAGCCAAGCAAGTTTATTATTTGCCCTACCCATGCCAGAAAGAGAACCTCAAGGGCTGGGAAGTCGTGTTCCGGGTATCGCCACATGGTAAGCTACCCATGCCCTCTGCCGACGATTACAACAACATTGACCCTAAAACATACGAGGGAATTTTCTATCAAGAGCAAGAGGACTTCGGGGACTTTGCCTTACAAACGGGTGGTCTTGAGGACCTCGAGAACGATGCACACACTCGTGGTGAGTCAGTGGTGGATCTGAAGGACATAAATATGCTCTCGAAGTTACAGGCGGACAATGCCGCCGATGACGAGCCTCCACCGTGCGATGAGCCTCCAACCTACTACACACGTGATAGTGATAGTGATAGTGAGAATGAGAACCAACAAAATTATGAGAGTGATTATTCGGGGTGAGCGTCTTTTATGTCTCTATGCTTAGTATTTATTTTTCAACATGCTTCTTAATTGCATTACATCTTTATGCTTGGTGTCTACATGTTATTATGTCTTTATGCTTTAGTATTTATTTTTCAACATGCTTCGTCATTGCATTACGTCTTTATGCTTACTGTCTACATTTTATTATGTCTTTATGCTTACTTGTTTTCTCTTTCTCAATGCAGGTGATTGAACAATATGAGCCAAGGCAAGGAAAACTCCTCGTCCCTGATTAGTAAGATTAGTAAGATGATGGTACGGAAGCCTGGAGTTACACGGAGTGGACGACCTTCCACCTCGCGTTACGCCGTGGACGAGGGTGCGCGAGTAGGACGAGGTGGAGGACGAGGTGGAGTAGACGTGGCGGAGGACGAGGTGGAGTTGCCCTCCGCTTCTGGCGACGTGGCTTCCCAGTCTAGACACGAGGTGGAGGACGAGGAGGAGGACGAGGTGGAGGACGAGGTGGAGCTGGCGCCGAAGCGGCCGCGGATGCGTGGCGAAGCGGGAGTCCCCGACGAGGACATGGAGCCTAGGAGCGAGGAGGCGAAAGCCCTCATTGTTCCTCAGGGCGTTGAGTAAGTGTACTAATTTTGTAATTTTGAACATGTAATTTCATTGTGTTCATAACAATTTGGCATATGTACTAATGTTTGATTATTGTGCAGCAAATGGACATGGCCAGCACCTAAGATTCCCCGCACTCCTGGGAGCTTGCTTGGAGCTCTAATTAGGCAAAATTGGCCGGGCTTGTACACCGTCGGTCCCGACGCCGAGGCAAAGTTAGCCTATAAATGGGTGGACTATGAGGCTGCCCCTATCCCGGGCTTCGAGACAGCTGCTGACGCCGTGATCACCGGGTTTTGGGTAAGACATATTTTTCGAGTTCCGTTCATAGTTTATGACTCCACCGTGCTAACTCATGACTCTCACAATTTTTTTATGCATGGTTGAAGAAGCATTTTCGGGTGGCGGACGAGCATAGAGACACGGCGGCTCGCGTATTGCGTGCTCATTGTGTGAGGTTGACACGGCAACAATTCTACAACCAAAAGCATACGTCCGCCAATACTTTCACGTATGAGAAGACGGGCAAGAGGGCCAAGAAGGAGGAGAATGTCAAGACGGCACAGAAGATGACGAGGGAGGAATTCCTTTCGGTAAGTGAACTGTCAATGAAATTCTATATTGCTGCTAAGTTGCCATTGCATTATCTCTTCTTGAATTGCATTTTCAGGTTATGCCCGACTGGGCCGACGGCAAAGAAGACGCATGGGATGCGTTGGTTACGAGGTGGGTCGGGGGAGACCCCGAGTTCGACGCCGTGAGCCAGCGGAACAAGGCAAACCGAGGCACCGAGGGAACACACATTGCGGGAAGCCGCAACATCTTCCGCTTCAAGGAAAAGCTGGTATATATATACATGGAACGACCTCCATTTATTTTCCCCTCATGTTTCTACTTGCTACGCATGACATTTCTTTTCGCGATGCAGGACGCCGATAGGGGGGAGGTAAGCTCTGAGTTGCAATCGTGGAAGAAGATGAAGGAGAAGAAGCGCGATCTATCGAAGCCTCAGCCCCAGCTTCCTGAGTACTACAACAATGCCAACGAGAACTTGGAGAGGTACTCCACGACGTTCCAGTCTTTTCACCCGGAGGTGGATGACCCCTTGAGCCAGGAGGTCGACGAGAGGTCGATGGTCCTCTCAGGGCATGGAAGGCCGCATGGCCGTAATCTCTTTCTTCAGAATGTGGTCAGGCCTTCCATGAGCTTCACGCAGGCAAAAGCTACCCTCCCTGACGGCAGCCCCCTTATCGCGCCTCGTCGACGGCCTCGTCGACCCACTTCCACCGATGTAAGTTTTTCTCATTTTCATCCTCTTTCCGACATTCGTTCCTGCATGGCTAAGTTGACAGTTCCATACCATATTTTCGAAATTGTAGCCCGATCTTGAGGCAGCCTACGCTGCCGCTCATGCGGAGTATCAGGTGGCCTATGCCCAGTGGCTGGAGATGAATACAGCCTACTCCTCGTATCAAAAGTCGTTCCGTGCTGTAAGTTTCAACCTTTATTTTTGTCTAATATGACAAGTCCCACTTCCCTAGTTTGAACCTTTATTTTGGCAACGTCTAACATCTAAACTATCTTGCAGTCGGTGCTGAACTTTTTCACCACTGGAGTGCGGGCCCCCCTTCTATGGAGGAGCCTCCGGAGCCGGGGCCGTGTCCACGGTTTCCATCGAAGGACGAGTTCGCTCTCACCTACTACTCATCGACCCCGGTAAGTTTGATGCCAAACCACTAGTTACCGCTTTTCCTTTGCCTCGCAAGTTGCTAACTCTTGCTCAAACATGTAGGGAACGGGAAGCTCGTCGGAGAACCCACACTTTGGTCGTGCTTCTCCTAGTGCCTCGCCGGGTTCGCGTGAGATGGTGAGGTTTGATGCTGATCCTTCGCTGGTGCTTCGTCGGGTTCGCGTCAGAGCACACCGGTACATCCCGATGGTCCTTCTCCTGGTGCTTCGCGTGGTGCTTCGACTTCTCCTGGTGCTTCCGGTGGTTCTACTGCTGCGCCGAGCCGTCGATCGCCTGTGTTCACCCGGGGAGACATGGGGTACACCCCGTCGCCGCCGCAGTAGATGTAGGGCTTGAGGCCTCTAGACATTTACCTTTGTATGATGATGCTACGTGTGTATCTTGATGATATGATATTGCTTCGGATGATATATGGAGCCTATGTGTGATCTTGCTGTGATGATATTTGTCATGAATTTTTATTTTATTTTCTGCTGGAAAACGAGCTGCTGCAACAAAATTGCAAAAAAAAAATCTGGGACGAACCTGTGCCGACGGTATTCCCGTCGGCACAGGAGTTTCATCTGTGCCAAATGGTCATGCCTGTGCCGACGGTATTACCGTCGGCACAGCCCCTCAGCCAGGACGTCCCAGGAGACGCCACGTGCACACCTGTGCCGACGGTATTACCGTCGGCACAGATTCTCAGACGAGCTCGCCCACGTGGGACCCACCGAACCTACGCCGACGGAATTTGTGCCGACGGGCATTGTTTAACCGTAGGCACCTCCTATGCCGACGGGGAAACGCTGTGCCGACGGGCAAAAAACCTGTGCCGACGGGGAAGGTGTCTGTGCCGACGGTAAATAACCGTCGGCACAGAGGGTGCCTGCTGTAGTGAAAATGACTTTGGGTTAGACGTAGCTTGCGTGTAGCGGTGGGTGCTTAGCACATCTGTGTGAAATGAGCCAAATTCCTATCTTATTTAACTAGTCACAAAAACAATGTAGCAGTTCAGTCGTCGTTGCTCTTAAATCTTTTGTTTCGGAGGCGCTCCTGCCTAATCATTCATCTACACCGTGTAGACAGTAACATTTTACCTGCTTTGCAAGAAGTCAAATATACATCAGCTCGGCCGTTTGTTGTACAGAACGCGGTGCTCGTTATGTTTGTTTTATTTTGCGTGAGTGCGTATGCGTTTGATCTTATTGCTACACTCCACTTTTTTTGCGAGTAAAATGGCTAGATTCCAACATACATGACATCCAATCCGATGGGTTTTGAAGAATTCCACGGCCAGCTGTTGGACGGTCTCTTGCTCGGCCTTTTGTTAAGTAAAATCTGATTGCTTGATCGATCAATCATATATAATATGTGGTATGCTCACGCACTGATAATACGCGTCATGCTTCCAGTTTTTGGAGTGGATGCTAATGGTTTGCAACCCAATGCAAAACCAACCGGATCCAAACTAATCTGAACTAACCAAACAAAAAACATAAACTCCACACATTCAAAAAATTATAAATAACCCTCCATTGCTTAATTAACCCATATAAATCTCCTAACATCGTCATCTATCACCGGATCCTAGCCTTCTGAGCCTTGCCAACATTGTCGACTCTAATTGATTGATATGACCCTCTCAGTGATCTTAGCGGATGCACTTCTCGCCCTCCAGCATTTCTTGGCCCCACATATGTCACGAAGTAGTAATAATCAAAGGGTTTTGACTCGACGAAAATACTCTGTGTAGGCATTCGCATGGCTAGTATGGAGCGAGGCTGGTATGGAGGGAGGAAGGGGGAAAGTGAGGTCCTCCAACCGCGGTAGGTAAAACTGAGTAGTACTAAGTAACCACCGGGACCAAAATACAAACACCAATAAGAAAATTGATCCTAAGATTCCAAAACAGACATCGTTTTGAGAAACATGCAATCAAACTTTTCTAATATATGGATATAAGACCAATATAATTATATTTTTACTCAAAAAAGTAGCGATCAAATTTGTATCATGTAAACGGTGACCAAGTCTAAAATGTCAAATATGCTATAGAGTAGATTGTATAAAACTGTAAAATGTGAAAAATAAATTAAGCGAGAAAAAAGGAAATTGGAAAATAAAAATTGTAAATACAAAAAGGTCCATGAAAGATAAGAAAGAAACACAAATTGTCATATTTTTCTCACATCTGCAATTGCAGTTTACAAGAAATGATTAAACAGTTCAACGTGTTATATTCACCTGAACAGCTTTTAATGGCATTCATAACGCAAACTCAGATACAACAATAAATAGTCATAACTCATAAGTAGAAAATCATAGAAGGATGCTTGCATATGTATACTCTATTTGTGTTTCCGCAATGTCCGTGGATGCTTAATTTACTAGCTTTTCCCCTTACGTCGACCACGAAGAGAGCAACAACAATCTCTCAAATCTCAACGACTTATACATGAAAGAAAAGTGTCCCAGCGTGAAATATAATTACTTCAAAATGTTCAATGTTTCAGGGGCTCTTCGATTCAAATGATTCCACAAATGTTTCGGGGGCTCTTTGATACAAATGATTCCACAAATGTTGGAATTGAATCGAATCGCTTCGCCCGTTTAATCCAAAAAAAAAATCGATTGAAATGAACCACAAAACCGAAGGGGAAGCGGGGACCTCTTCTTCAAACCAAACCTGCTTTTGTAAAAGCAGAGGAAAAGAACAACTAAACCTACTATCTATCATTAAGACCTTCTGGTCATTTCCTCTTAAAATATGACCTTCGGGTTTCGTCGGGGCGTGCGTGAATTGAGCAACACCGTGAACACAATTTTGTTCTAAATATGTAAGCGCTTGCATGTTGTAGCTAGTACCACTAGTCTATATAAATCACTTCGATTCATCTTCCCTGTTGGTACCGCTACCACGTACACACACCCAGCCCAACAACTCCATCACCACCCCAATCTTTTGATAGCCTATTTAGCCTCGGCTTGAATTTATCCGTCGTACAGAACATACGTGCAGCGATCTTTGCAGGCAGCTCAGGTATTCATCTGCCCACGTCTATTGTTACTTAGTACTCCCTCCGTTCGGATTTAATTGACACACATTTTGTTACATATGGATGTATCTAGACATCAAACAAGTATAGATACATCTATATTTGGATAAAACCAAGTCAATTAATTTGGAACGGAGGGAGTAGTAATTGTTTCCAAGTTGTTGATTTTCTGTGTCTAAGTTGCATATGCAGCTTGTGTTACTTCCGTACGGACCTGTAGGTGATTTATCCTTTACAATTTGATTCTGTGCTAAATCTATTAACAAACAAAAGATTAGATGTATGCTGCTTTTGTCCACCATATGGCTATAGCTTGCTCAGATTGAAGGATTTTTCTACCTATAAATTATGCTCAAGATCAGGAAGAGTTCTCGAGAGGTGCGAAGTCCACTTGCCTCCCCCCATGGAAGGCATGATGGCAACGTTCAGCTCGCCGCAAACCGGATTAGCGATGATCGTCTTTCATCGGATGATTGCCTGGGCACAGTAAATTGCGTCCATGGAAAACTCAACCAAATCTATTCCTTCTGTCACAGTAGAAACCTTACCTTCAGGAAGAGGCCTGACGTTCATTTCGCATGCAGTTCTTTAAACCAGTTAATTCTAGACATGAAGAACATGAAGCTAGTAGCTTGACCATCCTTTACCTTATTATTAGTTCTGAGACACTTAAATTTGAATATACTTCTCCCAGAAGCCGAGCGACGCCTAGACACAGTTGATGCTGAGTTGAGGCATAATTTTTCTTTTTCAAAAGTACATAAATGAAGCGATCTAGAGGAAAATTACCCTCTTACTCCTTTGGATACGAGAACAGCTTGCCGGAGCGGCACATTGAGATCTTGAGGAGACCTCGATTGGTTGTTGAATGGGAATCGAAGCCAAAATTACATAAATGAAGCGATCGAGGTCAGCAGCGAATGCTCTTGGTGTGAATGAACGGGATTCTTTTGAGCTCATCCAGATTTGCCACCGGGGTTTTGCTTACCAGTCAGGAAGAAAATATGGGGGAATCCGTAGAGAAGGTCACCCTCAGCCGAAAACCTGGCATTTTGCCACCTGAGATTATTAAAGCAAAATTTGAAATATGTCCGTGTTTGGGTTAAATTTATCGAGGTTACCATTTTTTCACAACGGTATTGTCCAAACCAGTATGCTTGTTTACTAGCGGACACTAGTAAGTCGGGTTACTCGGCCCGTAACAACAATTGGTCGATTACTACTCCCTCCGATTTGCTTTAAATGACGTGGAGAAACAACTCAACCAGGTATATCATCTAGTATAACTTGCGACACTTTTTCGGAATCAGAGGGAGTAAATCAAATCGGGTATGGAGCAGCGGAGGCCAACCTCTCATGTCGTTGTTGCCGCATGAATCGCACCAATTGATCTTAACTCTTAAGTAGTTTCCCTAGCATCCACACAAGGAAGCAACTAATTAACCACCGGTCACGCTAGGCCACCTACCAAAGTCAGCTCCAATATGACGTGTGGGAGAGGGGAATGACGCATAAATGCTTGTTATTGACAAATCTAGTGACCTCACACTCTTAACTCTTAAGTAGTTTCCCTAGCATTCTCAGTTCCGTTCTTCAACTAGTCTTCTCAAAATTTACCAACGTGTAATTCCTTGATCCTTGTCATTGACAGATCTAGTGACGTCACACGATGTAGGATGTGAACTTCTGAAGCAACAAATGTCGATCGATCATGTAGCCTGTGTCGAAGTCGAACTTGGACTTCAGGGATGACAATTACAAGGACAAAGCGACACCCTACAAGAACACAAGTAGAGTCGACTGTAGCATAAGGACAAGAAGGAGATGAGCGGACGGATGATCCGAGAACCAATTTAATCTTGCTAGAGCGTGAGGCCGAGTGATAGCTTGCAGCGCAGCCGGCGGGCAATATACTTAAATACAGTTAGACGATCTGGCTACCTACACGGAGCTTGCTGATGGGTTGGACAAGATCTCGTCCCAAACACGAACGGAGGAACACCAGGATCATGGGCAAAGCCGGCGCTCGCCAGCTGCTCAACTCGACGCCCAATGCCGAAGCTGCGGGCCCTGGCCGATCCCAGCAGCATCCGCCACTCGGTGTCTATGGCCGACCGTTGGTGGAGGTGTTGGGCATGAGGACTAACTTCCCCGTCGTCGGAACCATCGCCGTCTTCGACGGAACATGCGGCCAGATCATCTACGAAAGTGATCGAGGACAAGGACATGGTCCCAGCAGCAGCAACTCTGGGGTATGTTCATCATGCGCTCTTTATTCTTGGCTGTAGATGTAGATAGATATTAGCATATTACATGCAACCTTTACAAGTTAGATTTCGAAAAACTCATGTGTTCACGCACGGGGTCTAACGTGTCCCGCAGAAATTGCCTGGAATTCTCAATCAGGCTAAAATTGCACACTCTGATCCATATGACTGTATATACAGGATTTTACAGATTTGGTACTCACTGGACCACACAGAGCCATCTCAGCTGATGGCGGGAGCTTCGCAGTTAAAGTTGATGTCCCCGGTTCCGACGAATCTGACGATGCCGATGCCGATGGAGGCACTGAGTTCTGGGAGTGCCACATCGATGACACCGACGCCGTGGTTGAATCGAGCATCGTCACAGACAACGGAAACATCGTCGTGACGTGCGCGATGTTAAGCTATGCCGTGGAGGCCACGGTGCATGTCAAGCTTACCGCTACCACCAACACCCATGTCTATGGCAAAATATTGGCGCACATCCCACGGTTCGGCGACGAAGATAACGTGACTCTCTTCGACCGTGGAGCCGGTGAGATGGTGGAGCTCGCCCCCTCCCTTGCTGGCTCCATTGTCCCGCTGGCTCGGTCTGTAGTTGCGGTGCCAATTGGTTTGCCTCTCGTGATCATAAAGGTAAGCTTGCATGCAGCAGCAGCAGCAGCAGCAACAACAACAACAACAACAACAACAATAGCTCATGTACATGAAGATACCGCTGTTGCTTTCGACGGCAATCTCATTTTCACCTTGGACGAGCATATGGTGGCCATCCATGTCCCCATTGGCGAGCTCAGCGTCCGTGTCGATGTCAGCCAATGAGTGCCGGGAGAACCACTTCCCCGAATCGATTGATCTCAGGGGGAAATGACGCCGAGTGGATCAGTTGGATATCCCACTGTCCGGGCTCCAAGCCTATATGCAAACGAGGAAATCCACTGGACCTCGGCCGCTACTTATAGCTACAGTTTAACCAAAGTATCTGGGCAGATCAATTTCATCATAGCCACTAGGGATCGGGAAACTAGGTGTTCTGAATGTATATATTTTGTATGTATGTAATAAACGTGTTGTAATTAATTATAAATTTTGAATTACTATTTTTTGAGGATGAAAATTGTAATTACTAGGGATTGGGATAGAAATATGATGTTAGAAATATGCACTAACGGCAATCAGAGAAATGATCAGGTTTTATTGTATACATAGTCTATTGAATGTTACTTGAATAATATCAAGTAACATTAGCTCCTATCGCTCGCGTACCATACTTTGCTTATCATGCATCTTTCTCGAGAACATGTACTCCTACCAATACAGAACATCTTGCATTCCCATCAGCTGTCAACTACTACGTCATTTGTGTATGTGTATGTAAATTTGCTTTACAAAATTGGAGTTGGCGCCCTCTGGCTCTGCATCGACCGGTTCACAGCCATCACATACATGGCCCTGATCACACAGCTATGTGGAATAGGTTGCCTCTTGCCGGTTTCGATCACAAACTTCAGAGTCAATCCATGACACCGACAGAGAAACCTGGCAGTGCCGCTCTATTCATACACATGGTCACTATCAGTGCATAGATCCTCAGTCCCACTCTACCGTGCCGTCTCATTCATCACCGGAACAATTCCGGGAAGGACCACATGATGAACCTGGCATACAAGTCGTTCTCCAGGAATTCGACGTGCGCAGCCCTACCGACAATGGAGTTGAGGTCCCGTCGTTGGGCGGACTGGTCGAAGCTCACGTCACAGCGCATGAACACCCGCTCCTCGGAGGTGGGCGCACGGATTTGGTCCAGGCAGTTGTTAAGCATTTCAGTGAACACTTGGCCCTTCTTCGAGCTATCTGACGACGAGGCCGGGCAGAGGTCGATTCTGGCTGAATGATATGGGACGTAACCATCCTAGCACAACACAACTGTCATCAGATTTACTAGTAAACTTGCTGCTCATCTACAAGAATGGGGAGCTGCATGTTCCAAAGAAAAGAGCATGCTTTTGAAGTACCTGCGGCGAAGATACCAAAATGATGTTTTTGAAGTTTTCCAATGTTTTGAGCTAAAAAAAAGATAGTAATGTAAGTGCATACACCAAGTTGGTCCATAGGGTCCTAGTTCTACTGTTAACTGCGAAATATCAGAGACAAGTCCATGCCACGTGCAAGAAGTTTGGATTGGCAAGACATTCCAGCATGAAGAACATAGATTTAGTCAATGTACCTTGCAGAGCCTATAAAAAAATGTATTCTTGGGGTCTTGTTCATCAGTGAAGGTGAGCTGATGCATGCATTGCAGTCCCTTGAGCCTTTTCATAAGCCAGAGGCCGGAGTTGAACAAAGAATTTGAGCTGTACCAATAACCTAAGTGAGGCCCTGATATCGACATGTATGTGTAGAGGTTCTTCAAAAATGGCTGCAATTTGGGTTCTGTCGAATGGAAGGAACTGATTAGTTACATGCAGATGGGCTGTTTGGAAGAAATGTCAGGTTGAAAATACCTGATAGGGCACTTCTGATGATAATGTTCCCAATGGAGTGACCAACAAAACTAAGTTTCAATTCTTTGCATCCTCCATGTCTCAAATACTTATCCAGTTTGTTTTTTAGGAACGAGACTACTTCACTAGCAAGCCTTCTACCCATTTCTTTAAAATCTCCAAATGTTCTATCTTCATTTGTCTCGGACAATAAGCACTCAGCTCCAGGATCACGCAAAAGCCATTGGTTTCTAATAAGACAAAGATCCAGATGATGTCCCTGTTTTTAGCAAAAGTTCCAGTTAAATGTGTACTAGTAAGATCCAAATCAATGCACCAGTCCAAAGAAACTTACCTGAAATCCATGCACAAAAATGACAGCTCGTAAGATGTGTCCACTGCTTTTACCATCACTAGGACTCCCCGCTGAAGAATCTTCTTGCAGGTTAGTTGGTAAAGTAATATTACTTGATTCTGGAGCATTTCCCCACAAATCCTTGTTACAACCATGTTGTGGAACGACCATGACATGTTGTTCTATAAGAACAACAGGAACATGTGAAGGATTAGCATAAATATGCATATCCTGTACAGACCGTGCATTAATCTGCAGTGAACTTTGCATTAGTCTCTCCTCTTATTGAGCAAGTGTTGCACTTCTAAATTACTTCAACATCATCAAAGACTGACCTTCATTTGTGCAATACTTTTTCTGTGGAGTTCAGCTCGTGAAGAGGCATTTTGTACAGGCTACAAAAATGTATGAAATCATAAAACAGTGGCAAGAGAATCACACATACTTCATTGTAAAAACATTCAAGAAAAGACAATTACATCATGATGGAGCTTCTTTGAACTGGAAACCCTCCGAAGTGAATGGCGAGGAGACGAACTGTCAGCCACACTGTGCATGTAGCGGTGTGGAATCTCAATTTTTGAATGAACAATCCAAATTGACCATTCTGATTTCCGATCAACATCCCAAATATCATGCAAGTAATCTAATACCTTGATTTTATTTGACCTGCAGCAGACCAAGCATACTTTGGCTGAATACAAGTGCCATGAAATAATCTAAGATGTTATAAAACAGTAGAGCCAAGCTGCTAAGTGCCAAGACATCAGAGCGATGGATAATGTGCATCTTCTGAAGTAACATTAATAAAGGAATTAACCTCACCTATGAAACTTTAGAAATCCATTCCATATAAGAGTAAGTTGGTTGCTCACAATTTCAAATAGTTCTAACATTTC
This sequence comes from Poa pratensis, assembly GCA_947311845.1. Classification (NCBI taxonomy): domain Eukaryota; kingdom Viridiplantae; phylum Streptophyta; class Magnoliopsida; order Poales; family Poaceae; genus Poa; species Poa pratensis. The sequence goes on along the minus strand of CAMZMU010000048.1, from coordinate 51,728,626 downwards.
TTCTTTGGAAAGAGTGTACAGCATAACGTCGCTCTGAACCACATCATCAGATAGCTGAAATAAAATAGAAGAGAATGTACCCTATCAGCAAAATTATCATTATTTAACTTTAGCAGTAGTTCATTTTTAACACAGAAAATGAAGTACCTCTAGAAGATCTTGTAAAATGCCAATCCGATGGCTAATGCACTTTTGGATTACAGGGAGCCCGTTAGTATAATTAGGAAATCTTGACTTTGTTGGGTGAACTGACTCGTATTTACCAAGAGTTAAATCAGTACCATCCAAATCTTCAAGACTCTTACCAATAGCATTACTGATAGTCTTCACTTCCTCAAACAACAGTTCTCTAGAAGTTAACAATGCCTTCAGAATATCATATGACTTTGAGGCTGAACCTTGATCGAATGCCTGCATATTAAAGGACACATTTTACTCCCTAACTTAACGAGAATATAAATAACGGAAGAAATAATTTTATTCTGGGGCTTGATATACCTATTGCCTGGCAGCAGCATATTCTTAATATTTTTATTTAACATAGACGTTCGGGATCTTTAAACTTTATACCAAATTTATTATAAGCATATATCTGCTTTGTTTCTTTTACCGTAAAAAGAAGAAAGTGTATATATGGTTTTTGTTATAGCAGATGTCTCAGACAAGATTTAGGAAGAAAGTAAGTATCTAAAATAATATTCAAGCTAAAAGCATCACAAACCTGTGTACCTTCAGTGACGATTTAGTCACACCAGCTTTCAGGTACACTACGTGTATGGTCAGATCAACAAGCACAGGGTGGAAGGCGTCGAAATGGACAGGACAATATGTGTGTAAACCCAGGAGTGCCCTATGTGGGATCCTAAATTCATGCACGGGGGTCACATATTTACCACTTGAATCTTCAGTTTCAATCCTGTAACATGAAAAAAGAACATGCACATGTATGTACTCCAAAATGAACAACATACAGGAAGCAGGCAAGAAAAGATCCCAAAAAAATGAAAACAAAATACACACTCACCTGTTCCCCAGTGTTGGAACATATAGGAGCTCAAACTTCAACATAACTGAAGAAGTTGCTGGACCCTAGAATAGACAAAGCTGTAGAGATTATGCTATACAAACATGATTCGAATAAAAAATAAAACTTTATAAAACCCAACCTCATCTTCACTGTTGGGTATGTAGAAAGAAACCATAAGTGATAGATAAATATCTTGTCTAGCATATTTAATTCTAAATGGCTGTGTATAGAAGCTGTTATCAACATCATCTATTTTCCAAAAGCCAAATGCACGCTTCGCACCAACATCAGTAGCTGCACAATCCACCTACCATGTCATTATTAGACAAAAGATTGACAATTTCAAAGGATGCTTGACAACAAAAATGTAACAGAATGGAAAATCCAACCTAACACTTTGCTCTAGTAAATTATTTGCTTACAAGATATTTTCTGCAATATGAATCGATCTTTTTTCTCAAGCACGCATCAAAATGAGTGTCATGCTGTATTAGGATAAGTACAAAGAACACGAGATTGCACACCACAAGTGTGGCAGCAACCGGAACTGAACAAACCAAAACTGACTAAAGTAAACAAAGAACTAAACTAGTTATGAATTGATTTAACTAAAGACACACTAGTCATGAATAGCGAATGGGTGTTACTTTAACACCAAATAATATGGTAATAATCAGATGTAGAGCAACACTTTTACTTCTATACGCTGCTCTAACATGTTGATCATGGTAATATAATAATCTGACTCTGGTTATCGATAATGGCACAAGATTGCAGAACAATCGTGGAAAACTAGCTTCACAACTATTTCTCCCCAAGTATGGAACATACTTCGTATGATACGTCAGGCTCAATTTTTTTTTTTGAGGCGTCCAGGCTCAATATTGGATATCAACAAACCCAAATCGCAGTCTCCCATCTACCTAAGGCGTTTTGTTCTGTCTCAACACACGCAATATATTTCACGAGCTTTTGATATGTGGAAACCGCGGAGCAGCTACGTTGGATCGGAGCGATACACTACACAAAGCTAATTACAAACTTGGCAGATACATCATTAAGGCATCTATTTAGAAATTTACTTCCACCCATATAACCATCTCGAGATCATTAAAAAAAGGATCACCCAAGAAATGTAAATGCAATAAATAATTTTCCTTTTCCAGGTCATGGGAGATGCAAGAACCTTCGTATTGCGCTACCCTGGCCGGCGACACGGGTACCCTGCGGTCATCCTGCTCCCACGCTGCACTAATCTTCATCCGGTACCATCTGCAGGAAGACACAAGCGAAAATCATAAGAAAGAACCAAATTTCACCGCGTATACACGAACTTTGCGTCGAACATTTCTCAGAGAAAATTGGACGGAGGAAAAAAATTGCAATGTAAATTTACTAAAGTAGGCTCCCCGCAAAATAAAATAAAATAACCAAAGCAGTTAAATTCCGCATGGAAATGGCCACATGAATGAATCCTTCATCTCAAGAAAAATCGCATGCCAATAATCCATCTACCCGAAAGAGACTCAGGAAAATCCATGCCTCCATTCGAGAATCAATGTAAGAACAAACACCACTAGAAGGAGGGGAAATGTTTCTGGATCGTTACCCTTGGTGGAACAAGTCGAGGTTGTGGAAACGGTCAATGTAGATGGCCACCTCGTGCGCCGTCTCCATCGCGCGCGGCGGCGGCCGGAGAAGGATCGGGCCCGCGCGCTTCCACTACCAACGCCGGTGGAATCACCTTGCCGCTCACCGCGGACCGTGCAGCGTGCAGGGCCAACCACTTTACCCTCTCCTTCACGGGCTTTCATACAAATGGGCCTCACCTCCTCGTTTTGCGGCCAAGTTTGAGCCCATATCACCCGGCCCTTATTAGGCCCGTCAATGGAGAGCCCACTGAGGATCTGCCTTCTAGCTTAAGCCCTGGAGAAAGGGAGAAACCCCAGCGCCACCGCCTCCAGCTGCCCGTGGAGCCGCCGCAGCGGCAAGCGACGCCGGTGATCGCCACCATGTCCCGAGCGCTTGCGCGCGGCAGCTACCCCCTCCTTCTCCTTCGTATTCAGGGGGTTCGCAGTCTCAGCTCGCATGCCGCCGGCGGGGGCGCGCCCTATGGAGGCGGCGAGCGGCGGAGGGATCAGCTGGAAGAGAGCAAGGCGGTGAAGGTTTCGGTGTGGTGGGACTTCCAGATGTGCCAGCTTCCGCCCGACGGTAACCCCTCCCGCGTGGCCCCGCGCATCACGGCGGCCCTGCGCGCCGCCGGCATCCGAGGCCCCGTCGAGATCACCGCCGTCGGCGATGTCTTAACGCTCGGACGCACCGTCCAGCAGGTCCTCACGGCTACCGGCGTCGTGTTCTCACACGTCCCCTCCAGTTGCGTACTCCCACCTCCGTCACCATTTCCTTGCTCGCCTACACTGTCATTATCTGGTTTTTGTGTCGCGCGAATTGGGATGTCATCACTTCATGCCTCACAATGCACTGCAGGAATGTTTGATTGTAGATATGCTTCTGGTTGTCTAGGTTGCATGTAGTTGGGCAGAGGGTTGTTATGGGATTGGATTTTTGCAAGAAGTTGCCATATTTTGTGCATGAATGCTGAAAAATTCTAGATGATTCTGTGTTTCGTATTGCCTGATGTCAATAGATGCTGCCACACTTTCTTCTTCATAAATACAGAGGGATAATTTCAATTGACCTTACATTTTTTCCCCTTCCTTAAGTTTTTATAAGTTGGGGTCAGTCCCTATAAAATGGAAAAAGGCTGTGTAGGCATCTGGCATGTAACAAAAAGGGCTGTTTAAACAGTATTTGTGTCAGCAGAAATTTAGCACAACACAATTGCTAAATAATAAGTTGATGGCGTTACTACATTGTGGGAAGTGCAAATTGCTGGACTCGAACTCACAGCTTGTCTCTGAGTACTTCTAATCAACTCTGCTTTTGTTACTCCAGTAAATAGAACTCAATTCTGTATTGTTCTTAATGCATAGTTTTCACTTTTCTAGTTATCTTGTGCTCCTGTTTCGTCTCATTGTACTAATAATATAAATGACCTTGTCTAGGAAAGGATAGTTCTTCCCTCAACAAAAAAGGAAAGGATAGTTCTGAAAGATCATTCATGGCTGATCTTATCTACTGGATTGCTCAGAACCCTCCACCAGCCCATTTCTTCCTTATATCTGGGAATAAAGACTTAGCAAATATTCTGCACCGCCTTCGGATGAGCAATTATAACGTACTGCTAGCCTGTCCTGATACCGAGTCCAGCATTCTCTGCAGTGCAGCAACAATTATGTGGCCGTGGGATGCTTTAATTAAAGGGGTTGGATTTTCCCGGAAGCATTTCAACCAGCCACCTGATGGTTGTCTGGTTCTTGGTATGGTCACTACAGGGGAGCTCTTGATGACCCCTTTCTGGAAGCAGAACTAAAGGACTCCATGAACGTACCATTGCATGCCGAAAGCCAGAGATGCCACCTATTGTCCCCAAATCTATGGTCAACATGCCTGATTGTGTCAAGTCTATAGTTGATGAGAAAAGCTCTACGAGAATGGATTCTGGGCAAAGTAATGGTGAGGGAAAACACTCCATTGAGACTAGGAATGAGAAGGCATATAATGTCCCACCTTCTCCATCAGATATATTGTCTGCAGAACAAAAGAAGATTCTTGGTGGTGATGACCCCTTCCTGCAAGCAGAATCAAAGCACTCCATGAATGTACTATTGCAGACCAAGAAGCCAGAGAAGTCACCTACAGTCAGTAGAAATGTGGCCAGCCGTATTAGGGTAGTACTAAACTCTTATCCTGAAGGGGTCAATCTTCACGATCTTCTATCAGAACTAAAAAGGAAGAGGATTGTGGATAATGGATTATTTGGCTTCAAAAACTTCTCTGACCTTCTCCAGTCTATACCTGATCATGTCAAATTTATAGATCCTCTACCAGGTGATAGTCAATCTGCTGTAGTTAGTGAAAAAAGCTTTGAGAGAATGAGTTCTGGTGAAAGTAATTGTAAGGTAAAATGCCTCATTGAGACAAAGAATGACAAGCCACAATCATCTAATGCCCCATGTTCCCCGTCAGATATATTGTCTCCAGAACAAGAGATGTTGATTGATGCTCCATCTTCCCCGTTTGAACCGTTATCTAGAGACCAAAGGAAAGCTCCACCCGTAGATTTTATTGCGCGATCAGAACCACATGCCTGCCATAAGGAAGCTGATATGGCGACAGCTGCTGGAACTCCCTCTTCAGGGCTGCAAGGTAGTAAAAAGGGGCTATTCGAAAGGATTCAGATTCTATGGAATGGCCCTAAACCCACTAAGCCTCAGGTCTATCCATCTCATGATGCTACTTTTTCTAAAGGGTCTAATGATGCAGCAAGTCAGGGAGGGCATGATGCTGACCAATATAACATACATTTGAAAAGGGTGATGAAGAATTATTCCACAACTGGCACTCCTGATGGGAAGGTGTTGTCAACAATTCAGCAGTTAGCACTAGTTTGTCAAATGACCCTTCTAATGAACATTCGGAAGTAAATGTCAAGGGAAATTGACAAGTACAACGAACCGCTGTAACAAAACAGTTGACATCAGCAAAGCTGAAAAGATACAAGGTTTTGGAGAAAGCAACAACGGCATATTGAGCTGGGCAGCAAGGTGGTGGTCATCAGGAAAATCAGATAAACAAGACAATGGAAATCATACGAATGTCGGAGCAAGGATAGACTCGGATAAAGGATCTGCATTTGTTAAGACAGCTCACAGTGCGAGTGTACATCAAGTAGAAGTTGAAATGTTTGAAAAGTCTTACTTCTGGGATTCACTAGAGGAATATTTGTTAACCCTTCATGGATCAAAACTTGTTTCAGAAGCAAAAGCAAGGTAAATCTATTTACTTGCATGCTTCTCCCTTTATTTCTTATATCTACCCAGCATAAATGTCGGTGACATTAGCCTCAGGTTGTATAAGTAGCAAATATTATGCATGTAACAGATAATTTAACCTGGAGTAACAATAGCTCTTTGGTTAAGAACGATGATGATCTATAACTGTGATCACAACAGTAGCCTGATGTCCTAAAAACTATAAGGCCATAATTTTACTCTTAAGCTGATCCCTAGGTACCTCCTCGGGTGTTTTGCAATTTTTGAGAAAAATACTGAAACTTTATCTTGCACTCATAAACATGACGAGAATACTAGGCATAAGATGCATGGTAGTAGTGTTTTGCTCATGGCGAGTGGGTTGTTTTGTTCAAGAACCCGAGCTAATCCCTTTTTCGATCTCCAACTAATTAGAAGATCTATGTGCATTGGTCCAATTATCCTGATTACTAGTAACCAATAAACTGCATTGTCATATCTAGAGCGACAAACATTTTACAGTGAGGTTCTAAGTGTGTGATCCATCATACTATATTGCAAGCAAATGTCTTGCCCATAAGCTTTAGGCCGTTAGCAGAAACCTATCCCCGGTGGAAGCACCAAAATAATACTCCCTCCGTTCCTTCATATAAGGTGTTTTAAGGTTTTGGCACGGATATTAAGATGCCAGTATTTTGCATGCGATGGACTAATTTTCTACTACTGTTTTTTGAGAGAAAGCAGTCCCTATTAGCCACAAACTGAAAACAATCCGTCAAATTCCTCCTTTCCAGATCGTGACTCGTTTTTTGATGGGTAAAATTGTCTATAAATCACAATACACCTTATATTTTGAAAATTTTCTCAAAAACTTACACCTTATATCAAGAAACGGAGGGAGTACGAAATTGCATGCTGTACTGCCTGTGTTATTAACATGGCAGGTGATAGGATAATAGTCCTAAGGCTGGTACGAGATGGCCCTGGACAGATGAGGTGCGACACCCAGCCAAGAGGGGGTCTGCCGCACAATAAGAGCAGGAAGAAATTCGGGAGGATAAGTGAGACCATTTTCTTGCTTGTCTATTGATTGATGTGGCTAGGCATTATTTAGCCAGCTTACAAACCTGGAGGCTAAGCCGAACTAACAAACTTAAGGAAGTAACTAACTTGAGAATCAAGAAATATCTCTAAGAGATTTGACTGTCAAAACTAACTAACAATAAAGGAATCTATAAAGATAAACTGGGGACATTCCCTGCCATGGCCAGCCTGCCAGATAAAAATAATAATTGATAATATACTAGTTACTTGCTTTTCCTTGACTTTAAATTACACTTTTGATGTCTTTGTTCATGATACATATTGTTCTTGACTTTAAATATGGATGATATTTCCTAAACTGGGTATGTTATATGCACATGCTTGTGAAACATATGCAATGCCAAACCAAAACGCATTATATTCATCGAGTTGCACTACGGTTATTTTATCTCATGCAATTCTCATTCTATGGTGGAAAAGTACTCGTCTGAAAATGTAATGTGAAATCACAGGTTGATCATTTGTTTATAAAGTATTACTCTTCTTTTTGGTAGGGAGGAGTTGGCACATGGACTACAGAAGGGCTGTTGGCTTCTTAAAGGGCTTGACGAGAAAAAAATCCAGCAGTTGTTACATCTGTTAATCTCTGAAAGGAAATGGATCAAAGAATGTACTTCAGAAACTTTCCATTTCCAACTTACACTACCTCCTAGAGCAAAATGTGCTCCTTTTCATTCCAGTAAACTAGAAGGGATAAGTTCTCCTCTTGTAAATGGGAGGCCATTGGAGCAGTGTAATTATGTACATGACAGAAGCAAAACCATATCAAGTAAGTTGTCTGCAAGAAATGGAAAGGGCCAGGCCAGCTACAAGGACAATGAAAACCTAGGTAATGACTTTGACTGGGAAGAGCTTGGCCCTATATCCAGCGCTGTTGATCCTCATCCAGAAATTGATAAAGTGGTGCACTATCAGCCTCCTACCCCTTCTGACGATGAATTTTCGGATGTTGAAAATCACCTGTCAGGTCGACAAGCTGGGAAAGATTTGGATGCCGAATTTTCCGAGGATGAAAGTCATACATCAAGCCAACAAGCAGGACAAGATTCAGATGCCGAATTTTCGGAGGAGGAAAGTCATGTGGCAAGCGAACAAGCGACAAAGGATTCGGATGTTGAGTTTTCTGAGGATGAAAATCATACAGCAAGCCAACAAGCAGGAAGAGACCCATCAGAGAGTTCGCTCTTAAAAATTCTTGCCTCGTGGAACACCAGCAAGGATGATGACTCTGGGAGGAGAGATCGTGGTGTTGGCAGGCTTGGTGGGAAACCGCCAAGAAATACCACGGTGGATTGCTCTCGAGCTGACAGAGGTTATCGTCAATGTTGGCGCCCTACAGCCAAGCATCACTCGTGATGTCAAATCTGTGGTGGTGCTTTGGAAGTATAAGATTTTGTCAAAGTTTAGCTTTGTGATTTTGTGTTCTCTCATTTAGTTGTTATTGCTAACATCAACATGTTTCTGGTTACATCGGGTGATTGCCTTTTGTAATTATATGTTGCTAAAAATATAAAGACATGTTTATGTAGAGGGTTTGGTGAAGTATAAGCTGATTGTTACACAATCAGGAAGATGTTTTTGTAAAGTAGGATAATCCTAGCCTCTGCATTGACTCAACCACATATTATTTATTTATTAAAAGTCAGATAAACCCGACATTGACACCGAACAAGTCGACCATATGTTTACCGGTAAGACTGAAACAAATAAAAACACAAGTACATGACTCGTAGGTCAAGCCTTAAAAAAAGAATCGGTATATGTACACCGCTGATGAAGAGTCCAATTTAATTTGATCTCTGGATTTTCATCCCATAGGCAAGTTTCGAGACAACAAGCCCATGCCACAGACACGTCGACATTTCCTGCTCAGTAACCAAAATATTTGAAAGACAAACATTCCACTAAAAAACAAAATCTTTATGTGGTATCTTCATCCGAAATAATTCTCACTAAAGATAACCTTGCGATAATTGGCATGGAAGTAAAAAGTGTGTCTTCTGTCATAAGTACGAGACTATTAAGCACTTATTTTTTGACTGTAAATTTGCTAATTCTATATGGTCAATCATTCATATAGATTCTACCTTATACTTACCACGAAGCATTACAAATATTTTTGACAATTGGCTGAATGGTGTGGATCATAGGGTTAAACAATTTATTAGGATAGGAGCGCTAGCCGTTATTGGTCGTTTTGGCTGTGCAGAAATGACAAGCTTTTTAATGATAAAAATTCAGCTCATGCATGTTATCTACAGAGTACATCTATGATCCGTTCATGGTCATCGTTGCAACATGTGGAGCATCACAACCTATTTACGAAGGTTCGTATAAGACTGGAGGATACGTCGAGTCACCTTTTATCTCGCAACATGGATGGCAACATAATATGCGGATCGGCCCTCCACCGGCATTGGCGTTTTAACAATTTCTTATCATTATATCCTCTTTATTTATTTTGGTACTGCTGGATTTGTGACGGATTAGTGTATCCTATGCCGGAGGCCGGGTGTAATCGGAAAATTGCCTGATCAGTAAACAAGGAGGACATGTGCTGCTTAGGATCACTTTGGGCTGCTTAAGGGCAACTCCAACGCGCCGACCAATTTGGTCCGTTTGTGTCCGTTTCTGTCCGATTTGAGAAATACGATGGCCCAACACGCATACGCATTTGGCCTGGCGTCCGGTTTTTTGTCCACGCGCACCCATTTCCGGCCCAAATTTGAGCCGGCTTTGCGTCGGCGCGGACACGGCCGGTCGACCGCGCGTCGCTCCACTTGTCCTCCCCTGGCCTGCCCGGCAGTCACACGAAAGCCATTTCCCTCCACGCTCGCCCTAGTTCCTCCCTCGCGCACCCTCCTCTCCCTCGCCGCCGCCGTTCCACCCCTGTCCCCTCCGCCCTACTTTTCGCCGGAATCCCACCGCAATCCGGCCAGATTTGTTCGCAGCACCGCCCGCCACCGACTCAGCCGTGTTTGGACTGCCAGAGGTTCGCAGCACCGCCCGCCACCGACTCACCCGCAAGGTTTTCGACGACTAGCCAGAGGTACGAATTCATCACCAGCTCCATGGCAGATAGCTCGGACAAGTACTTTTACTACAACAACATAGCCTACTCCTCCTCCGACGATGATAGCGACATATTGGTTGCTACGCTCGTCGTCAACGAGCACATTTCTAGGCTGCAACCCATGTTCAGGGGCTTGGTGCCCGGTCGTGCAACGACGTTGGACCGTAACAGAGAAGGCGGTCATGTCCAGCTGTTCAGAGATTACTTCTGGTCGAATCCAACTTACAAGGCCCCAATGTTCCGGCGCCGTTTCCGTATGGCCCGACATGTGTTCAACCGCATTCGGCTAGGCGTGCTTAGCCATGACAATTTCTTCAAGTGCAAGCGAGATGCCCTTGGCAAGCTTGGGTTCTCCACCTACCAGAAATGCACTGCGGCCATCCGGATGCTTGCTTATGGAGTGGCCGGTGATCTTGTTGATCAGTACATGCGCATGAGCGAGTCCACGTGCTTAATGTCAATGTACAGATTTTGCAAAACAGTGGTGGCGGTGTTTGGCCCGGAGTATTTGAGAGAGCCAGATATGGAGGACACGGCCCGGCTCCTATCCATCAATGAGGCAAGGGGATTTCCCGGCATGCTTGGAAGTATAGATTGCATGCATTGGGAGTGGAAGAACTGTCCGTTTGCTTGGCAGGGGCAGTACCAGGGCCATGTTGGCGAGTGCACGGTCATACTTGAGGCAGTGGCTTCAAAAGATCTTTGGATTTGACACTCTTTCTTTGGCATGGCCGGATCCCACAATGATATCAACGTCCTGCAACGCTCTCCGATTTTCTCCAGGCTTTCAGAGGGGAATGTCCCGGTGGTGAGCTATGATGTCAATGGCACCATATACAACAAGGGATACTACCTAGCTGATGGTATTTATCCAACATGGACCACTTTTGTGAAGACCATCCCCAAGCCAGATGGAGAGAAGCAAGCACGGTTCTCCAAAGAACAAGAGAGTGCTAGGAAGGATGTGGAACGTGCTTTTGGAGTCCTCCAATCTCTATGGGCTATTGTTCGCCACCCTGCTAGAACATGGAGCGTGAACACTATGTGGGACGTGATGACTGTTTGTGTGATCATGCACAACATGATCGTGGAGGATGAACGTGATGATAACATCTATGACCAGGATTGGCAATTCCGAGGTGAGTTGGTTCAACCTGTTAGTAGAGCGGCCACATTTGCCAACTTTATCCACTTCCATGAAGAGATGCGTGATCGTGACGCTCACAGGCAGCTTCAGAGAGACTTGGTTGAGCATATGTGGGAGCACTATGGAAACCAACCACCGGCAAACCAAGGAGGGACCTGATTTGTTGCTCATTTTTATTCGATTTGGTTGTAAAACTATGTGATTCTATTTACATTCGTCTGATACAATTTTAATTCAATTTGGTTGTAATAAATATTTCATGATTTCATTCAATTTGGTTGTAATAAACTATGCTACTTTCATTATTATTCGTCTTCCCATTTTATTTTCAATTTGATTGCATGACAAAAATGGTCCACGGCCAGACCAAATGGGTCGTCCCGTTGGGTTCACTAGCCAAAAAATGACTGACATGAGCCGGACGCTGTCCGTTTGGTGACCCAAACGACCAAAAAACGGATAGAAAATGTGTCTGAAATGGGTCGTGCGTTGGAGTTGCCCTAAGATCACATGTGCTTCCCCCAGCCTAATCTACTAGGGTACTCTTCCGCATCAAAATATGATCCTAGACAGCCTGAGGCTTTACCGTATTGCCCTGTGTGGTTCTACAAACAGCTCTGTCATCAGCGCTACATTCAAGAATAATGTCACCATGCAGGGCTCCATCATCAGCTCATTTTCACATCTTCCTCGCAACCAGGCAACTTGTGTCCCGTTGCACCCATGTACTCCGACGATGATATCAGAGGTTGCCTTGCAGCATTCCTGGTTGGTTCATGTGTTCTCTCTAGTCCAGGCATTGAACTCGTCCATTCTTAGCGAGAAAGAACTTGAGTTTGGCTTTCCACCTCCACCGTATGCCTAAATTTGTAATGATGTGTCAAGGTACAAATAGCTAAATAGTACTAAAACACATCTAAAATCATGCGGATTTACAGAAAAAAATCACGAAAACGACCCACCTTAGCAATCTCTGCTGTATTGGTTGTACTGTCCGTAGTCCTCAAGCAGATCTTCAGCAGACCACGTTGCAAAAACACCACTGCTCCAATTGGTCTAGTAACGAAACAAAGCATTCATGAGAAATCACTGACGCAGTGAAAAAGTACACACATGATTTCTGTGTTCATGTGCTTCGAAACATAGATAAATTTTTATACGTTAATCCGGCGGCACTACTCATCTGGCTCAACTCCAAGCCAATTTCGTGGCTCAGTTTTGAATTCTCATCGGCTCTGATTGCCTACAAGTAAAATAAAGCATGTAATGTCATATATAAGATTTTTTTTTCAGTGCTACATGCAGACCAACGAAGAACTCTTGATTTTGCTCTATTGGCCAATATCTAGTATCAGAATGTGGGACTAGGTCATGCTACACACATGAAAGGAAGTTTGCAGCAATACTGAAGAAGCATAACTGCACGGGAATCCCTGAAAAGCTCATGGGCATAAAAATTATGTATCTTACATCAAATGACGATTTTGAACTTGGGTTAATGATGGATTATAGGCGAGAAACTATGATGTCCAAATGTCACTCCTCAAACATCAGATAGTCACTAAAATCAGCTAAATAAGGAAGCCACAGTATTTGTCATCTAAAATTGACGTAGAATACTAGAATAGTATGTACCATTAAAGCGAGAGTACTCCTGGATGCACACACTACGTGCTTTTGCTGAAGCAAATCTAATAAGGAGGCTTCAACAAAGAAAAAGAAAGGCACTATTCGGATATCACGTATCAAAAGGTACATCAAGGATAACTACAGTGCAAGAGCACGTGTTAACTTACTAGGCATTCACCATATAACCCTCTTCCAAGATAAATCTTGAAATGATTGTATATTAGCTTCCTTGCAGATTCTAGACGATTTTGCACAAGTGAATTTCCCCTAGCAAGCATATCGCTGACATCAAGTTGCATTAGCTGTTTGGAGTACCAAAAAATTGGTCATTGACCATGTCATCGCTAGGGGTACACAAAAGAAGGTTATAACCATGATTGCAGACGGTAGAGCTTCACCTGCTCAAAAACATGAGGATTCGTGACACAGTTTAACTTTGCACGCTCTTCCCTCAGAGCTGTATGAAATTCCCTACTGCTGGGCTGCTTCCACTGTCGCAGATCAACGTCCTCTATGTATTTGACAACATTCAGAACCCGCTCCTCGTCTTCTTGGCCCAGCAGGTTCTCACACATCTCCTGCATGTAACGAGAATAACATCAAGTTCTTGCTTCCCAAGTGACATGATATGACCAAAAGGAACATGAAAGGATTCTCCAGCTCACAGCATCGGGGTTTGACTCTGCAAGCTTTTCGGAGAAATAATCGAATGCAGCTCGGGCACTACTCTTCGCTGTGTCGATGCAAAGCTCTAGGTTATTTGGGAACCGACCCAACTTGGGGATCCTTGCTAGTGTGCTCTGCCGGTGATCTAATGCCACCACACTGCATCATTTGGAAATGGCATGTCAGGAGGTTTCTTACTATATCAGTACATATATTCCAGCACGTTGTTGCTCACTTAAACAAGCCCTTGCATAGCTAAAAGTATTCATGATCAGTTGTGTTTTTTTGTCCATGATAAAGAGAGAAATATTTCAGTTGCAGATTCGTAGTGTGGCCAAAAAGAGGAAATGCTGAGATTTCTGTAACTTGGTGCACGTACCTGGGGATGAATCGAGAGAGCTCCAACGCGAACTTTTTCGGTCCGATAAAATCCAGAAGATAGCAAGAATGGAACCCTGCAGCCTTGAAGTCCTCCGCTCTGGTTTCATTGTTCAAAGAACACAATCAGGACGCGACCCAAGAAGCTCCAGAGCAGTGTGAGGGAATGGTGAGACGCAAAGTGAGGATGAGACCTGAAGGGATCGATGGAGGAGAAGGGGAGGATGAGGAGGCGTCTTCGGAGGCGGCGGTGGAAGAGGTCGGCGGCGAGCGCGGAGTAGGCGCCGGCGAAGGTGGGGTAGTTGTAGAGCGCGAGGTGGGCTGGGCCCGCCTGGTCCTCAGAGAGAGAGGAGGTCTTGGATGGGTGGGAGTATGAGAGGATGGCCTCGATGGAAGCTGCCGAGCGGAAATCTCGCCGGAGGAAGGATGCCGCCGGCGAGGGGACGCCACGGAGGAGTCGGGGGCGGTGGAGCATTATGGTTGATGGGCTTAGTGGACCCGTGTTAGGGCTTCAAAGTGAAGTTGCTTCCTTTGTATACATGGGCTGGACATGTATTAGCCCACGGCAATGGGTCAACGGGTTCGACAAGAAGAAATGAACACATTCACCTCTCGAGAACCAGCAGGCAGGGAGTCGCAGGACCATTGGATGTTCCTCGTCGAGAAGCACACTTTCGGGCGCTCCTATTTGACGCATTTTACGCCCTCGTGCGCGTCAACGCCGACGCGTCTCTCGACCTCTTCCTCTACAACTCCGGTGCCTCCTCAAGTTCTTCCCCGACCGGGGTACCGCCCGCCGTTGCCGGTCGGACCGCCTACTGACGTTGCTCCCGCGACGCCTCCCTGCCCCGCCTTACTCCATCCACAGCCCACCATCGGTCCGCTGCCGCCCCTGACGTCAGAAAACCCTTTCCACACCTAAACCCTAACCTTATGTTTCCAGGCCTAGAAAACAGGAAAAGAGTGTAGAGGGTTCACGTATTGACGATAACGGACGCAACAGGTGTCAAATATGACTTGCCACACTTTCCCGTCTCAAAGTTCTTGCTCAGAGACAAAACCCTTGATGTCTTCACTGACATGAACGCAACGCAACCTAGCACCACTGGTCCACTGCTCACACATGCACGATGATTTTGCACCCTTCTTCGACGGCCCTCGTCCACTCTTCTCTCGCTTGCATCAGTGAGATATCAGGGTTTTGAAGTATCTGACGGTCATTTCACAAGTTCTTTGCAAACACAAGTTTAAACTCAAAATGCCTCGATATGTAGGGAAAGGCCCCGACACGATACTCACGACGGTGCCTAGCACTTAGACGTGTCACATTAGCGAAAAATGGTTTTCTCCAGGACATGTAAATTAACTTTACATCATGTAATGGTTTAAGCTGCAATGCACACATACGTGTGTTATACACGACAAGCAATAAACGATGTAGAAAGTAGATCAAACAAAGGGACATGGAATTTCAACATGGAAAACCCTCACAAGGGAAGGAAAAAATTACGAGCGTCAGTCAGCAAAACATAGCTATTTCGGGAGAGATTTACAACTTGCGACTTATCTCGTGGGGCGGCAATAAAGAGTACTTATTGTGGAGAATGCCACGATAGTTTGGTTTAACGATACCCTTTGTCTCGGGATCGGTTCCGTGTTATATAGGCACATGAGAGATTACAATGATTTGGTTACAAACCTTGGAGAGGAAGGAAGAGATCGATCTGATCCTTATAAACCGAATCAGATCGTATCTTTACATATCTTGCGCTACAGAAAACGCACGCTATACGTGCTAATCACGCTATCTCTAACACCCCTCCTCAATCACAACCTTCTCCAAGGTTGAGATTGTGTTTAAATTCTTCAAGCTATCTCTCTGGAAGTGCCTTAGTGAAGCCATCTGCCACTTGATCTTGGGAAGGAATAAATCTGATCTCAAGCAATTTGTTTGCTACTCTTTCTCTCACAAAGTGAAAATCTATCTCAATATGTTTCGTCCTTGCATGAAACACATGATTAGCTGAGAGATATGTAGCTCCCATATTATCACACCATAAACAGGAGGTTTGTTTTCTATCAACGCCAAGCTCTCTCAACAAGGATTCCACCCAAATAATCTCAGTTGTAGCATTTGCTAATGCCTTGTATTCTGCTTCTGTGCTGGACCTGGACACTGTTGCTTGTTTTCTAGCACTCCAAGAAATTAGATTTGGTCCAAAATAAACTGCAAAACCACCTGTAGATCTCCTATCATCTACACATCCGGCCCAGTCAGCATCAGAAAAAGCACTTACTAAAGTTGAGGAGGATCTTCGGAAAGTTAAGCCAATGCTTGTGGTTCCTCTAATGTACCTTAGGATCCTCTTGACAGCTGTCCAATGGACAGTAGTAGGTGCATGCAGAAACTGACATACCTTGTTGACCGAAAAAGCAATATCTGGTCTAGTGAGAGTTAGATATTGGAGTGCACCAACAACACTTCGGTACCTTGTTCCTTCTTCTGGTCCGAGTGCAACTCCTTTAGTTGCTGACAGTTTGTCAGTGGCTGATAATGGCGTTGGAGCTGGTTTGGCATTTTTCGTGCGAGCTTTGATTAACAAGTCAGAAGCATACTTTTCTTGGGTTAGAACAATACCATCATTGCATTTTTTAACTTCAATTCCCAAGAAATAGTGTAAGTCACCTAGATCCTTTAACGCAAAGGCTGAACTTAAATCATGTAGTAGCGCGGTGATAGCCTTGCTTGATGAACTGGTGACAATAATATCATCAACATAAGTTAGCACAAAAATCATGATACCTGACTTGTTATAGATAAATAGTGAGGTGTCAGCCTTGGACGGTGAGAACCCCAATTCTTGGAGTTTCGAACTTAACTTGGCAAACCATGCTCTTGGTGCTTGCTTGAGACCATAAAGAGATTTATCTAACTTGCACACATGATGTGGTGCATTTCGGTTTTCATACCCTGGTGGCTGCTTCATGTAAACTTTCTCTTCCAGAACACCATGGAGAAACGCGTTCTTCACATCTAGTTGTCTCAGACTCCATCATCTTGACACTGAAATAGCTAAGACAAGTCTGATTGTAGCAGCTTTCACAACTGGACTAAAAGTATCTTCATAATCTATGCCATATCTTTGCTTAAAGCCTTTTGCTACTAGCCTAGCTTTATACCTATCAATAGTACCATCAACTTTCCTTTTGATTCTATAAACCCATTTGCAATCTATGAGATTTATTCCCTGCCTATGTGGTACTAGATGCCATGTTTTATTTTTTACTAATGCCTCATATTCATCATCCATAGCACTTTTCCAATTTGGGTCTTTTAGTGCTACTTGCAAGTTGTCAGGTTCACTAGGTGCAGCTGATAAGCCATGACGAACGGTGGATAAAGCAACAAAGTCTGAAAAATCTTTAGGCTTACTGTTCCCTGTTTTTGACCTGGTACGGTGTACTGCAGAAGGTTGCGCAGCATTCCCGGCCGCAGAAGATCCGGCCGCAGTATCGGGATCCGCAGGAGATCTCCGCTGGCGTCCGTGACGCGCTGTGTCGCCGCGTACGGTCGGCTGACCGCGTGCAGCAGTTTGGATTGGGCCACTTGGCCCGCCAGATGATGCTCCTCGCCTCCTGGTTGGTTGGCCGCGCATGGGTGCTGTCCCACGGGGTGGACCGCTCGTGGCGTCGGACGCGCTGGGACCAGTCGCGCTTGGCCCGCTGCGGGAGGCTGTCGGTGACGTGTCGCCCAACGATTCGCTCGCCATGGAATCGTGCTGCTGCGCTGCGGACCCGTTGGCGGATGATGATCCCGAGGCAGATTCTGCCGGGATTTCGACGGATCCCGAGGCTGATGGTGCCGGGGAATCTGCGTTGTGTTCTGCACCGCTGTCTTCTAGCGAATTCTCTTCATCCGACTCGTTTTCACTTGTTTGAACACCGTTTTGGCTGAAATTTTCTTCTGCTTGCGGCTGCTGCACCTGCGGACAATTTAATGGAACACCACTAGCAGGAATATTAGGTGTTAGATCAATACATTGTTGCTCCCCATGATCTAAGAATGATGGATTTTGGAGAGTTTCGGGTAGAAGAAGAATTTCTCGCCGTAGGAGAGCGTCAGCATTGGGATGAAGGTTAGAGAACGGAAAGACTTCCTCATCAAACACCACATCTCGTGAAATATAAACCCTGCCGGTGGACACGTCTAAACATTTTACACCTTTGTGCATGTGGCTATAACCAAGAAAGACACATTGTTTGGATCTAAAAGCAAGCTTGTGTTTATTATATGGGCGAAGATTGGGCCAACATGCACATCCAAAAACACGAAGAGAAGAGTAATCAGGTGTTTCTTTGACACGACGTTGCATGGGAATTTCACTATCAATAACCGAGGAAGGAAGCATATTAATGAGATGTGTGGCAGTCAAGAAGGCTTCATCCCAAAATTTTAGTGGCATTGAGGCATTGGCAAGAAGTGCAAGACCAACTTCTACAATATGTCTATGTTTTCTTTCAGCCGACCCATTTTGTTGATGGGCATATGGACAAGAAACATGATGAGATATGCCTAGTTTTTGGAAGAAAGGATTTAATTTTTCATACTCTCCACCCCAATCAGTTTGCTTGGCAATTATCTTTCGATCAAATTTGCGTTCAACGAGATTTTGAAAGTTCTGAAAGACTTGAAAAACTTCAGATTTTTTCTTCAAGAGATAGATCCATGAAAATTTACTAAAGTCATCAATAAAGCTTACATAATAAGAATAACGACCAACAGAGGTAGGTGCTGGGCCCCACACTGTGGAATTTGGTGGAACGACCCTACCCGTTAGGGCGATCGGCTTCGTGTTAATATAGTGATGAAAAGCCCATCACGTGGCATTGTACAGGGAGCGCATACGGAGGTGGAGTACTACTCCATACTCCTATACGTACGTATTACAGAGTCTATGTATTACAAGTCTAACAGCCCCCCTTAATCACAACCTTGTGAGAGGTTGAGATTACGCATAAATTCATGTAAATTCTTAACTGGCAAAGCCTTGGTGAACCCATCTGTAACTTGGTCTTTGCTGGAGATAAACTTGATGTCAAGCAACTTTTCTGCAACTCTTTCACGAACAAAGTGATAGTCAATCTCAATATGCTTAGTCCTAGCATGAAACACAGGGTTAGCTGACAAGTATGTAGCACCCAAATTATCACACCATAGGCATGGTTTTTCCTTCAACTTAACACCAAGTTCATTTCGGACAGCTTCAACCCATATTAACTCAGCTGTAGCATTAGCAAGAGACTTATATTCAGCTTCAGTGCTTGATCTTGACACAGTTTTCTGTTTGCGTGCACACCAGGAAACCAGATTCGGCCCTATAAAAATAGCAAAGCCTCCAGTTGACCTCCTATCATCAAGACAGCCTGCCCAATCTGCATCTGAGAAAGCACTTAAAAGTGTGGATGAGGACTTTTGAAAAGTAAGTCCAACATGTAATGTACCCTGAACATATCTTAATATTCTTTTGGCAGCTGTCCAATGTGTAGTTGTAGGTGCATGCAAATATTGTTTACTGAGAAGGAAATATCAGGACGTGTCAGCGTCAAATACTGTAAAGCACCTACAATACTTCTGTAATGTGTACTATCATCACGACCAAGAGGAGTCCCCATGGTTAGAGATAACTTTTCAGTGGAGGATAAAGGTGTGGGGCAAGGTGCACATTTTTTCATACCAACTTTAGCAAGCAAGTCTGAAGCATATTTTTCCTGTGTGAGCAACAAGCCAGACTGAGTCTTCTTCACTTCAATACCCAAGAAGAAGTGTAAATCGCCCAAATCCTTGAGAGCAAAATCATCATTTAAATCACGAAGAAGAGCAGAGATGGCCTGGTCTGACGAGCTGGTGACTATAATATCATCAACATAAATTAGAACAAATATCATAACATCAGACTTGTTGTAAAGAAAGAGTGAGGTGTCAGCCTTGGAGGGAGCAAAACCAAGCTGTTGCAGTTTGGTGCTGAGTCTGGAGTACCATGCTCGAGGGGCCTGCTTGAGACCATACAAAGCCTTATCAAGTTTGCATATATGATGTGGAGTTTGAGGATTTTCAAAACCTGGGGGTTGTTTCATGTATACTTCCTCTTCCAGAACGCCATGCAAAAACGTGTTCTTGACATCTAGCTGCCGTAAACTCCATCCTCGGAAAACAGCAACTGACAACGCAATGCGAATGGTTGCTGCTTTCACCGCAGGACTGAAGGTATCTTCATAGTCTATGCCATATCTCT
The DNA here is from genome assembly GCA_947311845.1 of Poa pratensis. Taxonomy (NCBI): domain Eukaryota; kingdom Viridiplantae; phylum Streptophyta; class Magnoliopsida; order Poales; family Poaceae; genus Poa; species Poa pratensis. Next base: position 51,708,435 of record CAMZMU010000048.1, on the reverse strand, counting down.
GTTTGAATCCCTTTGCCACCAAGCGTGCTTTGTACCTGTCAACAGTTCCATCTGCATGTTTCTTAACACGATATACCCACTTGCAATCAATGAGATTTTAGTGTGATGTGGAGGAACGAGGTGCCATGTTTTATTTTGCATGAGAGCATTGTACTCTTCTTCCATCGCCTTGCGCAAACGATCATCCTCAAGCGCCTCCGAGAGCGTGCGGGGTTCATCTGCAGACGTAAACAGACACCACCGTATAGTACCATCAGTAATTATTCTTGGCTGACGTATACCTTTTTGCAGGCGAGTTCGTGGTTCAGGAGGCGGTGGAGATGGTGTTGGTGCAGGAGAGCCCACAGCGGAACCGTGCGCAGAAGATCCGCCAGGACTGGCAGCTGCATCATCATGTGACGGAGGAGATTCCTCCGCGTCGTTGTCTGGATGGGCAGACGGGCTCCCATGCGTAGGGGACCGTGGCGACGTGTCGCCAGCGGATTCTTCAACATGCGGTCCTGGCATCGAAGAACGAGGTGGGGTCCGGGAGTGGGCACGGCGCGGGGACGTGGCGCCGTCTGGTTCATCGTTCGCTGGCGAGGGAGACCGTGGCGTGTGCACGGACGGCGACGGCGGCTCGGAATCTGGCGCGTCCGACGTGCCCGACAAGGAGGCAGAATCCTCCTCGTAATCAGTGTGACCACCTGCGCCAGCATCTGCATGGGGATCATCGAGGATCCGATCTTCCTCGGGATCGCGGTTGTCTTGTCTTGGCTGATTTTTTTGCTTGTTTAACACCGTTTCAGCACGGTTTGGCACCGATTTTTTTTCTGGTTCCTTCTGCTTGACGCACACATCTGCTGGGACTGTATTTTCTGCATCTTGAGCATCAGTAACAACAGGTATAATAGGCAAACTCATATAGTCTTCAACATGTGCATCCCCAATATTTGATGTGGTGGAGGAGGGTAAAAGAAGTATGTCTTGGCGAAGACGAGCACCGGCATTGGGATGAAGAGAGGCGAACGGAAACACACTCTCATCAAACACAACATCACGGGAAATATAGATTCTTCCAGTGGAAACTTCTAAACATTTTACTCCTTTGTGACGTGGACTATAACCCAGAAACACACATCGTGTGGAACGGAAAGCAAGTTTTCTTTTGTTGTAGGGTCGTAGATTGGGCCAACAAGCACATCCAAACACTCTAAGAGAATCATAATTTGGTTTTGTATGAAGAAGACGTTCAACAGGTGTATCCATATTTATGACTTTACTTGGAAGCAAGTTTATGAGAAAGGTGGCAGTGAGAAAGGCTTCATCCCAAAATTTGAGAGGCATGGAGGCATTGGCAAGTAAAGCAAGACCAACTTCAACAATATGACGGTGTTTGCGCTCAGCGGAACCATTTTGTTGGTGGGCATGTGGGCAAGAGACATGGTGTGAAATACCTACCTTTTGGAAGAAGCTATTAAGTTTTTCATACTCACCACCCCAATCAGTTTGCATGGTGATGATTTTCCTATCAAACTTTCGCTCAACAAGTTGCTGAAAATTAAGGAAAACTTGGAACACCTCAGAACGCTTCTTAAGCAAATATATCCAAGTAAACTTACTAAAATCATCGATAAAGCTTACATAATAAGAGTGTTTGCCAACAGACTCAGGTGCTGGACCCCATACATCAGAAAACACTTGTTCTAGTGGAACAGTGGAAACGCTAGTGGACATAGGATATGGCAACTGGTGGCTCTTAGCTAACTGACAAGAGTCACAGATGTATGGGCTTATTTCAGGAGTGTAGGAAATTTTATTACTTCTAAGAACTTGCTGAACCACAAAGGATGAAGGATGTCCTAAACGCCGATGCCAAGTGGATGATGATGGCTTTATTGTAATGAAAGCATGCTTGGAGGATCTGGTAGAGAACGGCACTAGCGGATAGAGACCACCATGGCATGGGCCTTTAAACAGAATTCTCCTTGTTTCCTGGTCCTTGATAAAAAAGAAATGTGGGTGAAACTCAAAGAATATGTGATTATCAAGTGTAAGCTTATGGACAGATAGAAGATTTGCAGTAGCATTAGGAACATGCAAAATATTTTTAAGCTGAAAGGATGCATGGGGAGTGCACAATGTTGAATAACCAATGTTGCTTATTTGCATACCGTTTCCATCAGCAGTGTGGACGCGATCACGTCCCTTGTACTTGTCGTGGGTGGACAGCTTGCTCAGCTCGGATGTGATGTGGTTTGAGGCGCCGGTGTTGGGGTACCAATTGGTGTCAACTCCATAGGAAGCGAGATGCGCATTCTTTTCTTCACGATCTTCATCATCGGACTCGTCAAGGTCTTGATAGCGCCACCAGCAATCGCTTGCTGGGTGCCCGTTAATTTTGCAGATTTGGCAGGTTACGTTGACTATGGAGTTGGGGCGCGGCCACGGCGACCACCACGCCCATCATCGCGCCGATCATCACGGCGTCCTCCTGCATTGCCGCCATCACGGCGGCCATCGCGGCGGCTGCCACCACCATCGCGGCGAGCAACATCGCCGCCATCGCGGCGTCCGTAGTCATGGGAACGCCACGCGCCATCATCACGGCGTCCTCCGTCTCGGCCATCATCACGGGAACGCCATGGGCCGTCATCATCCCGGCGGCCGTCACGGGTGCCATCGCGCCAGGGGCCTCCATCATCGCGTCGGGGTCCGTCACGGCGTCCACGATCACCACCCGAGCGACCCTGCTCATTGCCACCACGAGCCAGGTGAGCGGAGGAGGTGAAAGTTTGCGTCGGCAGCGCATCTTCTTCGTCGGAGAGCATCTCCTGACGCATGTCATGTGCGGCGATCTGAGCGAACAGATCGTCGAGGGAGGTGCCGCGCTGTCCATTCACTGCTGCAACAACATCATTGTATGAACCGTCAAGGCCATTAAGAATATAACCGATTAGTTCGTCGTCAGCAATTGGCTTTCTGGCGGCGGCGAGCTCGGAGCAGAAGCCCTTCATTGTGGTGAAGTACTCGGCGACCGACATGTTCTTCTTCTTCTTGGTCTTGTTCAGGGCTGTCCGAAGGTGGGTGACCTTCGACCTCGAGACCGAGGTAAACATGGCAGAGATCGTGCTCCAGACCTGCACTGTGGAGGTGTGCTCGAGCACGTGGGCAAGCATCTCGGGTGAGAGGGTTTGGAGGATCCACCCCATCACCTGCTGATCTTTGACGATCCAGGCGGCATACGCGGGATTCGCCACGGTCTTCTTCGTCTTGTCTTCATCCTCCACCTCCATGGTCTTGGCGGGCGCGACGTCGGTGCCGTCGAGCAGGCCTGTCACCTGTGCACCTCAGAGAGGAGGAAGCACAAGAGCTTTCCAGAACAAGAAATTGCTCCGGGTAAGGAGGTGAGTGGGAGGGTTACCCAGATCGGCGGCCAGAGCACGTGCCGATGACGACGACGACATGATGGCGGCGGTGAGGGTTTGGTCGTGATCTTGGTCGTAGGCGGCTGCGGCGGCAAGGGATGCGGCGGCAGCGGCGAGTCTTGGTTGTGTTCGTGATTGTAGGGCGGCGGCGGCAGTCTATGCGGCGGCGGCTTGGCTTTGTCTTGATCGTGGTTTTGGGTGGCGGCGGCGGCGGCTAGGTCTTAGGGTTTTGGCAGCTAGGTCTCGGAAGAGCCTGCTCTGATACCATGTGGAATTTGGTGGAACGATCGTACCCGTTAGGGCGATCGGCTTCGTGTTAACATAGTGATGAAAAGCCCATCACGTGGCATTGTACAGGGAGCGCATACGGAGGTGGAGTACTACTCCATACTCCTATACGTACGTATTACAGAGTCTATGTATTACAAGTCTAACACACACATCGGAGAACACAAGCTCTAAAGGAAGAGTGGACACACTAATTGATCTTGTGTAGGGTAGTTGATGACTTTTTGCTCGTTGACATGAATCACATATTGACTCAAGGCTAGACTTATTACAATAAGGAAGATTAAAATCTCTAAGTACTCGTTGAACGACTTTGGAGGAAGGATGACCTAAACGATCATGCCACCTTGTAGCTGAAGGCTTGGTGGCTTTAAGAACTTGCATTTTATTTGTGCTTGATGAAGATACCAACGGATAGAGCCCCTTCACGCATCTACCCTTAAGCAGAACCTTCTTCGTTTCCTGATCCTTCACATAAAATTGCCACGGGTGAAATTCAACAAAGACATTGTTGTCTCTAGTGAGACGATGGATGGAAACAAGATTTTTTGTAGCTTGAGGAACATGGAGAACATTATGAAGATGTAATTGTTTTGATGGGGAATCAACATATGCATGACCAACATGACTAATATTCATACCTGTTCCATTGGCCGCGTGGATCTTTTCATGGCCATTGTACTTCTCCTTCATGGTGAGCTTGTCAAGCTCACCGGTGGTGTGGTCGGTGGCACCAGTATCACCGTACCAGTTGGTGTCCACGCCATAGGCAGCGTTGGCACCTCTTTCTTCTTCTTCTTCTTCTTCTTCTTCTTCTTCTTCAAATTCATCTTCGTCGTAGCGGTGCCAGCACTTCCACGCAGTATGGCCAGGTTTCCGGCAGATTTGGCAGACCGGGCGATCGCCGTTGCCCTTGTTGCCACCGCCTCGGTAACCACGGCCACCACCGTAGCCGCCACGGCCACCACCACCATAGCCGCCACGGCCTCCACCGTAGCTGCCAATTTGCTGACGTCCATGTCCACGGCCGTAGCCGCGGCCGCCTCCTCCACGTCCGCGTGGTGCTCCTCGGCCACCGCGGCGTGGTCCACCGCGTCCTCGCGCGGCAGCGTTTGCAGATGGACCGCTAACGTCTCCTCCGAGCAGCAGCGCCATGTGGTTGTCGTACGCCGTCACTTGGGCATACAGCTCGCTCACCGTGAGCTTGGCGGTGGGGTTGGCTCCGATGGCGGCGAAGAGAGGGTTGTAGGGGTCGTCTAGCCCCGCGAGAAAGTACTCGACCAGCTCGTCCTCCTCGATCTGACGGCCCGCTGCAGCGAGCTCGTCGGCGATTGCCTTGACCTGGGCGAAGTATGCCGCTGTCACTAGTACAGAACGACACATCGGAAACGGGCCAAAAACCCTTCGGCAACGGAGAAAGGGTCCGTGTCCCCGCCTCTGTCACTGATGTGAAGCCTCACAATGGCAACGGAGGCGATAAACCGTTTCTGATGTATTTAACATTAGACACGGAGTTTTGCTAATAACCGTTTCTAATAAGGGTTACAGGAAAACAAAAAAACACGGTGACGGGCTTTGCCATCGATGGAGCCCGGCTCCATGCGACTAGACGGCCGCCCGGTCGTCACCGTATTCCTGTACGCCCTGCTTTACAAAAGTTCATCAGTGCGCGTGGCTAGAGCTCTGCTCCTATGTCTTCACGGCCGCCAGATGAACATCTACTGTCTTTCCTGCTGCGCAAAATGTACTGCTCCTGGTGATGGCACCGTGTATGGAGCCCCGCTCCTAGGTTTTCACGGCAGCAGCATCGTCACCAAGCATCCACCAAGCCCTTGAAACAACGAATATTCTTTGTTAAAAACAGCAAACAAAGCTAATAAACAGAGCCAATAAGCAGTAAACAAAACAAACCGAGCTAAATACATAGCTGAAGAGCTAACTAACAGAGCAAACCGAGCTAAATAAGTAACTAACATAGCAAATACATAGCTGAACAGAGCTAACTAACAGAGCAAACCGAGCTAAATAAGTAGCTAACATAGCAAATACATAGCTGAACAGAGCTAACTAACAGAGCAAACTGAGCTAAATAAGTAGCTAACATAGCAAATACATAGCTAAACAAAGCAAACCGAGCTAAATAAGTAGCTAACATAGCAAATACATAGCTGAACAGAGCTAACTAACCGAGCAAACTGAGCTAAATAAGTAGCTAACATGGCAAATACATAGCTAAACAAAGCAAACCGAGCTAAATAAGTAGCTACCATAGCAAATACATAGCTGAACAGAGCTAACTAACAGAGCAAACCGAGCTAAATAAGTAGCTAACATAGCAAATACATAGCTAAACAAAGCAAACCGAGCTAAATAAGTAGCTAACATAGCAAATACATAGCTGAACAGAGCTAACTAACAGAGCAAACTGAGCTAAATAAGTAGCTAACATAGCAAATACATAGCTAAACAAAGCAAACCGAGCTAAATAAGTAGCTAACATAGCAAATACATAGCTGAACAGAGCTAACTAACAGAGCAAACTGAGCTAAATAAGTAGCTAACATAGCAAATACATAGCTAAACAAAACAAACCGAGCTAAATAAGTAGCTAACATATCAAATATATAGCTGAACAGAGCTAACTAACAGAGCAAACTGAGCTAAATAAGTAGCTAACATAGCAAATACATAGCTAAACAAAGTAAACCGAGCTAAATAAGTAGCTAATATAGCAAATACATAGCTGAACAGAGCTAACTAACAGAGCAAACTGAGCTAAATAAGTAGCTAACATAGCAAATACATAGCTAAACAAAGCAAAACGAGCTAAATAAGTAGCTAACATAGCAAATACATAGCTGAACAGAGCTAACTAACAGAGCAAACCGAGCTAAATAAGTAGCTAACATAGTAAATACATAGCTAAACAAAGCAAACCGAGCTAAATAAGTAACTAACATACCAAATACATAGCTGAACAGAGCTAACTAACAGAGCAAACCGAGCTAAATAAGTAGCTAACAGAGCGGTCATTTACCTTAGGCGAGGCGGGTCGCTTTCCGTCGCGGATTGCGTCCCAGGCGTCGGCGCCGGAGCCACTGCCAGAGGAGACGTCATAGGAGACCTCATCCTGCTCGAACACCGGAGCGTCCTCCTCCTCCTCCTCCTCCTCATCCTCTTCCTCCGCCGCCGCCACTGCTGCCGCCGCCGCATCTAGCCCAGGGCCCTGGCCAGGGAGAAGAGAGCGGTCTATGGCCGCCCGGAGCCGCGTCTGGAACAACGCCTCCTCGGCGGCTTCTATCGCGTGCTCGGCGGCGGAGATGCGGATAGCTCTCTGCATCACAGACGCCCGAATGACACCCTCAGCGCGCTCGCGCTTAAAGGAGGCGCGAGAGAGGAGGAGACCGACCTCCATATCCTCGTCCTCATCGGAGGACGATGAGGACGAGATCCGGGCGTCGGTGGCCGCCGCCGCCGTGGATCCGGATGGGATTTGACGGCTCAGAATGAACTCGCGACCGCAGTCGCCGGGATCTCGCCCCAGTTGTAGGGGAGATCCGGGCTGCGCCTCGGAGGGTGGGAGGAGGAAGATGCTCCATCCTGACTTCCGTCGGCGCCGGAGGGGTTCGCCATCGATGGGTGAAGTAGGAGGAGAGCGTGTGCGGCTAGGGTTAGGAACTGGGGAGAGTGAGATACAGTACTGGAGTGGGAGATATTAATACCGGAACCGCTTAATGTGCCTTCACATGGGAAACGGAGATAGACCGATCTCCGTTTCTGATGTGGCAATATCAGCAACGGAGATATTCTTTCCTCCGTTGCCTATATATGAGCAACGGAGATCTTTTCAGCCTCCGTTACCATTGTGTCGGGCCCATTGACCGACTAGCGCGCGAGTGCGCGCGCGGAGCTCATTTTTCCGTCGCCTAACTCTTGCCGTTGCCATAGAGGGGTATCCGATGTGTCGTTCTGTACTAGTGTGTGGTCTTGCCCTTCTTCTTGGTGTTGGCGAGTTTGACTCGCAGGTTGGCGATGCGGGTGCGGGACGTGGCGGCGAACATCGTCTTGATCGCCGTCCAGACGGCGGCCGCCGTCTTCATGCCGATGCAGCTGACCATGATCTCCCTTGAGAGGGAGTGGAGCAGGTAGTCCAGCACCTGCTGGTCAGTCTGAACCCACGCCTCGTAGGCGGGGTTGGCCACCTCGACCTTGCCCTTGCCGTCGCTGGAGTCGACGGCGATTTTTGCTGCTGGCGCTGCGCTGGTTCCATCGAGGAAACCCATCAGACGCGCACCACGAACTGCAGGAAGAACTTGAGTCTCCCATAGCAGGAAGTTGTCCCTCGTGAGCTTCTCCGCCGTGCCCTGGCTTGGGAGTGGATTGGACATGGTGGGTGCGAGGGAAGAGGATGAACTCATCTAGATGTGATTTAGGAAGAGATGGGCTCTGATACCATGTGGAGAATGCCACGATAGTTTGGTTTAACGATACCCTTTGTCTCGGGATCGGTTCCGTGTTATATAGGCACATGAGAGATTACAATGATTTGGTTACAAACCTTGGAGAGGAAGGAAGAGATCGATCTGATCCTTATAAACCGAATCAGATCGTATCTTTACATATCTTGCGCTACAGAAAACGCACGCTATACGTGCTAATCACGCTATCTCTAACACTTATAACAAGCGTGACCGAATTCAGTAATGATCCATACCTCTGCTTCACTCGGCCCAAACCTCTTGATACAATCTTCCTTCTCTCTAGCAGAAGTTAGCCTTTATCTAAATATACTTGCACTGAATTTGGATTACTACAAAGTAACAACGTACACGTATAGTTACACCCTGAGGATGATGAGCATGTCATGCGGACCAAAATACAGCCGCGGGACACGGACGCTCGCGCGTCACCCATGCATCAGCTGCTCGCTGCCGGCCGGCGCCTCCTCCTCCACGACGCCAAGACCGCCACGAGCGCGAGCAGCACCGCCGCGGCAGCGCCGACAAGCGTGTGCACCGGCAGCCCGCTTCGCCGCCTCCTACTAACTCTCCTCCTAGGTCCGCGCCCTGATCTCCTTCCTCCGCCGGCGGCTTCTGCCACATCATAGGCGCCATCCTCGCTCTCGCTGCTGCAGGAAGACTCCATCGACTCTTCCGCTGCGCTGCAGCTCTGAGTCTGATCTGCCGAGGGGTCTTCGACGTGAACCGCCTCCTCCACCGGCAGCGCCGGCCAGTGCTCCGACGACGCCGACTCCGTCTCGACGTCGCCGTTCTCCACGTGGAAGTGGCGATGGTGATCCGCGGCCGGGTCCTGCCCCTCATCCTCCGGCTCGCCGGACTTGGAGGCTGGCTTCCACGACCCCCATGGCCACCACCGCATGACGACTTCAATTCTAGTTCTCTCTCTCTCAATGTTGGATTCTCGATCACATGGAGGGATGCATGGTTACATATGGTGGGTAGCCAGAGACGCGGGGTGTGTGCGTGCAGGTTTGCATAAACAAAAGTTGTGCCGTTGCCTTTGGCCGCACGTATGCATCAATGCTGTCGTCTATCTATGCGTCCTTGGCGGCAAACGTCCCATAGTTATATTGGTTGTAGTACCATACTATGGGACAGAGGGAGTACTTTGCAACATATGTAAGGATATTTTCCATCGAGTCCGGCCTCATGTTTTTTAGTGCCAACTATGACAAACACCTATAATCCTTTAAAAGGTCTAGGTATTCTTCTTGTATTTTTCGAAAAGGAGAAAAAAACATGTCTATGCATAGCTTGATGTGCACCTCCATACATTATTTAGTGCGCTCCGTTCCGATTAATAAGTCATAAATTTAGTCAAAGGTAAACAACCTTTAAGTTTGACCAATATTATAGAAAAATGTGAAAGTTTGTGATACAAAATCAACATCAATAGTTTCACCATGAAACATATTTTCATTATATATAAATATTTTATACTGTAGATGTTTATATTGTACTATATATTTGCTCAAACTTAGTAATGTTTCACTTTTGCTAAATTTATACCCCTTATTCATTGGAACGGGTATTCACAAGCCATGCAGCCAAACATGGAAGGCGCCCTCCTCCACGTGGCCCTTCTGCCTTCAGCGCCGACATCAACATGGCATATGGAGGCTCTCCGAGCTATTCAAGCTCGCCGGCGCTGCGCCGCGGTCCACTCCCCTTCACCCCGAGCCACAACGCCCGCAGCGTGCTCGGGACAATGACAGGCGATGCCTACATGGACGAGGTCATCGCAACCGGCTCCGTGGCGTCGGTGTCCTGTCCTGCCTGGGTTCTACACACAAGCCGGCGGCATGGAGTCACAGGAGGAGACCGGCGGCATAGACTCACAACAGGTGACCGATGACTACTAGGAAGCCGAGCCCGAAGCCAAAGCAGAGGAAGGCGAAGCCGAAGAGGAAGAACCGGCGGCCAAAGGGAAGAATAGGAAGAGAGTGCCAAAGGGAACCAAGCCAGCAGAGCCTCGCATCAAATGGAGCTCCAAAGAAGACGAGTGCCTCGCCGAAGCATGGAAGGTCGTGATCATGGACCCGATCACCGACGCAAATCAAAATGCCGATAACTATTGGAAGAGGGTGAAGACTGCATTCAACAGGGCAAGCTTGTTGATCCCGAGTTCAAGACGATTCACATGGAGCGCGGCGAGAAGGCCATGGCAAACCATTGGGAAATCGTCCAACAAGCTTGCAACAAGTGGCATGGATTCAAGAGGAGGTCCAAGCTCGCCCGGAGAGCGGCGCCAGTCTCCAGCGCACGGTAAGCTCGTTTTCGCCTCGATTCGCCCTACTCCTTCCACCTTCTTTGTTCGCCGGCTTCTGTTTTGGCTTGGTAGATAGTCCGGATGTTCGAAGCATAACGCAACGACAACAACGACGTCGAGTTCAAGTTCTTGCACGTTTTCACAAGGATAGAAAACTGCGAGAAGTGGAGGGAAGTCCGCTAAATCTCGCCAAGGGCAAGGACAGTGTCTACAACCCAGACGCACCGGCCACCGCAGCGGCGGAAGGGCGTCCTATTAGCCACAAGAAATTCAAGGCAGCAAGGGACTCGGCGCCTGCCGCCAAAAGGCTGCAGTCATCAATCGAGCAATGCATCTCTGACGCCAAGAGCCACGCCGTCATGAGGGAGGAGAAGTCCGACGCGAGGTGGATGGTGATGCTGGCGAAGCAGGACATCAAGCTCGACCTCCTCAAGACCAATGTCGCAGCCAAGTAGAGGTACACCAACCTGGAATTTCTGTTGAGAGCCTACACGACAACGATGGCCGACGAGGTGAAGGCGTGGTACATGGCGGAGCGCGGGCTGATCTTGAACCAGATGCAAGCACCTGCAGCGAACCCAATGAAGGAGATATGCCCTAGAGGCAATTAATAAAGTGTTTTTATTTATCATATCTCATTTGTTCATAATACGTTTTTGTATCATGCTATAACTGTATTAAGCGGAAATATTAATACACGTGTGGTACGTAGACAACCAGGTCCCTAGTAGCCTCTACGTGACTAGTTCATTATGCAATCGATGATCGAGGTTTCCCGATTATGTGACAACGGTGTCAGTTGACAATGGAGTCATATCATTGGTAGAATGATGTGATGGACATACCCAATATTTGTAGGACGTAGTCATTATGCCTTTGACCGTGAGATCAACTCTTATCGCTATTCCTGGAAGATGCTTTGATTGCATCAAACGTCATTTGTTATATAGTATGACAATAACGGTGTCCCTCTCGGGTATCGGAAGGGAGTATGTTGAGATGAGGGATCAAGAGCGGGATTTGCCAATCCGCATAGCAGGATAGATACTCTGAGGCCCACTCGGTGAGATTATGTCAAATAAGCTTGCAAGCATGTGACTAGGTCACGGGGAGATATTATCACGGACGAGTAGAAGATAGTGTTGTCGATAACGAGATCAAGCTAGGTATCATGATATCTATGAACGAGTCTCGGACATGCTAAGTATCGCCAGGCAAAAGGTTTAAGACTCGACGTCTAGGTTCGAACGACAAAAGTTATTCGTTATCTCACAGGGATTAATTCTGGGTATCCAAGGTCCACGAATTAATCATTAATCGGAGAGCGTGTCTCGATTATGTCTGGCGAGATCTCGAACCGCTAGGGTAACACACTTAAGGGAGGATGACATTTATAATAGATTGGAAATAGAAGAGAAAATAAAAAGAACGCCGGAAGTGTTCCGGGAGAGTTCCGATGGAGATCGGAGAGCGACGAAATAGTTTTCGGAGCCGGAATTAATTAGATAAAATGTATTTGATATTAATTAGTGTAATTAATAATTAAATATTTTTTTATTTAATTAAATTTGAATTTTAAAAGGCATTAAACCTATATGGGCCTTAGAGGCCCATTAGGGGAAAATCCCAAAAGGAAAAAGGAAAAAAAAAGGAGGGAGGAGGGCTAGCCGCCCTAGGTGGGCCGAATGGGGCCCACCTAGGTGGCCGGCTGCCTCCTTGGCGGCTAGGCCATGTGGGGTTTAGTCCCACATGGCTTAGCCAAGGGAGATGGTCTCCCTCTTCCTCCTTTAAATAGGGGCCCCTCATGCCTTTGAAATACACCAATTCTCTCTCTCTCTCTCTCTCTCATTTAATCGTGACTCCGCAATTGGAGTCGTGTACGGGGTGAGTGTTTCTCCACCATAAGCACACCGTCGTGCTGCTGGTTTTCCGGTCCAAGTCTTCCGCTGCTCGTCCCTGGATCGGAGCCCGGAGGAAGTCATCTTCGCCGTACGTGTGCGATTCCCTGCGAGGTGCCACGCATGTGGCGCTCGGAGGTCTTCTTCCTCTACACGACCTTGAGGTCGGCTTCGTCGGCTTCATCGACAACGCTTGTGCGGGAGCGTGATCCCCGCTTTTTGGTCTACAAGGGTATGTATATCGGTCTCCTGCGTATTACTATATCTGCATAGTATAGATCCTGACTAGTTTAAGGTTATCGTTGTTAGGAAATTTTTTTTTCTGCATACGATCCCCTTCAGTGGTATCAGAGCCGATCTATGCGTAGATATAGTTGTACGCTTTTAGAACCCGTGTTTATCACGGGGGCATCGTTCTTTTATTTGCTACCCTCTAGCGTGCACTTGCATTTCCGGCGGTATTGAGTTGATGAAGCGGCCCGGACCGACCTTACGCGTACGCTTACGCGAGACTGGTTCCACAACTGACATGCGGCTTGTACCGTATATGTGGCTGGCGGGTGTCTGTCTCTCTCTCTTTAGTTGGTCTTGCATTTTCAATGGAGGGCCCGAAAGGGATAATAAACATGCAATTATTTGATCGTTGTTGTGGTCATAGGTTCGTAGGTATGAAGCGGTTCTATTTACGACAGCCCCTAGCCACGTAAAATATGCAAAAGATAAAGTAGAAACGTCTAACTTTATTTTGCAGGGGCAATATGATATGGTCAAGGTAGGTTTATTAAATTGTTTATAAACTGTGGGCGCGAAGGAGACCATCGGCGCAAGACCATATCATGTCGCATTACATTTGATGTTTTTGAGTGCATCTTATATTGTGTGTATATATATATATATATATATATATATATAGTTATATATTAGTTACACGGCGGTAGTAATATAAGATGATCCCTCCAAAATACCATTAGTGTTCTCCCTTTGGCGTGCACCACCAAGAAAGTTCTACGTTATGAGGCAGGCCGTGACGATCGGGTGTCATACATATCGTCGTTCGCATACAGTGGGTGTAAGACATGTTTGCACAAGCGTTTACGCTGGAGGTTATAATGGCGAGCCTAGCATGTACAGACATGGCCTCGGAACACGGTGACCGAAAGGTCGAGCATGAGTCACAGAGTTGTTGTGATTGACATTCCGATGTCTACCTTTGAAGTTGTGTTGCCGGCTCTGACGATGAGGGGTTGCACAATGGATTAGGGTCGTGTAATCACTGAAGCGATTAGAGGGATATTCGTTTGAGTGGGAGTTCTTGTAGTTTATTTTCTAAAAACTTGAACTCAATTAAATTTATGAACAAAGTCTTATGTTTTTGCAAATTCCATTGTAGATGTCTCGCCCCACCTTTAACCTAGGCCTGTTCCTTGAGAAAGAAAAGCTTAAGACCAATGGGTCTAACTTCATGTCCTGGTTCCGCAACCTGAGGATCCTCCTCACTCCCCACAAGGTGGCCTATGTCCTGGAAGCCGCCATTGGAGATCCCCCTGCGATCACCGCCTCTGAGGATGAAAAGAAAGCCTATCTGACCAAGACGGATGATTCCGCCTTCGTGCAGAGTGGCATGCTCTACGCCATGGAAGCTGACCTGCAGAAGCGCTTTGAGAAGATGAGTGCCTTCGAGATAATCTCTGATCTCAAGGCTGTCTTTGCGCCGCAGGCCAAGGCTGAGAGGTATGAAGCTTCTGAGCTCTTCTTCTCAGCCAAGATGGAGGAGCACAGCAGTGTGAGCGAGCACGTGGTCAAGATGTCTGGCTACGTTCAACGCCTGAACGCTCTGGAATGCAGATTCCTGATGAGCTGGCGATTGATAGGGTGCTGCAATCGTTGCCCCCTAGCTTCAAAGGCTTCGTCATGAACTACAACATGCAGGGCATGGCTAAGAGCCTGTCTGAGGTGTTCGTGATGCTGAAGACTGCTGAGGTGGAGATCAAGAAGGAGCACACGCTGTTGATGGTCAACAAGACCGTCGATTTTAAGAAATCCGGTGGGAAGGGAAAGAAGAACTGGAAGCCGAGAAGGATGGCAAGCCTGTTGCCCGATCCAAGGCCAACAAATCTGGTCCCAAACCTGGCGTGGAATGCTTCTACTGCAAGGGAGATGGTCACTGGAAGCGCAACTGCCCCAAGTACCTGGAAGACAAGAAGGCCGGCAAGATTGCCGGGAAAGAGAAAGGTATATGTGATATACATGTTATTGATGTTTACCTTACATGCGCCCGGAGTAATACCTGGGTATTTGATACCGGTTCTGTTGCTCACATTTGTAACTCTCAGGTGGAGTTGCAGAATAAACGGCGCCTGGCGAAGGATGAGGTGACGATGCGCGTCGGCAATGGATCAAAAGTTGACGTGGTGGCTGTCGGCACTCTCCCTCTACATCTACCATCGGGATTAGTTTTGGTTTTAAATAAATGTTATTTTGTACCGTCTTGAGTGTAAACATTATCAGTGGTCTTGCTTGTTGAGACGGATATTCGTTCAATTCAGTATCAAATGGTTGTACTATTTCGATGAATGATATCTTTTATGTTAATGCTCCTGAGAATAATGGTTTATTCTTGTTGAATCTCGATCGTAGTACTCACATTCATAACGTAGATGCCAAGAGGATTAAACTTAGTGGCGATACCGCCATGTATATGTGGCATTGCCGTCTCGGTCATATTGGTATAAAGCGCATGAAGAAACTCCATACTGATGGACTTTTAGACTCGTTGGATTTTGGATCCCTCGATACATGCGAACCATGCCTCATGGGCAAGATGACCAAGACACCGTTCAATGGTTTCATGGAACGGGCGTCGGACTTGTTGGGAGTCATACATACAGATGTGTGTGGGCCAATGAGCGTGTCGACACGCAATGGTTATCGTTACTTTGTCACCTTCACCGATGACTTGAGTAGATATGGGTATATCTATTTGATGAAACACAAGTCTGAAACGTTTGAAAAGTTCAAAGAATTTCAAAGTGAAGTTGAAAATCAACTCAACAAGAAAATCAAGCACCTTCGATCCGATCGTGGTGGCGAATATTTGAGTTTTGAGTTTGGCACACATCTGAAGGCCTGTGGCATTGTGCCGCAACTTACGCCGGCTGGAACACCGCAACGCAACGGTGTGTCCGAGCGACGTAATCGTACCCTATTAGATAGTGTCCGGTCTATGATGTCTCTTACCGACTTGCCCGTATCATTTTGGGGATATGCGTTAGAAACAGCCGCATTCATTTTAAATAGGGCTCCGTCCAAATCCGTAGAAACGACACCGTATGAGATATGGCATGGCAAGAAACCCAAGTTGTCGTTCCTGAAGGTCTGGGGTTGTGAGGCGTACGTTAAGAAACTACAGCCCGACAAACTCGAACCGAAATCGGAGAAAGTCGTCTTTGTAGGGTATCCGCGGGAAACCATAGGATACACCTTCTACAACCAAGCCGAGGGCAAAACGTTTGTCGCGAAGAAGACACCTTTCTCGAGAAGGAGTTTCTCGCCAAAGGAGTAAGTGGGAGGAAAATAGACCTCGACGAGATCGTTGATCCTGAACTCGAAATTCCGAGTGGCGCAACGGAAACTGTTCCGGAACCGTCCTCCACAGATGGAGTGGGAGCAAATGTCGAGGATGCTATTCTACCTCGTAGGTCTGGAAGAACGTACTCCTGAGTGGTACGGCAACTTGGTTTGCACCGTCATGTTAATTGAACAAGACGAACCTACGAACTACAAAGAGGCTATGGAAGGGCCCGAGTCCGAGAAATGGCTTGAAGCCATGAAATCCGAAATAGGATCCATGTATGACAACAAAGTATGGACTTTGATGGAGATTCCCGAAGGGCGCAAGGCCGTCGAGAATAAATGGATTTTTAAGAAGACTGATGCTGACGGTAATGTGACCGTCTATAAAGCTCGGCTTGTCGCAAAGGGTTTCCGACAAGTTCATGGAATTGACTACGATGAAACGTTTTCACCGGTAGCGATGCTAAAGTCTATTCGGGTTTTGCTAGCACTTGCTGCATATTACGATTATGAAATATGGCAGATGGATGTCAAAACAGCGTTCCTAAATGGCAACATTGAGGAAGAGTTGTATATGGTACAACCTGAAGGTTTTGTCGATCCAGAAAATGCTGGCAAGGTATGCAAACTTCAGCGTTCCATTTATGGACTGAAGCAAGCATCTCGGAGCTGGAATCTCCGCTTTGATGAGGTGATCAAAGGTTTTGGATTTGTCCAAAATGCGGAAGAGACCTGCATTTACAAGAAAATGAGTGGGAGCTCGGTTGTGTTCCTAGTTCTATATGTGGATGATATATTACTAATTGGGGATAATGTGGATCTTCTGAATAGCGTGAAGAAATATTTAAACAGTAAATTTTCGATGAAGGACTTAGGAGAAGCTGCATACGTATTAGGCATTAAAATCTATCGTGATAGATCAAGCGTCTATTAGCGTTAAGTCAGAGTACTTATCTTGATAAGATACTGAAACGGTTCGGTATGGAGACGGCAAAGAAAGGTTCTCTGCCTGTCATCAAGAATAAGGTATTGAGAAAGTCTCAGTGCCCTGTGACGGCACATGATAAAGCCGAGATGGCTAAACATCCCTATGCCTCAGCCATAGGTTCGATCATGTATGCCATGTTAAGTACTCGACCCGATGTAGCATTGGCTCTTAGTTTGACGAGTCGGTTCCAAAGTAATCCTGGAAAGGATCATTGGATAGCTGTTAAGAACATTCTTAAGCATCTCAAGAAGACAAAGGAAATGTTCCTTGTGTATGGAGACTGTGAAGAAGAACTTGGCGTAACAGGTTACGTTGATGCAAGTTTCTGCACAGATCCAGATGACTCAAAGTCACAGACAGGATATATTTTCAAGGTGAACGGTGGCGCTGTAAGCTGGAGAAGCGGGAAGCAACCCATAGTGGCCCAATCTACAATGGAATCGGAGTACATCGCTGCTTCGGAAGCTGCGAATGAAGCTGTCTGGCTGAGGAAGTTCATCATCGAGCTTGGAGTGTTCCCTAACGCGCAAGACCCCGTAAACTCTACTGCGACAATACGGGTGCTATTGCTAACGCGAAGGAACCAAGGTCTCACTCAACTGCCAAACACATTCTCCGACGCTTCCATGTGATACGACAGTATGTACAGGAAGGCGATGTGAAGATTTGCAAAGTGCATACGGATCTGAATGTGGCAGATCCCCTGACAAAGCCTCTTCCACTAGACAAGCATGTAAAACACCAGAATGCTATGGGTGTTAGGCTTTTACCAAGTTGTAATCTAGAATAAATTGTACTCTAGTGCAAGTGGGAGACTGAAGGAGATATGCCCTAGAGGCAATTAATAAAGTGTTTTATTTATCATATCTCATTTGTTCATAATACGTTTTTGTATCATGCTATAACTGTATTAAGCGGAAACATTAATACACGTGTGGTACGTAGACAACCAGGTCCCTAGTAGCCTCTACGTGACTAGTCATTGTGCAATCGATGATCGAGGTTTCCCGATTATGTGACAACGGTGTCAGTTGACAATGGAGTCATATCGTTGGTAGAATGATGTGATGGACATACCCAATATTTGTAGGACGTAGTCATTACGCCTTTGACCGTGAGATCAACTCTTATCGCTATTCCTGGAAGATGCTTTGATTGCATCAAACGTCATTCTTATATAGTATGACAATAACGGTGTCCCTCTCGGGTATCGGAAGGGAGTATGTTGAGATGAGGGATCAAGAGCGGGATTTGCCAATCCGCATAGCAGGATAGATACTCTGGGCCCACTCGGTGAGATTATGTCAAATAAGCTTGCAAGCATGTGACTAGGTCACGGGGACATATTATCACGGACGAGTAGAAGATAGTGTTGTCGATAACGAGATCAAGCTAGGTATCATGATATCTATGAACGAGTCTCGGACACGCTAAGTATCGCCAGGCAAAAGGTTTAAGACTCGACGTCTAGGTTCGAACGACAAAGTTATTCGTTATCTCACAGGGATTAATTCTGGGTATCCAAGGTCCACGAATTAATCATTAATCGGAGAGCGTGTCTCGATTATGTCTGGCGAGATCTCGAACCGCTAGGGTAACACACTTAAGGGAGGATGACATTTATAATAGATTGGAAATAGAAGAGAAAATAAAAAGAACGCCGGAAGTGTTCCGGGAGAGTTCCGATGGAGATCGGAGAGCGACGAAATAGTTTTCGGAGCCGGAATTAATTATATAAAATGTATTTGATATTAATTAGTGTAATTAATAATTAAATATATTTTTATTTAATTAAATTTAATTTTAAAAGGCATTAAACCTATATGGGCCTTAGAGGCCCATTAGGGGAAAATCCCAAAAAGGAAAAAGGAAAAAAAAAGGAGGGAGTAGGGCTAGCCGCCCTAGGTGGGCCCGGCTAGGCCATGTGGGGTTTAGTCCCACATGGCTTAGCCAAGGGAGATGGTCTCCCTCCTCCTCCTTTAAATAGGGGACCCCCATGCCTTTGGAAATACACCAATTCTCTCTCTCTCATTTAATCGTGACTCCGCAATTGGAGTCGTGTACGGGGTGAGTGTTTCTCCACCATAAGCACACCGCCGTGCTGGTTTTCCGGTCCAAGTCTTCCGCTGCTCGTCCCTGGATCGGAGCCCGGAGGAAGTCATCTTCGCCGTACGTGTGCGATTCCCTGCGAGGTGCCACGCCTGTGGCGCTCGGAGGTCTTCTTACTCTACACGACCTTGAGGTCGCCTTCGTCGGCTTCATCGACAACGCTTGTGCGGGAGCGTGATCCCCGCTTTTTGGTCTACAAGGGTATGTATATCGATCTCCTGCGTATTACTATATCTGCATAGTATAGATCCTGGCTAGTTTAAGGTTATCGTTGTTAGGAAAATTTTTGTTTTCTGCATACGATCCCCTTCACCCAACACCACCGCCGAGCTCTACTCCTACGGCCTACACACCGAGCTCTACCTCTAGGGCCACCACACCGAGCTCTGCCAGAACAACATCGTTCACCCCACCGCCGAGTTCTGTACACAGCCACTCCGAGCTCTGCCCCAACTACATCGACCACACCATCGCCGGAGGAGGCTGCGGAGAAGACGCCTTCGACCATTTGATTTGCGCATCTATGTGTGGCCGAATGTGGCTATTTTGATGCAATCGCCAAACTGTGGTTGTGTTGATTCAATCGCCGAACTGTGGCTTTATTGATCGCCAAGACCGTCGAACTCTTGCTGTTTTTTGGAAGCGGGTAAAGGAACTTTCAAATTTGCACGATTTTTGGTGTGCCTAGGGGCCAAAATCTGGGAGCGCGACTGGAAACTTACGCCCCCTCAGGCCCCAAACGCTGGGGGGCCAAAGGACTGGAGATGCTCTTACACCCGCGGTTTCGAAAAACTCAACATGAATAGCATGCCTACCAATTTTAATAATCTATTGTGAATGGCATTTTCGGGAGGGTTGAAACTTTTATGAGACACCATTAGTGACTTTTTTTTTGGCTGAAGCGTGTATTAAAGTTTTAGAAAATGGCTAGTTAGAACAAATTAAGCGGAGAAGTAGCCCCACAAAAGAACATCGTTGACGAGGCGGTTCAGGATGTAGGCAGACACGGAATCCACTTGTATATTCTGTCCGCACCGCTTTGATGCCCCAAACGGACAAGCGGATGGGCCGCCCAAATTAGGCGAGCCTGGCGGAAAGCGTCCGCCTAGCCGGTAAGGCCGTGTCCTTCTCGCTTCGCAGTCGAGCAGCAAAGTATCTTCCCTAGCGTCTGACCGCTTGGTGGCGCCGACCCGCCGTCCTGCTCCCCGGCCGTCGCCACCAAGCCCCATCGTCCTGCTACCTAGCCTTCCTCGACCGGCAAGCTCGCGGACCGGAAGCATTTTGTGCAAGTGTTCATTCCGAAGATTAGAACTAGTGACGAAGTTGTATTATTTGAGGCTTCAGAATCTATTATGAATTTCTATTGCACACGGTTGTAAAAATGGACAATTGCCGGGCTAAGGTTAGATCAAGATCCTCCATTCGGGCAGGGAAAAAAAATACAAAACAAATTAACCAACGCCTCTGCTTTCTTTAGCAAACTCTGCTTATCTAAAAGAAGATGGAGAAGAGGAGGAGACCCTTTCAAATCATGCGTCCCTCAACTTCGGACACCTCTACACTCTCTCTAACACCTCCTCCATTCCCTGTCCTCTCTCTCTACCATTGCATGCCCTCGCGAACCAAACGACCGAAGCGTCGTCGTGCGCGCGCAGGGGCATCCGATCCGCCATTGCTGCACGGAGCTCCATCGGCTTCCGTCGCTGCTAGCCACCAGAGATGGAGAGGATACCGATACCCATCGTGATGGTGCCGCAGAAGTCGAGCAGCTTCTCGCAGGCCACCGTCCGCGAGGAGAAGCTCGGCCGCAACCTCTCCCTCGGCGCCATCAAGCTCACCGAGCACATCGAGCGTGTCAAGAAGGACGCCGAAGATGCCGCGGCTGCAGCCGCCCCCGATAAGGACAAGGACGCGGCACCGGGCGGGGGAGAGGGTTACGCCGCCGCCATGGACGGCGAGATCCCGGCGCCGCCAGCACATGAGGAGCCGAACCTCACCGAGCTGTCCGCGGAGATCGACGCATTCCTCGCCAGCCGAGACGGGGACGCGCCGCTGAGTATCTCGGAGGTGACGCTCGACAGGTTCGCCTCCGCTGTGGAGGTGGAGATCGCGCAGTCCGAGGGCGACGAAGACAAGTGGGCGCCGGGGGAGGACGGCAAGGAGCCGCCGCTCCTCGCCGCGATCAGGCGCATCTCCGCGCTCGCGTCCTCGCTCACCGCCACCGGCGGCGGTAATGGCACAGAAGGGGCCGTCCGGTACACCATCGGCGTGCACCGCGTCACCGGCGTGCTCCACCGCGCCATGACGTTCGTCGAGGACGAGTTCCACGCGATGCTCGAAGACCCCCTCGTCGCAAAGATATCCCACGCCACGGATCCCGGCAGCGCCAGCGCCAAGAACATGAGGCGTCCGCCGTCGTTCGGGCATGCCGCCGGCGCCGAGTCAGACCGGTGCGCAATGCCTTCCTCGGAAGGCGCCGGTGGCGAAGGCGGCGATGCGTCCCAGCCGTTCCCCGCGGAGACCGTGGAGCGGCTCCGCGCCATGGTGGACGTCATGGTCACGGCGGGGTACGCGACGGAGTGCACGGAGGTGTTCCTTGTGGCCCGGCGGAACGCGCTGGACGCGGGGCTGCTGAGCCTCGGGTACGAGAAGGCGAGCATCGACGACGTGGTGAAGATGGCGTGGGAGGGGCTCGAGACGGAGATCGGGACGTGGATCAAGGCGTTCCGCCACACCGTCAACGTTGGTCTCTCCGCCGAGCACGACCTCTGCGCGCGCGTCTTCGCTGGCAGCAACGCCGACCTCGGGCGCGACATCTTCGCGGACCTCGCACGCTGCGCCATGCTCCAGATGCTCAACTTCACGGAGGCCGTGGCCATGACCAAGCGCGCCGCCGAGAAGCTCTTCAAGGTGCTGGACATGTACGAGGCCATCCGCGACGGGGCACCCATCGTCGACGCGTACCTCTCCTCCTACGCGTCATCGGAAAACGGCGGCGAGAGAAGCAGCAGCGGCGCCGAGGCGCTGGCCGACCTCAAGTCGGAGCTCGCGTCCGTGCGGGCACGCCTGGGCGAGTCGGCGGCCGCCATCTTCTGCGACCTTGAGAGCTCCATCCGCGCCGACGCCGGCAAGCAGCCGGTGCCGGGCGGCGCGGTGCACCCGCTGACGCGCTACCTGATGAACTACCTCAAGTACGTGTGCGAGTACAAGAACACGCTGGAGCAGGTGTTCCGGGAGCACCACCGGCCAGACTCGGACGATGCCCCCGGGCACGACAGCGAGAGCAGCAACCCGTTCGCCGTGCAGCTGATGGAAGTGATGGAGCTCCTCCACGGGAACCTGGAGGCCAAGTCTCGGCTGTACAAGGACCTGGCGCTGAGCAGCATCTTCCTGATGAACAACGGGCGGTACATGCTGCAGAAGATCCGGGGGTCGCTGGAGATCAACGCGGTGGTGGGCGAGGCGTGGGCGCGGAAGCGGTCGACGGACCTCCGGCAGTACCACAAGAACTACCAGCGCGAGACGTGGGGACGCGTGCTGAACGTGCTCCGCGACGACGGCGGGATCACCGTGAAGGGGCACGTGTCGAAGCCCGTGCTGAAGGAGCGGTTCAAGCAGTTCAACGCCGCCATGGACGAGATCCAGCGGACGCAGGGAGCGTGGGTGGTGAGCGACGAGCAGCTGCAGTCGGAGCTCAGGGTCTCCATCGCCGCCGTCATCGTGCCGGCGTACCGGTCGTTCCTCGGCCGCTTCTCGCAGCACTTCACCGCCGGGAGGCAGACGGAAAAGTACATCAAGCTAAGCGGAGAGGACCTGGAGGGCATCATCGAAGAGCTCTTCGAGGGCAACGCCGTGTCCATGACCAGGAGAAGAAATTAACCAGCTTAACAGAACACATCCATCAGTCCATCGGGCGGGACCTCCTCTCCCCTTGAAATCGGCAACAAAATGTACCTCTGTTCTTACGGTTTTGCTCTGTTTTTTTACTGCGTCGAGTAACTAATCCTCCTCAGTCGCGGCAGACAGATAGATGTGTGCGTGTGTTTATCCGTTGATCGATCCAAGCGTTGATGCGTGTTGATTAATTACATGTTTATATATAGTAACATTCTTGATTCTTTCTGTGTGGCCAACCGTATTCTCTATACGCGATGTTGCCTGCATGTCTCGAGAATCTTATAGCTCCTTCAAGCATATAAAACTGGGATCTTGATCCGATCATGGCGGAGTGCCACACTGACTACTGCATATGGAGCTCACGATGTTCTGTGCTGCATGATTTGTTTGACTTCATCCTTTATATTTATTTTCAGATCGTAAAAATGGTTGCGCAAATCTGATGGCACATGAGAAATGACATGTGAAATTGGGAACCCGTCCGTGTGAGCCCTTTTGCAAGTTTTGAGCTCTTGAACATCGAACTGAGCTTTTATACATTCAAATCTCCACTAATATTAAAAGACACAGTCTGTCAGATCCGGAGGATCTCAGCCACCCATCGCACCAGATCCAACGACCAAGATCTCTCCAATGACATGTGATGTGCACAGGATTTTCGAAAAAAAAAAACACCGCCCGAAAAAGAAACCGTTCTCCCCCACGATTCCATCCCGAAACAGAGAGCAGCCGCCGTTCCCCGCCCGTCTTCCTCGCGGCTGTCCTCCCACGCGACTCCAGACGACCGTCGCACGCCGCACGCCGCCCGTCCTCACCCCGCTCGATGCCCGGCGAGCTCTTCTACCGACGCTCAGTTCGCCCGCCGCCGCCGCCCCTGAGGTCACCGCTGCCTCCCACCTGGCCGCCGCCGCCTCCCAGTTGGCCGCCGCCGCCCCTGAACCTCTCCGCCGCCTCCCAGCTGGCCGCCGCCGCACCGTCGAATTCTCTCCCAGGTTAGAACTGTACTCCTCTCCTCACTATTTCAATGTCTGTTTAGTACGCTATCTGTACTCCTGTCTCCACGTTGAATATAAGACATCATAGCAGCGTGTTTGGTTCTTATCCGGCCCTATGCAATGATCGAACCCCTTGCTTTCCTAATTTTTTCGCTACGAAATTGTTGCACAAGCTTTGGAAGTCTGTTTGAGATGGAGCTGCACAATTATGCATACGTATCCCATCTCATTTTAAGACAGTTAGCAGACTCAGGCGGCAATTCCCCAAAACTATTGATACGACCAATTTTTTGATAGCTAGAGGCACTCATGTCTCTTAATTCTAACTTCTGCTACCTCTGTTTGTTACGTTAGTGCTTCAATTCAACTTGCTGGACGGAATACATCAATATGGGACATGTATGTGAGGCCTCATGAAAAACATGTCATGGATGAGTCTTGGTCATCTAGAGACCCGTCCTGGCATGTCAAGTGTTTGTTAATTTGTTGCGGGTTTCGTTGACTCATTTTTTAGCTTCTAACTTGGATTATATCTTTCTGATTTCTATCTTGCCAAGTATCAGGCATTTGACATGTTTGCCACCTTCACTTTTCAAGCAGAGTACCAGCATTTGCGGTGCCAAGGCCGGCCTGCTCTGAACTAGCACTCCCTGCAGCTTGTGTTGGTGTGTGAGGGCGAGTGGGAATACAAAATAGTGGCACATTCAGTCCTTCTCAACGTGACATGTCATTGTCATTGCAGAACCATACCAAGTTTAGATATTGAAGGTGAAAGTTTATTGAATTCAGTTACATGATTTTCGTGATTCTTTTGCTCAGATGAAATGCAAGTTGTCATTGTATTCTTTTTCTTATCGGTGGAATTTGTGCCTTCATTTTTTCATTTCTTTTACATGTGTCTGTTAGTGAATTTACTACATCTCTCCAGATTTTCTTGTATGTTGCTGGTCTTGCTTAAATATTTGTATGAATAAAGAAATCTCAAAGATTAGATTTCTGTAAAATATGATAAGACAAATTGCAAGTCTGATCTTGGTTACCCTGCCATCAGTAAACCCTATGATGTTCTTGCAACTGGCTGTGGTATTTATGCCATTTTGTCTAGAGACTTTAGCTAAGGAAACAATATTTATTAAGATCATGACTGAATTCCAGACCGCAGCCAAAATCACTCCTATCTAGCCCTGTTCCATGTGCATGCTTTTGTTCTTTAACATCTTACATTTCATAACCTGAACTAGCATCTGCGTGGTTCAGTTAGGATTAAAGGTTCAGTTACGAGTGGATTGTGTACATGTAAGATGCATTCTTTTGCGATATTATTGTATTAGTATTCAATACATAGGCACCCCTCACGTTGCCCTTGGCTGTGTTCTTTTTGGTCATTGCATTTTCCCTTAAACTTGCGAAAGAGGTTTGACAAACGTTAATTCTGAGAAAGTATTACAGTTCTATAAGTATCTGGCAAGTTAGTTTGCTATGTAATTGGTTATGGAAATTAGAGAATGATGAGGGCATCTTGCAAACGTTAATTCTGAGAAAGTATTACAGTAGAAAGTATCACCTCTCCATTTCAGCTACTGTTTATTTGTCTGCTATCACCCAGCTGTAAATGGTTTCAAACACGGTTGTCGTCATGTGTTTTAATGTAAATAAATGGTTTTAAACACGGTTGTCGTCATGTGTTTTAACTTCTGCTTCTACGACGACAAGTACATAGTCGGTATTTTCTTATTCTGGATATCTCATAAACATATGAAACTAAGATACATTCATGTTTACTTCTCTCTATTTCAGCTAGCAAAGCTCCTAATTTGTTTGCTGTAAATTCCTGGCTGTATGGTTTACCTCATTTAAAGATTTTTTATACAGCAAGGAAGCAATGTTCTTATAAAAATAGGTTGTGTTTTTTCAACCACACCATTGATCCTCTAAAATTTTGCTGTTGCATCTCCTCAATATTTTGATCATCTAAACTTAAATGTAATTGTTTGTGAGAAAATGACATTTGATCTCATTTTCTGTTGTTCTGCATCACTTGAGTGGATATATTTGTATTCCTTATTACAAATTACTTTTGCAGGCTGTAGAGAGCAAATATACACAATGTCGTCACCCAACCGCACTCCTTTTCATGACATAACCAACACATCTACAAGAACAGATGCAAATGCCACGAATGGTGATAATCTCCACTAATATTAAAAGACAGAGTCTGACAGATCCGGAGGATCTGGGCCGCTCATCGCACCCAAATCAACGTCCAGGATCTGTCCAATGACATGTGATGTGCACTATTCATTAACGCAAAAAAAAAGACAAAATCCCACCCACGCGTCCCTGACGTTCCCCGAACCGCCGCCCACGCGCCCCCTGCTGTTCCCCTCACCGCCGCCCACCCACGCACTATCCGCGCCCCGTCCTTCCGCGCCAGTTGCGAAGAGCGACGGGCTGAGAGCGTGAGACGGTGGCGAAACAACATGCGGGCCGTCCCCAGTATGCTACTGCCACCACGGATCCCGCCGTCGCCGCCGCCAGTAGGCCTCGCAACCACGCCGCCAGAAACCCCCGGCGCCACCCCGCCTTCCTGCCGCCCGCAGGCCTCGCGCCAGCCCGGCTTCTCCGTTCCCTGGATGGATGAATCCATTCCAGAGGGCGGTGCCGAACGTTGAACGGCAGCGAGCAGCCACCGAGCGGTGAGCGGCAGCATCGGATCCGGCCACCCCGGAGGACCCACGACGCCCAGAATCCTGAATCCCCACATCCTTCACGCCGCCGGCCGCCTCAACTTCTTCCTACCTCCATGCCGCCGCAGGGAACTCTTCTGCTACCTCTCCATCTCCGCAGGGAAGGAAAGGTACCTGTTTCTGCGCAGAGTCGGGCATATCATTCTCCCCACTCTCACGCCTCACCACCATCCTTTCGTGCAGTGCCGGTGCGTCGGCGATCTCGCGACGCGTCCATCAAATCCTGCGCTTCGACCACACGAGCGAGCGCGCTGGCCGGACGAGTTCCAATTTCCAAAACACTCGATTTGGGCTCTGGCTCTCCATGATCGTGCTAGCCATCTCCTCTACTCCTCACGCGGAATTCCTCCCGTTTTCACAGGTCGGTGAGCAAGTGAATTCTTCCAGCTGAAATTTCCAGTGCGTTGCTGTTATTGCAGGTTAATTTCTCCGGATGTGGTCTTGCACAAATTGTCAGACTGAAAATAATCTATTATATTATTAAAACAACAAACAATTAACGGTGGAGATTTACCACGCTTAAACTGAGATGTATAAACGGTGTAGATTTATTAAGCACGCACAGCCACGTACAACAAGGCAGCAACGGATCTGCCAGAACGACCAGGTGCAAATCTGGAAAGAAAAAGGGAGACCGGCCCAACCACGCACATGCAGAAAGAATCCAGCGTCAACACGTGATAGAGGATACCGTATG
The DNA here is from genome assembly GCA_947311845.1 of Poa pratensis. NCBI lineage: Eukaryota > Viridiplantae > Streptophyta > Magnoliopsida > Poales > Poaceae > Poa > Poa pratensis. The sequence goes on along the minus strand of CAMZMU010000048.1, from coordinate 51,681,047 downwards.
ATAAACGATCCACACAATCGATCGTACGCATATTGGATGGCAAGCGAGAGACGTGCACACGAGACAAGCGTCGTCAAATCGACTGGATGCCAATATCGTCTCCAGCAACAGTCCCGCAAAAAGGTTTCAATTCGAGGTGACGACGGCGAGACCTTTGACGATCTTGCTCCGACGAAGCGACAAAGGCCGAGCCTACCGTATGCGGCACTGGTGACCTAGAATCGATGGAGGTCACGCTAATATGAAAGAGAGGGTCGGCGAAGTTGGAGTATTGTACAAGGGCACAGAGAGAAGACGATTCGAGCCGGATATATGCAATGTCAAAATCGATTAGATGTATATGCTGAAGATTAGATCGATCAATGTTGCCGGTGTTCATGACGGTCGGTCATGTCGATACATGACATGGCGGCAGCGGCAGGGTTTTATCCGTCAGACCGTGCTCATAGAAGGCGTTGCTCACGCACGGTGATGCGTTGATCGATCGTTTCAGAGGCGGCGTTCATCTTCGCGACCACAACACAGAGACCAACAGGAGTTGAGCCTCCACATCGCTGAGCCGTGCGACCTCGGTGCCGCCATGCGACGGACACCGCCCCGCGCGACCTCCAGTACCGCTGCTGAGCTGCGGACGCCGCCTATCTCGACCTCCATTACCGCCGCCGAGGCTGCACGACGCTGCACCGCCTCGACAGACCAGTCCGTTAGGTAGCAGTACAACAGTACAAGGCAGCCCATCAGGTAGCAGGGGCGTAGCCAAAGAATACAGTGCATCAAGTTTTTCTTAGCAGCAAGCTGTGAAACACAGCAATAGAGCATTGGCAGAGGCACTGATCGGCTACGGAGGTGAGTGGCCGAGCATAGCCTGAAAAGAAACCGCAGCTCCGGCCGCCGGCAAGGTACGTAGATGAGAAACAAAACGATTCTGATGCGTTGATTGATCGTTTCAGAGGCGGCGTTCATCGATGCTCCTCATACATGCAGATGCAGGTTTCGGCTAGAGATATCGTCGTGTATCCCATGAAAGGGTGTGTTGATCGCTTGACGCCGGCAACGATGACAAGCAAAGGAGCAGCCAGTCGCGTACAGATTATATATGCACATATGCATAAGCACGGAGGGCAATGAGCTTGCTGTAAGAAGCTGCTCGGCCGGCCAGCGTGCCTGCCACGATCTTGCCGACAAGCGCCTGAGTCTGAGATGAGCAAGCTTACCGGTTAATAACCTGCTGCTCTTGCACTCCAATCGGCCATGCGTCATGCCGCGCTTAACGATTGTCCGCACATGCCGGAAGTGCCATTCTCCATGCTAATTTATGCTACGAAATAATCTGTTGTCGTGGGCATAGACTCTCATGATGTCCAGCCCGAATTTGTTGGCATGGATGATTGAACTCCTCGGTACATGGCATCTGCAGATCTTCAAACTAACTAGGTTTATTAGCAGACCAATTAAACTTCATTCGGTATACAGCGCTACACCTTTAATGTGCAGAACACACGAGGAAAAATCGAAGCGAGGTAATCTCCTTTCTTATGTCTAATTACACTGATAATAAAGTATGGAAAGGAATGATATTTGTAGAGAAATAGTATCGTTAATGTGGTGCAATAGGTGCAACTTTTGAGGTATACAGTTTTGCCCGTCGGGCAGCAAGCGCGCCTTAAAGCTATTGGCCTTTAGTTGTACATGGAATAATAACAGAAAATGGGGTAATTAAATTAGCAATTTGTTTTTTCATTTGCAAATGAGCTTTTCTGTTCGACAGAAATAAATGTAAGCTGAAACTAACATGGGTGACTAAAGGGATAATCTTATAAACTAAATGGAGATATATTAATATACAAATAGAACCGCGATAATTGTAGCAAGCGTTCAGTTAAATAATATTTTTGTAGATGACATAAAACTGATAAATTCAATATCAGATATGCTATTTGGTAAATCTAGCCGCGCAAATGCGCGGGCCACCCAGCTAGTTCTCATTAATTCATTAGCCGATACTTCGTTCACTTCAACTCTGAAATCTATGCATTCTCATAGAATTGTTTACTTATGCGATGCCATGCTCAGTATATATCTTATGCAGGGCCGAATATAATCACTGTCCAGAGCAGTGGTTAATCACAAACATATGTATTCTAATATGAGGATGTTTTTCTCTATATTGCACTTCCCGTATACAGACAAAAATTCTTTAACTGCAATTCTGGATTCTAATGAAGTTGTTCTCTGTTGAAAATAAATCCCGTTCAATCATTTATGCCTGATTGGTCTTCAGTTGTGAGTATAAGGGCGTTTCATTTCTCTCTATTTCTGTAGAACGATAGAGAGGGATATGCGGAATATGTTGGATGTATTATTGAGCCTCGGGGGCGAGTATATATAGGCGTACAGGGACCATCTTGGAGTACAAGACAAGACACAAATCCTATCTCTATCCTAGTCGGTTACGTACCGCACGTATACTCTAACACCCCCCCGCAGTCGTAGCGGGAGCGTCGTGAACAACATGAACGACGTGGACGGTCAGAGTGGAGATAAACCGAAGTAGACCCAGAAGGCTGACACCCCCCCCCACAGTCGTAGCGGGAGCGTCGTTGTCGATGTCGCGGCGCGGATGCTTGGACTGGAGAGGAAGATGATGAGAGCTCAGGCGAGGTGGTAGCCCTTGTGCCGATGTCGAGGGAGCCGAGAGCGTGAGGCGGTGCCGAGGTCGAGGTAGCCATTGCGAGGAGATGCCGTGGTCGATGTCGTGGTCGGAGATGCCGGTGTCGATGTAGCCACACATGAAGCCGCGGGCGCGAAGAAGGCGCCATGGTGATGATGACGGAGACGCGTCGAGGGCAGTCGTCGAGGATGTCGATGCCGAGGTCGATGCAGTCCGAACCGTCGAGGATGATGTGCAGCCATAGTTGTGCCAGAACTAGGCGCACGCCGGGGGCGTAGGCATACTACGGTTTTGCCAGAACCGAGTACGCAAGAAGAATCGTCGTGGACGCGGTCGAGGCAGTCGTAGGAGTCGATGCCGAAGAAGACGTTATCGATGCCGATGAAGACGAGGCGCCGATCCGAGCTTGCCAGGCACGGGAACGCGTCGGGGACGAAGGCACGCAGCGGTGTTGCCAGCACCGAGCATGCGTAGAGCGGGACCAGGACGGTGTCGTGCCATGTCGGTGATAGACTAGCAGAGAAGGCTCCAGGACAGTAGCGAGGCGCAGAGCGGCGAAGATGGGGAAGAGCCGATGCAGTCCGCGGTCATCGGAGTAGACGTGAGGGAGGTCGGTGGCGATGCCGAGGAGGCGGCGTAGCCGGGGTGCAGGCGCTGCCGAGGAGGCGTTGCCAGGCGGTGGCGATGACGTTGGCGACGAAGTTGTACTGGACGAGGACGAAGGTGTAGGCGGCGAAACCAGCGGCGGCGAAGGCCGTGCAGGTTACGTGAGGAGGCGCGGCGGCGGTACACGAACTTGGCGATGAAGAGCCGACAGCTTGACGAAGACCATGCGCGGACGGTGGCGACCCGCGTCGTGGGAGCGACGCGGTGGTAGCCTGAGACGTCGGTGCGCGGGGACGGCGAGGTAGACCGCGTGTAGCAGCACTACGGTCCGAGGGGACGACGTAGCGACAGTGCGCGAGTCAGTGCAGCGGCTTGAGGCCAGCGGCGACGTACGCACCAGGGAAGGCGCGCTCGTGGCCGGAGGGTGGACCAAGGCGGCGGCGCGCGGCCCGAAGGGGCGGCGCTGGGGCAGCCTGTTGCTTGATCGGTGATAGGCGCGTGCTCGGGGACGTGCTTGGCGGCGATGTGCGCAGCTCGGTTGATCAGACCGACGGAGGCGCAGGACGCGCAGTGGCGTGGACGGCGACGCGCAGATCGATCGCGACGTGGTCGGTGAAGTCCCGGGTGATGACGACGAAGACGGACCGGCGAAGGAGACCGCACGGACGAGAACAGCCTGCTGCGACGCACGTAGGGGCGCCCCGTGTGCGGCGCGTGCGGCCGTGCCGAGCGGTTGATGAAGATGGCCGGTGCATGTCGATGCCGTTGTCGGAGTAGAGGCGCAGGTTGACGACGGCGGTGGGCGACTCAATCCGATCTAAGATCGGTAAACAAAAAAAAACCGATTAAGTGATCGGAGAAGAGACTTATTACAGGGCAGCCGATCACGGATCGGACGAACCCTGCGTACGGGCTGCGCAGCCCCCGGCGGAGATCATGGAGATCGACCTCCCCGGGGGCAGCGCGGCGGAAGCGTGTCGACGGCGCCTAGCACGGCGGGAGAGGCGGCGGCGGCGCTAGGGTTTGGGAGAGGCGGCGGCGACGCTAGGGTATAGGCGGCGGCGGCTCTAGGTTAGGGATCGAATTAGTCTGATACCATGTAGAACGATAGAGAGGGATATGCGGAATATGTTGGATGTATTATTGAGCCTCGGGGCGAGTATATATAGGCGTACAGGGACCATCTTGGAGTACAAGACAAGACACAAATCCTATCTCTATCCTAGTCGGTTACGTACCGCACGTATACTCTAACAATTTCGATTTTTCCATTGTATATCACTTTAGTCTGCTCTAGATTTCTTATCCAATACAAATTATTTCAGTTTTCATGTATTGCATTTTTATTGCTCCTTTATATTGTGACCACAAATACCTAACCGGGATAGGTACAAAAAACGTTGTCAGCCTTAACTTTGTTTAACTATATTATGTTTATTGGCTCACTGCATACTTTCCAGATAGCACATCAACAAAATAATTCGGCTTTGAGGTTGGTGGAACACTCCAATATAGGACAACCGATTATGTTCTTTTCAAATCAAGAATAAGCATTATGGAGCGACATATACAGGTAATTATTTGTTCTCATTTTTGCAATATAAAATTTAGGATTGATATAAAAGTGTACAAAAAAGTAATCCACATAGATCCTTTCTACTTATAAATTGATCCTTACTACTTGTAAATTGACCCCATTGTGAAAACGTGCATTGCACCTATTCTTTGACTATACATGTGTTACACGTGCACGCTCTACTATGTACCATAAAAATACACAACATGTTCTGAATAGGGACAAACCCATTTTCACGATTGTTTTTTCCAATTAGACCATATTTTCATGATAATAGAGTAAAGAGGTATACCTCAAATTGTAAGCCACATCTTGTCAATTATTTCTCACTTCAAATTCCCTAAAATACCAACGAAGAGAGACTACAGATACACAATGGACAATGAAAACCACAACACGACACGATTGTAATTCAGGTTCCAAGTTCCAACCCAATAACACAGATTTAAAATAAATCAACATCCACGTGCAAGGTTTCTCAGTTCCAAACTTCCAATTCGACAATACAAGTTCAAATTTTAGCAAGATCATCATCCATCTCTAGTTTTTCTCCATTTAAATTTACATTAAAAGCTAGACAATTTAATGAACACTAAGCTAAAAGGATGGGCAAAATGATAACTTGGGACATGAAACCCAAGCACAATACAGAACATACTCGCTATAGGAAAAAGTGAGGACATCCAAAGCTGTGAAGCCAAGGCAGCCTAAAACACGCGTTTATGGTATGCAAAACATATACGCTTAGTGAAGGACATTCAAACGCGGTGCAACTTAGGCCCCCGCTTGGTTCAATGAAATTTAGCCCATTCCGGAGTAAAATCCCACGGACGTACTTAGCTCCGGCAAAAATTACGGGCCGATCGTACAGGGGCGGAATCCAGCGGAATTCTATCAGACATTCCAAGCGGGGCCTAGATAGGGAAAATGCACGACTTACATAGTGAAAAAAAAAAACAATGATAATGCAAAAACCCAAAGACAGTGCAAAATTGTAAGTTGGCGCAAACCATTGGCAGAGCTAGCGCACGGCGACCCCCGGTCGGCTGCCCGTGCTCCTCTGAGCATCCATTGACAAACTGTGGAGACTTGCATATTGAAGCTAGTATTTCCTGGGCAAATCTTCAACCATGCGAGCATACGATGGCGTTGCCCAGGCTCTAATTGTCGGCTAGCTCCGCCACTGGCGCAAACCATCTAGTCTCACGTAGCACGCTCCCTTTTACTAGTCGATCCTTCATTCTACTCCCTCCGTTCTAAATTATATAACTTCCATTTATTCACATGTGGATGTATCTATACATGTAACGTGTCTAGATACATCCGCATGTGGATACATTTAGAATGGGAGGGAGTAAAATATATTCAAATATCTAAACATATATACAATTTCACACATCCACTTCAATAAAAAAGTATCACGGCAATTACTCCGCTTAAATATCCCAAACACTTCAAAGATAGAAAATATCATGGACCAACATATGACTATAGAAGGCTCTGTCCATGGAAATTGTAAAATCGGGGTGCCTTCTATGTTGCCTACCAATGGTTTGTCTCAATATTTCTATTTTGCTAGACTCACACAATAGCACACTATCCAAATGATACTCACGAAACAATCTCTCTATCGAAGTGCTCTTGGAAGAGTGGATCTTGTTGAACTTTAGGAGTATTTGGCTTTGCACCTCCGTGAAAAGTCAAGGACATGCTATCTCTCTCTTTTTCGTATGGTGTTATGTTTGGATAGCCACCTGCCACCATGTATACGGTCATACGGAAGTACTGTAATTGCCTACACATAACAGGTTTCGCAATATCCCAATTCCCATCCCCTATCTTAGACGATGTTGGGGAGATCTCATCTAGTTTCATTTCTTTCTCGGTTAAGCATGTCAAGAGGGAGGCTAATGAGTCTGCGGATTGTTGTGCAAAGCATGCCTGTTCCCTTCCGGGTTCAGAATGCTGGATTGACAAGAGTCCATCATTTCTTGTAAGCAGCCTTCTGGCTGAGTGTAATCGGTTGTCTTCTATTCAATAAAGCTCGCAAACATTGACGGCAAAAAAAAAAAATTCCCATCTCCTATCAAGACCAACCAGGCCCGTCCAAGTCAGGCTCGTATGCTAGCGCGAGCACTTGCCCTATATCTCGCTCATTGCGAGATGGATGAGCCGTGAACGAGATGGTGACTCGCCTGCACAAGTCTTCGTTGTGGGCCAGCCCATTTGGACTGTTTCTAGCCGTTTTTGTTTTCTTTCCTTTTTTCCGTTTCTTTTTTGTTTTTTCAGGTACCAAATTAATTTTATAAAAAATCTGAAAAGTAACTACAAAATACTTTTTAAAAATCTGAAAATAAAGCAAAATTCGATTTTTAACTGAATAATCTTTTTTTAAAATCAAAACAATTTAACTGAAAAGTAACCTTGGGCCGTACAGTACTTCGAAAATCGGCCGTCCAGTGCAATCAAACGGACCTCCTTCCTTGTTCGGCCAAGCCGGCCAGCTTGCACTGAACTTACTCACTTGTACGTTGCCGGGTAGAGACCAACTTGCACTGAACTTGCTCACCTGTAGGTGGGATAAGGCAAAGGCAACACAATCAAGAAAGGGCGTGTTGCTGCCGACGACAAGGTTTCTCAGTCAGGGCTGCCGGCGGCGAGGCGTTGTGTGTTGCCGTGTCTTTCATGGCCTGACTGATCCTCGCGCAAGGAAGGAGGTCCGTTTGATTGCACTGGACGACCGATTTTCGAAGTACTGTACGGCGAACAGTAATACTAGAACTGTAGAGGAGCCCAGCCTGTAACCTTGGACCACGTTCATCTTTCCCAGTCTCTACAACAATAACTCGACTTGTGATGGACTATACACCTACAAGGTAGGTATTGACGAGGTTATTATATTCCAATATCAAGGTTTCGTTCAACGTAGCTCTGCAGTTTTGATCCCGTGACTATAAGGGATAAGTTAGAGCTCTGCGTCGCCCCCGTAGGCCACCGGGGCGATTCCCCCAGCTCCGGCTCCGAGCCTCCCTCCCCTTCCCTCCTCCCCTGCCGTCGCCGGCGTGCGCCGCCGGGCCTAGCCCGTGCGGGGCCGGCGGCGGCAGGTCGGTCTCTCCCCGTGCGCTCGGAGGATATTGCGGGCGACTCGTCCGGGGGTGGCGGTGCTTACAGGGCGGCGGTGGGCCGGCTCTGGCCGGGAGGTGATGGCACGGCGGCGCTCCCATAGTGCAGTGAGGCGCACAGCACTGTGGGGCGGCGAGCAGCGGCAGAGCGGCGCCGGCGAGCCCGTCGGCCCAGATCTGGGCCCTTTTGGGCCTGATCTGGGTTGAGGCGGGCGGGCCTGCCCTGTTGCCTCGATCTGCAGTTGAAGGTGATGGTGCTCGTGCGGGGTTCAGCAGCGACGGCGGCCGCTCCGGTTGTAGCGTGGCGGCAGGCTTTACGGGCCCGAGCTGGGCCCGGCAGGACCCCTTGGGACTGGCAGTGTGGCTGGACCTAAAGGGGACCGCTGTGCCCTGCGGCCGCGTCCGGTCGACTACCGTTCCGGCGGTGGAGGCAGTTCCCTCCCGCGCGGCCGCGGTTCCGCTGACCCCGAGTTGAGCTACTTCTCGTCTTCGTCTCTCAGACCTCGTGCTGGTCTCCTCGGGGAGATGATGTTGGTGGCGACTCTGTAACCGTAGTGGTGCAAGTTGGTGAGCGGAGAGTCTGGGTTGACGAGGCTTCGTCCTCGCAGGGCTCCTATGCTATGGATCACCTGGGTGGTGGATATGGCTATCGGGAGAAATCCTTGTTGGATTGTTCGACACCGACGCAGTGCCACCCTCGGGTGACATCATTCCTTCTTGAAGGGCGTCGTGGCTGCCCTCCATCCACTGCTCTGTGAGTGTCGGGGGAAACCCTAGGACCAGTAATGGTCCGGGCAGCAGCGATTGCTTTCCTTCTTGAAGGTGCTGCTTGGTACTCGACGATTCAACGCTAGGAGCGTGGTCGTGATTCTCCGGAGGGCGCGACGGTTGCGGGTCACCTTAGTGTAGTCTTCCCACCTATGTCTCCATTTGTTTCTCTCTTGGGCGTGTGTTTGCTGTTGGCCCCAGCTGGTGTGGTGTTGTGTGTGGTGTTGTGTTTGTATGCTTGATTGTATGTTGGTCGTTGCTTTACTTATAAAGCGGGGCGAAAGCCTGTTTCGTGGAGCTCTGCAGTTTTGTGTTTTCCTCCGGAATTCATTTAGACTAGTTTTCAATTCTTGGCGCATGATGTTTATCAAAACTCTTTTTTAAGATGTAGTTTCATATTACCGTTTCACAACTTTTATGTTGTAAATTTTCTATTTCAAAAATCATAGCCAGAGTGGTCATGAGTTGAAGTGGATCTCGCTCAGTATTGTTTGATCATCGTATCTTTGCACCGGTACTTAGATTTGTGATGGTTTTCTACATGAAAATGATTTGCACTGACGATTTGATTCCCTTTTTTTGAATGATTCCAACTTTGTTCAGCCGTAGCTCTCAAAATTTTGTGTTTTCATTTGTAGTTCATAAAGATCAATTTTGAGAAATTTGTCGCATACAATCTATCGTTTATAAATTCTTTTTAGTTGTAGATTGGTCTCGCCATTCCGCACAACTTCAAATCTGTAGGTTCTCTATTTCAAGAATCTTAGAAGACGTAGCTACTAGCTAGGAATTATTTGCAAGGGTGATGTTGTAGAAAACCAGGAGTCCAGGAGCAAGGTCTACCGTGCTAGAAAGAGGTGAACTCCTCCATCCACCTTCCCTCCCTCCGCCGCCACCAAAGGGTGCAGCTGGGCAAGGCCTGGCCGGCGCCGGCGGCGGCGGGGCCCCTCCTCGCCTCCTCGCTCCCTCCCACGCGGATCCAAGGCCGGCGATGGCGGCGGCGGATCGGCTACGAGGGCCTGGACGTGGTACTGTCGGGTACCACAGCGCGACGTCCTCGACTCCTCGACGACGGCGTGGTGGACGACATGGAACCTTCCTTCGGGTAGATCGACGACGGGTGGGGCGGGCTGGCCGGTGAGAACCGGGCTCCGTTTTGGAGTCGACGATGGTGGCGCCCCCGGGCGTCATCACCTTGTTGAAGGCATCGTTGCTCCGCCCTCAACCTGTTTGTTCCGGGGGAAACCCCAGATCTGGTTTTCCAGATCAGACGATAGCGTCACCTTCGGTGTCGTTCACCCTCTTGAGGGCATCGTTTTGGAACACGAACTACCTGGAGGGGGTCAGCTGGCGGAGCGGTGTTTCATCTGCCACGTCGATGTCGGTGAGGCTCGGCGTCGTGGCGCTGCGGGGTCTCGATTTCGGGTTGATGGACTCGCACATGGTGGCGCTGTCTGGCATCGTGGCGATGCCGACGGCAGACCTGATTTTGCAAGATCATGGTGTTGATCCTTTCTGAAGATGGGTTTGTAGAAGAAGGCGGCAGCGACTAAAGCGTGCACATCGGTGTGCGTTGAGTGTTTAGCTGAAGGTTTTAGATGATGTGCGTTGGTGTTAGTCACCCCCATCATAGTGGTAGCGACCCTTGTTGTCGAGAGGTCGACTTCAGTTTGTTTTTCAACATTGTACTTTGTAAATCTGGTTGGAATTAATAAGTGCGAATGGCTGTGTGCATCACTCGATGCAGAGGCCGGGACTCGCACCCTCCTTTTCTAAAAAAAAAAAGAAAGAGGTGAGCGCGCGCAGGGCACAATCATCTTAATGCAGCCAAGCAAATGATGAGATTAATGCATGCAACCAGACACGGGGCGTTCTTTCCCACTCTTATGCAATGCAGACAACCATATAAAATGTTCAAATATCTCTCCGACTTGTCCCAGCCGAGACAGGCTCAATGCAAGTCGCTAGCACCTGAAAACCAACTAAGCAGCGACTATAGAAATACTCAGCATCTACATTCCATGGCAACATTAGAGCTTTCATTTGGGACATAACCTTCTAACCAAGCTTCAGCGCACCGGATTAATTCATCGCTGTTTACAGGGGCTAACAAAATCTTAGCGGTGTTGGAAGGGATTAGTGTGCCTGCGATGATTTTCTTCTCTGTTAAAACATGAAGCACCGAGTAGAGGGAAATAACAAGCAAATTATGATATTTGAGCAGTACCTTTTTCTAGAGTTGGCATTTTTTTTCATCAGTGCATAACTTCACTTGGACAGGCCACACGAGAAACAACAGAGTCTAGCAGTTTTTTTTTACTTTAACTTCATTCACTGCTGTGTTTCCAAGATCGAGCACTTGACACTTACCGCACAATTAGTGTAGAAGGAACAGAGAGAGATTGGTGGAATCGTTGGTTGTATTGCTTGAGCCTCGTGGGCGTATATAAAGGAGTACATGATATGCTTGGAGTACAAGTCAAGGTAGAATCAAATCCTACGCTATCCTATCTTTCCTAACTAATCACGATACTCAACATCCCCCCGCAGTCACAGCGGTAGCGACGCAGACGGTGAGACTGGAGAAGAATCCGAAGGTGGAGCCGACGGACATCCCCACCACAGTCGTAACGGTCGACGCGTCGCGGAAGTTGTGGCTGGAGCAAAAACTGACGAGGTTCTCAAGCAAGGCGGTAGCCCTTTGTGCCGATGTCGATGTAGCCGAGAGCGTAGGGTGGTGTAGCCGTAGTCAAAGTAGCCGTGCGTGGGGCGCCGTGGTCGATGTCGAGTCGGGGTTGCCGGTGTGGAGGGAGCCGTCAGGAGCCGCGGGCGCAAGGTAGCGCCAGGTAGTCAGGGCGCAGTGGTGCGCCGAGTGGAAGATGACGTGGACGAGGCGTCGCGCCGGGTTTGCCAATCCCGGGGACACGTCGTGGACGAAGGCACGCATCGGTGTTGCCAGCACCGAGCATGCGTAGACAGAAGGTCAGTCGGTGTTGACGAGGCGCCGCTCCAGGTTTGCCAAGCCCGGGGACACGTCGTGGATGAAGGCACGCGTCGGTGTTGCCAGCACCGGGCATGCGTAGACGGGGACCAGTACAAGTTGTACGCCATGTCGAAGGGGCCAGCAGAGGAGGACTCGACGACGGTTGCGGCGCCAAACGGCGTGGGGTAGAAGGTGCCGATGTCGCCCGCGGTTGTCGGAGTAGATGAAGTGGTCGGGGAAGATGACGGTGACGCTGGCGATGAGCTGGTACTGGACGGAGACGAAGTTGTGGTTGGCGACGACGACGGTAGCCCGTAAAGGGCCACGACGGTCGCATGTAGAAGCGCGACGACGGCGGCGATAGCCTGCAAAAGGCCACGTCGGTCGCGTGTAGAGGCGCGGCGACGGTGCCAACATCATGACGAAGACCAAACACGGACGGTGGCGTTCCTGCGCCTCGGAAGGCGGCGTGGCGCATACCACGGAGCCGTCAACGTGCGAGGACGGCGAAGCGGACCGTGTGCCGCAGCACTACGGCCCGGACGGGCAACACAGCGGCGACGCGCGTGTCAGGGCGACAGCGGGGACGACTTCGGGGCGGTGGCGTGGACCGCGTGCCGCGGCGCTACGGCCCGAAGGGGCGACGCAGCGGCGACGTGCGGGACGGTGCAACCGCGGGGACGGCCTCAGAGCGGCGGCGTGGACCGCGGGCCGCGGCGCTACGGCCCGAAGGGGCGACGCAGCGGCGACGTGCGGTTCGGTGCAGCCGCGGGGAGAACCACAGGGCGGCGGCGCTGCAGCCCGAAGGGGCGACGCAGCGGCAGCCCGATGCTCGATCGGTGGTAGGCGTGCTGAACTCGAGGACGATCTTCACGGGAACCTGCGAAGGCGCACGCAGACGACTGTACGGGTCGACCGCGCGACGCGGATGGAGTGGATCACTGGCGAGCGGGTGATCAATCCGATCGCTCGCGAGGTGGAGGAGGCGGCGCTCGGTGGGAGGCGGGGCGGCGAAGAAGCCGAGCGGCCAACGTAGCCTCGGCGCCCAGGCGGCCAACGCAGCACCGGCGTGAGGAAGCCAGGCGCACGGCGGAAGCGCCCGAGCGGCAGACGCGCGGAGGACGGCCGTGTCGGGCCGCCACGGTGGAGGCGGGGTGCTGATGGAGGTGTCCCGTTCAGAGGTAGACGACGGCGGCCGGCGCAAAACGACGGCGGGCAGACGCGCGGAGGGCGGCCGTTTCGGGCCGCCGCGGCGCGTGAGGCCGCCTAGTCGGTGAAGAGCACACGCGGACGGCGGCCGCGAGGGCCACAGCGTAGCGCGAGAGGCCGCCATGTCGGAGTAGAGGCGCACGAGGATCGACGGCGACGGCGGGCGACGCAAACCGATCTTAGATCGGAAAAACCAAAAAGAAACACCGATCAAAACGACCGGCGAGAGAGAGAAAACCCGGATCAAAGGATCGGGAAAAAAGACTCTAGGGCAGCCGATCAACCGGACCGGCGGACGAACCCTAGGTACGGGCGGCGCGGCCCCCGGCGGAGATCGACCTCCCCGGGGGCGGCGCGGTGCGGAAGCGGCGGCTAGGGTTTTGGATCGAGTTTAGGCTGATACCATGTAGAAGGAATAGAGAGAGATTGGTGGAATCGTTGGTTGTATTGCTTGATCCTCGTGGGCGTATATAAAGGAGTACATGATATGCTTGGAGTACAAGTCAAGGTAGAATCAAATCCTACGCTATCCTATCTTTCCTAACTAATCACGATACTCAACAATTAGGGCTTAGACATAATCGACGATTTCAACAAACACCAAGTATTGACTGATATAACTACGCCTAATCGAGTTCGGAAATGGTTTTTTGTTTTTCTATGCCATCATGCTTGATCCCTGACGTAAAGTAATTGGATGATCCAATGATAGTGAAATCAGCCTTGAGAATGCAGCTCGATCCTACAAGATAGCCCCTGGATGGGTCCCTGAGTTTGCTGAGTGGAATGAAGACGGATAGTCCCCAACGACTTTTACCCCAACGAGACCTGCCATGACAACAAGGTCAGATCGACTGATAAAAAAAACATGGTGGTCGCTTCACAGTGCAGTGATAGGTGCTAAGGACAGAACTGAACCTGGGATTTTGTTGGTGAAGTGTTTTCCATGCTTTTGGTCCACAATGGTAAGTCTCAGTTCAAGAGCTCTTCCGGATGCAGGACTGAGCTCGTCCTCGGAGGCATCCATGCATAAGTACAAGGAGAGGCAATTCTTGCTGTACCGGTCTCCATGTGGATACACGCTAAGATACCTGGGAATGAATGTGTTCAACCCGTTAATATGAACCTATGAGATTAATAAGAACATATAACACTAATAGCATCAGCTGAAGAGATATTTTAATAATTTTGTTAAGTTCAGCACACTGGAATGTGCTGCTGCGTATATGTAAAAATATTAGAACTACTGGTGTATGCATATGATTTATCTGAATCATACATACCATTTGTGTCCATCAAATTCATCTGTACAGTCCCTCGCGCTCGATTCAAGAAAGTTCATTATGTTCAAGTTGAAGGTCCCTCTGATGAATCCGTGATTTTGAATGAAGAGGTTCTGAACTGTGGTAGCCTTCTTCTGAACCAGAATGCCATTATTTTCAGAAGATAAGACATTAACTTTTAGTATCTTAGCACCAACGACACAGCAATCATCAACCAGAAAATCAGATGATTTCAATAGTGTGTACATAGGAATCAGGTATTCCACGTCCGAATGCGTATCCAGGCCACTGTAGTAGTAGCTACCTACGTGCATGCAAAGATAAGAAGATTAGAGAAAAGGAATTACCTAATATGAAAACATCAAAGGGTACACTCTAAATGGCCAAGACGATACAAATAAAGTAGTCAATAGTTAAGTCAAAGGATTTTATCATATACCATTTTCTTATAAATAATAAACTATAAAGACAGGGTTTAAATATCATGTTCAATGTAAATAAATCCTCACGGGGTTACAGCTCAAATTAATAAACTATAGAAGACTGGGGGTGGGAAATCCTAACTGTAATAGGCTGGATGGATGTGTACAAATAACAATTTCAAAATAGTACCTGTGCATCCACGATATATTCCATCGAAATGATTGTACATTGACAGCTCAAACACCACCTCAACAATGTAATCTGGCTCCAAGTCCAAGCTTCCTATGCTCAGTCCAAGAGAAACAGCAACATATGGAGCTATAGCACAAGAACTTTTAGGGTATAGAGACACCAGCAGGTAGCTGGTAAATAAATTGAAGAGCAAAAAGATGAGTAAGAGTAGAACTAACAGCTGAAATAAAAATGAACACAAATTTCTTCAGTTCATACGTCGTGTCAATATTTAGCTTCTGAATGGTTATGGGATTGTGATTGCTGATTTGACTAACCCATTTCTGAAACAATACTTTATATGGATAACGGGTTACTACTATATCACCCCTAAATGCAGATGGTTGATGAATGATGTGTACCGCTCGGTATGCATCATAACTACATCTAACAGCGATTACTTCTATGATGCTTACCACTTATAGCCAGAGCAGTGGAAAGAGGCAGATCTGGTTGTCAAAAATCCCCTCTTAACTAGGTTCGAGAAGCCATGAATCTTCCATACGAAGCCTGGATCATGGGTCTTCCCCAGCAGCGCAGGAGCTGAAATGTGAACAAGATCAATAACTCACAAGTTAGTGTAAAGAAAAAACAGTTCTCTAGTACAGAAAAAAAAGGAAATGAGAGAACTCATGCTACAAGCGAATTCAGGTGAATATATATTGCAGTTCCATATAAGCAGGCTAAATTGAGTACTTAATAAAAGCAGGCGACCATATCCACTAGAGAAAATAGAAAGAAGCAGAATGTTAAATACTTGTTTCCCTCCAAAAAAAGAATGTTAAGTACTTCTATGTATACAAACAAAATAGCACTAAATTATCTGCAAAATAGAAAAAGCAGTAAATTTCGCAAAATCATAACTTCAGAGGTTTCTATAGATCTATACCACGCCTTTTAAAAAACAAATCTGAAAATCTGTGTTATGTACCTCTGACGTTGTGGGTTTGCGAAATTTACTGTTATGAAAGACGCAACCTATGACTTAATCACAAATACACTTACATGATGAACCTGTAGTGGCCGAGTTTCCCATGGCTCTGCCTCTTCCGGTTGTGTCCTCTGAAAGTCAAATTAATCATCAATACAATGGTGGAGAGTGAAGACCATAATTAGTTGTGCAAGGTAGTGCTAATCCTGATGAAAGCAACTATGGCATATGTGGAAAAGAAATCTTGATGAACTGGATTACACCTTAAATAATCAAAATAAATTAGGAAAATGAAGTTCACATCTCACATATTCAGTTTAGACTTATCAGGAAGCACAGTGAGTTCACATATCAACAAATGAGTAAGTTTCCTTGCTAGGCCCTAAAACCCTGCTCCTGAACCCCCGTCCCATTTCAACCAAACACCACAAGAAAACTGAATAGTATGGTTATTGTACTACAGCATTGCTTAATGAACAAGAGATACAAGATTGATGTGTCACCGTGGGTGCAGTTCTCACTATCTTTCTTTCATGACTAGATAACGAAAAGAAATCAGTAGTTCAGTGTAGACAGAGGAAGGAGGGGGAGGCGGAGAGGGAACGGGTCGCACCTTCTGCCGGTAGGGAGGATCGAAGGAGGCGCAGAGGTAGGCGGCCAGCGGCGAGCGAGAGGGTGGTGTGAGGGAGAGCGAGCGTGTCGAGGGGCAGCGCCGCAGCGGAACGTGTCGTGAATCGTGGGAGGGTCCTGGTGCGATGTGCGAGCCTACGAGGGATGGATACGGCTGCTCGCGTCGTGGTCGTATTAGTATTCCCTTTTCAACGTCTCCTGTTGCTGGTACGTCACAACCCAAGCATTCGTTTATGTCCTTTTCAACGTCTACTTTATCTTCTAAGTTGTCGGCGGTAGGCGTCAGTCTAGGTAGAAATGAAAAAGAGGTGGTGCTTTCGGCTAACGTTTTGAGACACGTAGAGTATGACCATCGTAGGGTTTCTCCTAGTGTTTCGAGTAAGACGGTTGTCTCACCTATAGATGATGATGAGGCGAATGACACAATAGATGGACAGCTTCTATCACATCTTGTAGGAGAGGTTACTGAAGTGGATTTGGACGAGTCTGGGTTGGGATCCTTTGATGACCTGTATGCCTCAGGCCGGAGATCCAAATCTGCTAAAAATAAGAAAAATCAAACATCGCGCAAAAACGCGAAAAAGTCAAAATCCCCAACGGTTTCCCGATGAATGGCATATTTGAAAATAGCAGAGGTCTAGGCGACTTGGCTAAACATTTAAATATTGCGCATCCTGTAAGGGATCATAAGTTGGATTTTTTGGCTATTTCAGAAATGGGTAGACGAGATTTTCCAAGTAACATTCTAGATCGCCTGTCAGGTGGAGTGGATTTTACTTGGCATTCTTGTCCTCCTCGCGGTAGCTAGATCGGGGGGCATGCTTCTCGGCATTAGAACATACACCATGGAGTTATTGGATGTTTCGGTTGGTGATTTTCATATTAAGTTTCACATCTATAACAAATCCGATAACTTTATTTGGAGTTTAGTTGCCGTGTATGGTGCTGTCCAAGAGGATTATAAGGCGGCTTTTCTTCGAGAGTTGGTTAACCTAGCTAAGGATAACCCTTACCCTATTATCATAGGCGGGGATTTCAATATGCTTAGATACCAACACGAGAAAAGCTGGGGAAGGTTCGATAGTCATTGGCCTCACTTGTTCAATGTTGTTATTGATAGCTTGTCCTTGAGGGAGGTTCATATGACGGGGAGACAGTACACTTGGGCAAATAGTCTTCCCGAGCCAACATACGAGAAGCTGGACCGAGTACTGATGGACTCCCGTTGGGAGCATAAATATCCATTAGTAACGGTACGTGCCTTGGAGCGTATTGAGGCCTTTTCGGACCATGCCCCATACTTTTGTCTACTGGTACATTATTACCTCCCGTAAAGCCACAATTCAAGTTTGAATTAGGATGGTTGTTGCGAGACGGTTTTGATGAGCTGGTCAAAAAGATATGGTCTCAACCGGTTGTGGGTGTCAGCGCCATCGAACGGTGGAATATTAAAATGCGCAACTTGCGTAAATTCCTCCGTGGATGGACGAGGCATACAACTGGTATGTTAAAAAAAGAAAAAGAGCGCATGTGTACCATCATTGATGAGCTTGATAAACTAGCAGAAGTACGTCCTCTATCGGCACAGGAGATTGAACTAAAAAGTCAATCAAATGTGCAGGTGGGACGTATGTTGCGGGAAGAAGAGCTTAAATGGTACCAAAGATCTAAGGCTCAATTCATTCTGCAAGGGGATTAATACGAGGTACTTCCACAATGTCGCTAATGGCAGACATAGGAAGAAATGTATTCATTCTCTTCATCAGGATGAGGGTCTGATCGAGGGTCAGGACAAGCTCAAAGAATATATTACGGACTACTATAAAGGTCTGTTCGGAGATCCGGAGGAAGGAAACTTCACTCTAGACGAGTCACGAACGGATGATATTACCCAAGTAACTCCTGAGGAAAACAACCTGCTCATCGCTCCTTTCTCGAAGAGGAGAAAGCAAGGCGGTTTGCCAAATGGAGCATAATAAGGCGCCTGGGCCTGATGGATTCCCAGCTGAGTTTTACTAGCATTTTTGGGAAACCATTAAGTCCGATTTGTTAGAGTTATTCGGCTGTTTGCATGCTGGACAACTCGAGCTTTTTCGCCTTAATTTTGGGGAAATTGTTTTGTTACCTAAGATTCAGGCGGCTAGAGGATACAACAGTATCGGCCTATATGTCTCCTGAATGTTAGTTTCAAGATCTTTACAAAAGTCGCGACTATTAGGTTGAATTCAGTAGCAGATCATGTGGTTAAACCTACCCAAACTGCTTTTATGCAAGGGAGGAATATACTCGACGGGGTCGTGGTTCTACACGAGACCGTACATGAGATGCATACGAAGAAACTTAATGGGGTAATCTTCAAAATCGACTTTGAAAAAGCTTATGACAAAGTGAAGTGGCCGTTCCTACTACAGACTCTGAGAATGAAAGGGTTCTCTGACGAGTGGTGTGCATTGATCCATAACTTTGTTGTGGGGGGAAGTGTGGCGATAAAAGTCAATGATGACGTCGGACGCTACTTCCAAACAAAAAAGGGATTAAGGCAAGGTGATCCTCTGTCGCCTATACTATTTAATATAGTGGCAGACATGTTGACCATCATGATTGAACGGGCAAAAACGGATGGCCAAATTGAAGGGGTTCCACATCTTGTCGATGGGGGACTTTCTATACTTCAATATGCGGACGATACAATTCTTTTTATGGAACACGATCTTGATAAAGCGACGAATCTGAAATTGATATTATCAGCATTCGAGCAATTATCAGGATTAAAAATCAATTTCCATAAAAGTGAATTGTTTTGCTTCGGCGATGCACAGGAAGCAGCTGCTCAGTACGCCGAAATATTTGGTTGTGAGCAGGGTCAATTTCCTATAATGTACTTGGGCATACCAATACATTATCGGAAACTGACTAATGCGGAATGGAGACATGTCGAGGAGCGTCTGCAAGCAAGGTGTCTAGTTGGAAAGGCAAATTACTATCCCTTGGTGGAAGGTTGGTTCTCATTAATTCGGTACTTACAAACATGGTACTGTATATGATTTCCTTCTTCCAGTTACCAAAAGGAGTCTTGAATAAATTGGATTACTTCCGATCAAGATTCTTTTGGCAAGGGGATGGTGAGAAAAAGAAGTATCGACTGGCTAAATGGGATGTTGTTTGTCGACCAAAAGATCAAGGAGGGCTGGGTATTCATGATCTCTGTGTCAAGAATTCAGCTCTCCTCGGCAAGTGGCTATTTAAGTTGCTAACCGAAGATGGATTTGGCAAACACTTCTTAAAAGAAAATACATCGGCACAAAGGCGGTATCACAGGTGTCGTGGAAACCTGGTGACTCCCACTTTTGGGCCGGCCTAATGGCGACTAAGAAACATTTCTTTCGCTTTGGCGTATTTAATATTAAGGATGGCACGGAGATTAGATTCTGGGAGGACAAATGGTTAGGAAACACCACCCTCCGGGAGCAATATCCGGCCCTATACAATATTGTTCGTCACAAAGGGGACACTATAGCCACTGTTATGCAGTGCTCACCACCCAATGTGACGTTCAGACGAGATTTATTTGGGCCGAGATTGACGTCTTGGAACGCCTTGCTGGCACGGTTGGCTTCAGTCCAACTTACACAAGGACCGATGAATTTCGATGGAATTTATGCGGGAATGGAAAATTCTCAGTAGATTCTATGTATAGGGCGCTTGTGCATTCCGATATACCAGTCGATGACAATAAAAAAATATGGCAAATGAAGATTCCACTTAAAATAAAAGTATTTACGTGGTATCTTCGTAGGGGTGTCATTTTAACCAAGGATAACCTTGTCAAACGGAATTGGCATGGAAGTACTAAGTGTGTATTTTGTCCACAAAAGAGACAATAAAACACTTATTCTTCGAGTGTAGTTTCGCACGTTCTATATGGTCATCTATCCAAATAGCGTCTAACTTATATCCACCCAAGTCTGTTGCAAATGTTTTTGGCAACTGGCTACATGGGATAGATAAAAAGCTTAGAACGGTTATTAGGGTGGGAGCGATTGCCGTTATATGGTCGCTATGGCTTAGTAGAAATGACAAGGTTTTCAATGATAAAAATGTTTCTCATATGCAGGTTCTCTACCGTTGCACAAGTATTCTCCGTTCGTGGTCCACCTTACAACGAGTGGGACATCGAGACCTTTTTACGGAGGCGTGTGCACGACTGGAAGAGGTGGCGAGGGACATTTTTTTACAACATGGATGGCCGCTTGATCGCCAGATTGGTCCTCCATAGGCCGTCGAGCTAGCCTATGGCGTAGGCGTTTTACATTATCATTCTTGCTGATTGTAATTCGTCTTCTATTGCACTACTTTTACTTTCTCCGTTGGATTGCGGCTATGTGCATTGTTGATGCAGAGGCCGGGTGTAAGACTTAAACTTTTAAGTAATAAAGCCCTTTATCTAAAAAAAATAAGTTCGGCCTTTTGATTTAGTTGGCTCGCGAATCGATTCGATAAGCATATATGGCAGGTCCTGAAAGAAACATATCGTGAAAGCAAATTGCGGTTAACTGAGTTAAACGAGCTAACTCACACGCTTGCCGAGTCGACTTTTTAAATCCAATCTCGTTGTGTTAACAATGTAATCTAATCTAATGCGTTGTTTTAACGAGGTGGAGCGAGATGAGACGTGTTAGGGATGCTATAGGTCGGTGGAGGCAGCTCAGACTCAGTCCCACCTCGCCTAGGCAAGGGGCTACAACCATCTTATAAGGAAGAGTATCTTCCTCCTTTTAGTCAGACTTTTGGAATGAAGTGGGCTGTTTGCTTGTAGCTGGGTCGGATGCGCATAAATGTCCGAACCTAGGCCGAGTACTAGGCTAGGCATGAGTGGACGCTAACATCTGATATCAGATCCAGTATCGCCATGCCTTTCTAAGGGGTTTCTTTGGGGGATGAAATGTTAGAGCTGTTGTAGGCCGTTAGAGGCTGGTCAGGTTTAGTCCTACTCGCTTAGACAAGGGGGTTGCGGCCAGATTATAAGCGAGATCATACTTCCTCCTATCAGTCTGGTCTTTTGGAATGGAGTGAATCTCTGCTTGTTGCTGGGCTGAATGCGCACGAACGTTTGAACCGAGTATTGGGCTAGGCCTGAGTGGGCACTAACATTTGGTATTTTTAGCCTGAATCGCCACGCAGGATCGAATTCAGCCCTAGGTGGCAACAATTTTGGGATTTGATTAGGGTCGTTTTCTCTAAAACCTTAAAAAGCAATTTATTCTTTCACGCTTTTTACTGCTTCTTCTGCCAGAGATGCTCCAAGTTCCATGTGACCCCACAATTCAACTTAAGTTACAAATGCATAGAGCGGAGTAATATTCAAAGAGTTCATATTCAAACACACACATATACATGAGTTGTGGGATCAATGCATGATCATCGCCCCCACTTTTTGTGAATGAAAAAAAGAAAAGCAACACCACTTATTCAGCGCGCGTCCGCACGTTAAAGTAGAAAATCACGCGCAGGTGAGCGCACGACCGGGCCCACGTCCCAGCTAGCCTCTCCCGCTTGGTAGAAAGAAAACACACACGTAGAAAGGTACACACGGTGGACGACGATCTAGCCGAAGAGGTGGTGCTTCTTCTCGCCGCTCTGGTGCTCCTTGGCCTCCTTGTGGTCCTTCTCCTTCTCGTGGTGCTCGTGGAAGACGTAGCCCCCGGAGCCGACGGCGGCCGCTGCGGCCACCTCCTCCGCGATCTTGTGCCTGTGCGCGTTCTCCGGGTCCTTCTTGGCCTCGTGCTTCTCGTACTGCAAAGCGAGCACGGCGAAAACTAATTAGCTAATCTGAACAACAAATATCAATCGATTCATTTGTTCATTAGTTATAATATGCATGATTATGGTGGATACGTACGAGGGCGAAGGCTCCGGCGGCGACGGCGCCCATCTCGCCGAGGTGCTCCTTGTGCTTGTGGTGCTTCTCCTCCTTGGTGATGCGCGCGTACTCGCCGTCGTCGTTGGTGGCCACCACCGTCTCGCTGGTGTAGGCGTACTCGTCGGCGCCGCCGTCCGCGGCGGGCTGGAACTCCTCGCCCTCCTTCTTGTGGTGGAACAGGTGGTGGTGCTTCTCCTCAGACATGGCCGCCGGCTGATCTGACTAGTAGGCTTGTGTGTGTATGTGACAGTAGGACAGTTACTCTGTGTGGCTTGTGTAGGCTTCCTACTGGCCCGGTTTTATAGGCTGAGGCCACTGTTAGGATGGACGGTGGAATTAGTTTAACCAAATCCTCTCATGGATTATGTATACACCGAACGAATATCCGTAGGTTGTCTGGCGTCTAATCCGTGGCTTCCTACTGGCCCGGTTTTATAGGCTGAGGCCACTGATCTGACTTTTGGCAAAGAAGGAGACGATCGATTAGAGAGGGAGGAGGGAGATGAGATAGTAACGTGTTCCCGAGTCACTGGAGTCGTAGCCCCCAGGGAAGGTGAAGGGAGGTTGGGAACATGGCCCCGGATGGTGACTACCACGAATCCAAGAACCTACTGGCCGAGTTGCTGCCTGGGTAGCTTTATCTGAAACTGTCGGCATACATACATGCCGTTGCCGTATGTATGGCGATGGCGACGTGGCACTCGCCAACGCCTTTCCCTGCTCACCGCGTCCACCAACCAGCAAAAGAGCAAACCAAAGATAAGTAAAAATACGGAAAAGTATAGTAATCATCCGGGTGATCTTTGGGAAAGATCACCCGGGTCACCCGTGTCTCCTTTTTCTGTTTAAATCCCGCTTTTGCTACCGTGTAGCAAATAATTGCCCGCTTTTGCTCCTATGTAGCAAAAAACGGTTCGTCCAGAAAATAGATTAGAAAAGACCGATTTCGCCGGCGACCTCACCGGACTCGCCGGACCTCACCGGAGAGCTCACCGGAGATCCCGTAGCAAAACAGGTGTGCTATTGTAGCAAAATCAATTTCGCCGGAGAAAAGACCGATTTCGCCGGCGGCCTCACCGGACTCGCCGGACCTCATCGGAGACCTCGCCGGAGATCCCGTAGCAAAAAAAATGTGCTATTGTAGCAAAATCGGTTTCGCCGGAGACATCGACAGAGACCTCGTCGGAAACATCGTAGCAAAAACTTTATCCTATTGTAGCAAAACACATAACAATAATAGCAAAAAAATTGTTATATTGCAGCATGCACACGCCGCCGGAGAAGGTCTCCGGCGATGTCTCCGGCGAGAGTCTCCGGCAAAGTTGATTTTGCTACAATAGAACTTTTCTGTTGCTACAATAGCATAAACTTTTTGCTACCACGTCTCCGGTGAGGTCTCTGGTGAGGTCTCCGGCGATGTCTCCGGCGAGTCTCCGGTGAAGTTGATTTTGCTAAAATAGAACTTTTCTGTTGCTACAATAGCATAAACTTTTTGCTACCACGTCTCCGGCGAGGTCTCCGGTGAGGTCTCCGGCGAGGCCAGAATTTTTCCCTTCATGTTTTGTGTACGAACCGTTTTTTGCTACAATGCAGCAAAAGCGGGACGATTTGCAGCAAAAATCGGGAGTTTTGTAGCAAAAGCGGGATTAGTCTATATTAGTGGACACGTGTCGGGCTGGCGACCCGGGGGATCGGACGGAAAGATCCCCGGGGGACGCCTAGTCCTGTCCTAAAAATACGTGCTTATGTGCATAAATATCACCGGAGAAAAGTACATCCCGCGAAGGCACACGTTAATTCATTAAGAATAATATGGATCATGGGCGTAAATTTAAGAAATCGATTCACGCGTAATTTGAAACATAACCAGGCCCAGTCCTTAGGAGAAGTGAGGCAAAGAAAGGAAAAAGTTTCAAGTCGCGAAAAACAATACTCCTGCATGAGTAGGAAAATATTCAGCTAAACAGCGTTTAATCGAGATTAGACACATACGGAGTACATGTTTTAATGAACTCTCTAGCCACGTACTGTCTGAATTAAAAGTTAGCTCGGAAAATCAACAGTTAATTAATGAATAGAGCTGGTACCTATTTTGACAAAAATATATATCGCATTGCCTACAGCTGAAGTAATCTCCATCTAGTGGATGTGGGAAGATATGCAGCGAATCCGATAAAGAATTACAGATTATAGCATTATTGGAATAAAGTTGATTCAGTAGTGATCACGATGTACAACAACTTAAAACCGGCCACTATTAATTATATCGTCAAAACATTAACAAACACAATAGGAGACTTGCCTTGTGGCTCAGCTCGAGCAAGACAGGTGGTGACATGACCACTCTAGCTCTAGGGCCTCCATCTTCATCGTGGTCAGTGTTTGACGGACTTTGTCGTGAGTCGTGACAGTCAGGGTCCACCCAATTGCGGTGGACCCCGCTCTGCTGCTGCATGCTTCCTCACCCGTCGCCGCGCGTGTGTGAACCTTTCCTGTTGGCGCCTCACGTCCCATGCTCAACACCAACCTAGCTAGTCCTTTTCGGGTGGAGCTTGATGCCGGTTTTTACGGGTTCAATATTGAAACCATTATTAAACACGTATAATCGTGGCGACAAGTGCACGTAAAATAGTGGTGATTCGGTGGATAGACTAATTGTCTCATCTAGTGATTTTCTTATGTATCCTTGGCTTACTTTTTCTTCTCCCTATTTTCGTTCAACTAATTATTACTCCCTCCGTCAGGAAAAAGGACGTCCCTGAAATGGATGTATCTAGCACTAGAATATGTCTAGGTACATCCATTTTAGCGACATACTTTTCCGGACGGAGGAAGTACCTTTGATGTGCATCCCGGTTCGTGCACCTCATACGAAGTAAGACACTTTACGAGACGCCTTCTTACAAAGGGATGCCGATGCAATGGAAGTGACAGAGGTGGTGTCGCGAAGCCCTGGCATGGAGGAAACTGTTGGCAGTGTCAGCAGTGGACCATAAGAGCGTTCAGGCAACTTAAATCTCTGGTTAGAATTGAGTAGAATGGAAGATCTACACATTGAGAATCGGCCGCACGGTCTGCTGTTGAGCAAAACTGGCTGGTTTGGTTTTGGAAGCGACAGTGTTTATCCAAGTAGCTGGCTTCCTGTGATTGGATGATCTCTCGATCTATTAGGAACCGCAATGACACCGATTGATCGAAAGCAGAAGAGATGGAACCCAATCACGGGCATCTCGATCGGGAGCGTGCCCTGCTTCCAAAGCAATATCGATTCGGATATTCCACAGAGCAATAATGCAAATCTGAATCTGCAACCACTGCCCATTATCGCCTCGCCTCGCGCACCTATCCTGCTTTCTTCTGTACGATCGAGCAGAGTGAGTGCGATGCACATCGATCAGTCTCTCATTTTCTTTGTTTGAGAAAATTGTTTAACCTTGATGAAAGAAACAAAACTAGTCGTATTTACTGTACATGGCGGGTGCATTTCTTTACATCTTCTCCTCGCGTGTGTTTTCTATTCTGGGTTATAAGTAGCTATATTTTTTTTTAGAAACGTGGGGCAAAAGCTTTGCCCCATATATTAATTAAGAAGAAGTTTACATGAAAGTAAAGTGTGCCCAAATATTACAACGCGACTACTCTCGCGGCATCAAGTTGCCCAAGTGTTTGGCACCCGCAAGAGCCCATAGACGAGCCTCTCTCTTCACTCTCTCGAAAATAACAAAAGATGGTGCACTCTTTTTCTTGAACACTCTTGCGTTCCGCTCGGACCAAATCTCCCAAGTGGTGAGCAACGTGAGTGAGGCGACGGCTTTGCGGTTGGGGTAGACGTTGGTCATCAAAAGCCACCAATTGTTGAAGTTGAGATTTGTCCAATGCCCGGTGTTGACGTTGTAGAGGCCTAACCAATCTTTAATGAGGTCCCATATCCTTCGCGTGACCCGGCAATGAACAAAGAGGTGGGTAGTTGACTCCGTGGTTTGCTTGCACAAGGGGCAAAGGCCACAATTCGGCCACCCTCTCCTCGCTAAGCGGTCGGCCGTCCAAACTCTATTTTGATTTGCAAGCCAAGCGAAGAACTTTGTCTTGGGAGGTGCCCAAGGCCTCCAAACCGACTTGGCCATAGACGAAGAGATGGTTCCCATGAATTGCATCTTGTATGCCGATTTTGCCGAATATTCCCCATTTTCCGTGAGCCTCCAACGGATTTCATCATCAACATTGGGGTTGAGGTGGACGTCTTGGAGAAGAGTCCAAAGTCTCACAAATTGTGAGAGGTGGTCGATGGTGAATTCCTCATCAAGACGCACATTTCGCACCCAACAATCGTGTAGCATGGCCGCACCAACCGTGCACTTCTTCTTGCTAGATATTTGGAATATGAGAGGTGCAATGTTCTTCGGTTTCTCTCCCTCCAACCAAGGTGCATGCCAAAAGGGAGTCTTGAGCCCATTTCCAATGGAGATTTTTGTCGCGGCATAGAAGATGTCCATGTCCTCGTTGGTGCAAGGATTTCCATAGCCAACCCAAATTTTACCGGGGTCCTTCCACTCAAGCCATGGCCAACGTAAACGCAACGCCGTCGCAAACTTGCCCATGTGAAGCAAACCGAGCCCTCCAAGCTTCTTTGGGCGGCACACGAGGTCCCAACTAACTTTGCACTTGGCTCCCGTTGTTGAATCCTTGGCCGACCATAAGAAGGCACGTTGAATCTTGTTGAGAAAGGTCATTGTGCCCGGGGGGATAATGAGAGGCGTCAAATAGTAGATGGCTTGGGAGGCGATGACCGATTTCACTAGGGCCGCACGGCCGGCCGTTGCAATGTGCTTGCCGTTCCAAGTGGGCAATTTGCCCACACACTTATCTTCAAGATGTTGGAAGTCCGCCCTCTTTAAGCGCCAAACCGAGAGGGGAAGGCCAAGGTAGCGCAACGGGAAGGAGGCTCGCGTTGCCGGAAGCCCCTCGAGAACCTCATCAAGATTAATCTCCCCACACCTAATCGGGACCACGGAGCTCTTGTCAAAGTTCGTGCAAAGACCGGTAACCTCTCCGAAGGCTTGAAGAATGGAGGCAAAATTGGCAATATCCTCTTTGATTGGTGCCACAAACACCGCCGCATCATCCGCATAAAGTGAGGTTCTCAATATGGTGCCTCTCCCACGAAGCGTATGAAGGAGACCTTGTCTTGTTGCAATTTCCAAAATTTGTGTGAGAGGATCAATGGCCAAGACGAATAGGAGGGGTGATAGCGGGTCGCCTTGCCGAAGGCCACGCCCATGCATGATGGGGGCGCCGGCCACTCCATTGAGAAGAACACGGGAGGTAGCGGTGGAGAGCAAAGCGGCGATCCAATTCCGGAACCGGCTAGGGAACCCACGGCGTTGGAGGAGATCAAGCAAATATTCCCATCGTATGGAATCAAACGCCTTGCGGATGTCAAGCTTGAATAAGAGAGCCGGCGTCTTCCCCTTGTGAAATCGCTTTGCAAGGTTCTTGACATATAGGAAGTTGTCATGGATGCTTCGCTTCTTGATAAAAGCACTTTGAGCGTTGGAGACAAGGTCGTTCATGAGCGGGGCAAGACGGAGGGCAAGCATTTTTGAGATGATCTTCGCAATGGCGTGGATAAGGCTAATAGGCCTAAAGTCGGAGACCTCCTCCGCCCCTTCCTTCTTTGGCAAGAGAGCAATGTTGGCGGAATTGAGCCAATGGAAGTTCTCGGAGTGGAGGTTGCCAAATAGATTAATCACCCTCATCACGTCAACTTTGATAGTCTCCCAACACTTCTTGAAGAACACTCCCGTGAATCCATCGGGGCCGGGTGCCTTGTCACATGGCATTTGATCAATAGCATTCTTTACCTCCTCTTCGGAGAAAGGGTCTCCAAGGTTTTGCAAGTTTGGCTCTTCAAAGTGTAGCTCCTCCCAATTAAAATCTCTAGTTCGAGCTTCACCGTGCCCAAGCACCGAATTGAAATGGGCATACACAATCCCTTCTTTAGCCGCATGGTCGGTGACCCAACCATTGTTGAACTTTAGGCGGTGGATGTGATTTTTCCTTCTCCTTGAATTGACCCTCATGTGGAAGAATTTGGTGTTGGCGTCCCCCTCTTTAATATTCGCAATCCTAGCACTTTGCTTTTTTCTAGCTCTCTCCACCACGGCCAAGGCAATGACTCTTCTTTTTAGTCTCGCACGGAACTCCCTCTCATTGACCGAGAGCGTCCTATTTTCTTCGGCCAAGTCAAAATGGAGGATGACAAGGAGGGCGGCGTGAACCAAGACTTTGGCGTTGGAGAAGAGCCCACGGCTCCAAGACTTCAACCTAACACCCGTGGTGCGCAATTTGTGGAAAAGAATGTGGCAAGGCTCCGTGTGAGTAGAGGGCTCACTCCACGCCTTTTGCACCACCTCGTTGAAGCCCGGGAGGCGTGACTAACCGGAGATGTTTTAGCATTTCTGTATCCACATGTAACTAACCGGAGAGCACGACGTTGATCGAATGATCTTGGCCGCTTCACGCTGTAGTCTCCTCTTCACCATCTTCTTAGATTTCCTTTTCTCTCTGATATCACGAAACGGAGACGACACCGGCGTTTGACACAGATATCGTAACGAAGCACCCTCCTCGCCGGAAGGGTCGTCGAGCTCCCCATCGGATCCTTCCGGTGAGAGAACCCAGAACCGTCCGGGTTCCAGGTGCCACCAGCATACCCCGGCGAGCCTCACTGTCGCCGGCAGCGTCGGCGAGCGAGCCAGGTAGAAGGCCTCTCAAGTCGCCAGACGAGTCGCAAGACGAGTCGCCAGACGCCATCCCTCCGAGAACAAACATGACTAATAGGTTCATATAGTTGACAACTAAGTTCATGTGTTGCTGCAACGCGGTTACATGTACTACGTGAATAATTTGACCATCAATTAGTGGCTTACCTTGAGCATGTGAATCTTACGCATGAACATGTCTAGATACATGTGGATTTAAAAATGGTAAAATATTTTATATTTTGATACGAAGGGAGTACAAGCGAACAGTCCACACCATTGCATGAACACATATGCCCGAGCATGCCTCTTGATCAGCATAGGGGGCATATTTTCGTCTTGTGCCGGGCCCCTGACATGTCAGGGCCGGCCGTGTTGGTCACACGCTAAAACTGAATGAGACCAATTATCAATTCATTAAACTTTACTAAAAATCTTACCGAATGTACCATCTGTGTATAAATGCGAAAATCAAGATTTGAACATATATATATATGTGACACTAATCTACCACACCCTACAAACTACAAAGAGATAGTTCCTCTCTCTCACCAAGGTCGCACATGCGTCGCTTCCACGATTGATATTTCTGCAGAGTCAGCAAATCACATTTAGCATTTTGTTTCATACAAAAGATTTTATCGTCGATTCCTATGGTTTTCTTATGTGAATCTTTCGTGTTTTGAAACACCAATGAAAGACTCGGCATCGCACTAAAGTGGATGTATCACTACAAGGAAAAAAGTTAAAGTAGTATTTCAAATTAATGTTTGCAGCATATAGCGTCCACATCTTGTATCGGCCAAGGAATTTCTGTCAACGTCTTTCTTTCTCGAGAGAAATATTAGAAAGAGAGAACCTTCACAAGTGGTCACCTGAAAAAATACTTATGAGCCTGAAAAGATATTAGCGTCCACATCTTGTACAAGCGAATGAATTTATGTCCAAAATACTTTTTGGTGCTATAGCTGCTTCAATAAGCAAATCATTGTAAAAATTCAAACTTCGCGTGCTTTGATATAGGATAGTATGCGATGGTTATGCACTCCTCGGCCTTTAATATTCTCAGACACGACGACCTTACTACTTTCATGTGTGTGCAATACATGTATGTAAGGACAGACCCCTACGGAGAGTTCAAATGGCACCCGAGCTACATAGCATAGGGCTTTATTTTTCAAAAACTCGAAATCATATTTTTAAGTTTAAAAAATCTGAAGTAAATCCCGGGTGTAGACAATAGTGCAATCTGACAACGACCAAAATCTCAATTCAAAATATTTCATATTCGGAGCTACACGAAAAGAACAAAATCTGGCAGATTTTGGTGAGTTCAAATTTGCACTGTTCACTACTTTCAGTTTCAGATTTTTTCATTTTTGTACAGCGCAAAATGTAACATATCTATTGTTGATATCTTACAAGTCGGCATAATATAACATCACCCACATCCATGATTTTTGAAATTTTCAAAATTCCATGGAGCTCGACCTCCAAAACGCCACACTCCAAACTCATAAACTCTAGGCTATCCTATTAGTTAAAGTACTAAGATGGACGAACTATTCCATGAACATCCGTCAGGATATTTGTTAGACTCACCTATATCTCTATAAAGATATTTATGGATGTTTAAGTAGGCACAAACAAATTATATTACATCTTAGTGGCACAAATTATTTTGTTGATGGATGGCGCTTAGTTCATATTTTAATGTTTTATTTAAGACAAAATTAGTTCAATGAAACGTAGAAAACTAAATTTTGGAAAGTAAGACAGTAAAAAGTAGTTCTACTTTGGCATACTTGTTTTGCTATAACGTTATAGTCGTTTGGCAATTTTATTATATTGCCAACACATCTGTGAAGTAATGTTGTTGCGCATAATATAAAATAACTAATGGCTGATTGCATTGTAAATGTTGCAGTATTAAAAACCTGTTATTTTAGTGACAATGAAATGCAAACAAGTGAAAATGTTTTGTATAAATATTTCGTTGCCACAAATTCTGACTCGCACAGTGCCTAACAAATTACTAAATTTTTTGGAGAAGAGGGCGAGCGGTATGCAATGAACCGTGTTGCGCGTGCAAAGGGTAACATAGTCAACACGTGCGCGACATTCAACCGCACAACTATTGGGAGGTGTAAGTGGTGAGAAATGCATCATGCCTCGTCGGAGCCACTTGTCACTTGAGACTACCATGAGACAAAATATTGTCTGCGTACAAAAGGTGTTTGGCCGAAGTACGAACTATGGACCAAGTGTAGAGTACAGTAATTTTGCGTACAAAAGGTGTTTGGTCGAAGTACGAACTATGCACCAAGTGTAGAGTACAGTAAGTTAACAACCGAGGACAACCATCAACGATACAAATGAGGCCAAGTAAATAGTTCAATGAAGCCAAGACCAACACACCGAGAAAATGGTTGCAAGCACCCACATGTTTTCTATTTTATAGATCTATGTAAAATGGGGGCTTCACGCCTTCCAGGGGGTCTACCAGGTTTCAAACTTACACCAAATTTCGTGGTATATAGACATTAACAGAGTCAGGGCCCATCATTATTTATACGTAGGGCACAAGCTCATCGTTTCCTAACAATAATATCTCGTGCGAGAACCACTATGGTTTCGTGTGAGAGTCATGTAAGAAACGTCGTTCAGCTGCTGCCTCGGCGTAAAGGGGATTCTTTATCAGCCCCTACAAGTACTTCTGTTACTACTACCTTATTGTGCTACTAATGCATTATATGCCCATAAAAATTTGGGGAACAGGGATTCCACAACATGTTTTTGCAATCGTGCGAAATTCTAAATCTAAATTTTGTCCATACCTACAGGCTGGCGTTTTGGCACCATGGAGCATTTGCTCCTGATTTAAAAATGTGTTTTAAACACATTTATAAAAATCACGCTTGCTCCTCAACATTATGTGATCACAAAATCATTTCACGAAAAACCGATATATTTCGTGTTGTGTGTAAGAAGACAAAACTTGGTGCTAAAATGGCTTTTTATGAGATTTTTTTTTTTACCTTTTTACATAGGTCATCGTTTTTCATGAAACATGATGTCCTCACATAGAATGTAGAGATGTACACGCAATTTTGTCATAATTTTGTTACATTCAAAATATATTTTTTATCGGCAGAAGCATATGCTCCCACGTGGCAAAGTGGATTTCCCCATACACAGAGACCAAACATAAGTCCATCGGTGAATAGTCACAACTAGATTTGTGTTTTCACTCACTAGGTTCAGATTTAATTTGGATTCGAAAATTTTGTGGTACTGTGTGTATATATTTATTACCGATGCATTTTAGACCCCCTATAAAGTTGTGTAAGAGTGACTCCACGATATGGGTCTGCAAGCCCACGAAATTCTAAATCTAAAATTGGTGCATACACTGAATGTCTGAATCTATCTATTCACAACAAAATTTAGGGTCGAAATTTTTGTCATACTGTGTACACATATACTCCCTCCATATTAAAATATAAGACTTTCAACCTACTTTCTGCACACATGTATCTAGACATGAACCTTGCACTAAAACATGTCTAGATATATGTGTGCAGAAAGTAGTTATAAAGTCTTATATTTTGATTCGGAGGGAGTATTTCCTTAAGTCGCTACAAAAGTTGAAACAAAATCCGTATTTTTTGTAGGGTGGCAACATGGCCGTCCTTCACAGTGCCAATGTCTCGGCCTAGTGTGCCCAGATGGATGGGCCAACTGGCAACGGGCACAGCAAGCCCATCTATCTATACTGCCCGATTCTCCTAAAAAATAACAATGCTGCTAGATTTCCTGTCTGAAACATACTCTGCAAAGTTCCTTCAAAATGTTACCAAGGAAACCTCGATGCACACACAAGGCACATCTGTTTCCTGGGAAAGCTGAACTTACCGTGCATGAGGTTCCTGTCATCCCCTGCATATTGTTTTTCCTGTCAACGAACCCAAATTTGATTGCAGATTGCTTTAGAACTGGAACTCAGCTTAATTGTTTAAAGGAGGAGATTTTGTTAACCAAGTAGTGGTCGTAAGCATGCATGGTAGTTTATTTCCACAAGGTCGTGTTACATTTGCGTCTACGCAGTAGACGTATGCACTACAGATTATTATTAGGCGCGCTCATGGATGCGCGGCCGGCGCCGGCGCCAGCACAACGGCCGGCGGGGGAGGAGGAGGAGCGTGGGCGCCGCCGACCTCGGCGTCACAGAAGCCGCGGAGGACGTCGGCCTCCTCGGCGGTGAACCCGACGGAGGCGAGGATGGAGGGCCAGCAGTGGTGCGTGACGGTGCGGATGGCGATGCAGCAGTCGTTGCCCAGCCAGGACTCGCCGTTGATGAAGAAGAGCACGATCTCGTTCGTGCACGACCGCAGCTCCGTGACGGCGCCGAAGCACTCCATCATCCACCCGCCACCACCCTGGCCCGGCTGCTGCCCTTCGGCGTCGTCTGCCGCCATGGTCGAGAACGCGAGGTGGAGGCGGGAGACGAGCGGCGCCGGGGCTGCCGCCGGGGTGCCAGCAGCGTCGAGGTTGGCTGATGAGACGACGACGACGACGGGACAGGTCACGCCGACGAGCGCGAGCAGAGCGAAGACGACGAACTTCACGACGGGCTCCATCGATCGGCCCGTGAGAGATGTCTAGCGAGTTTCTGCTACAAGCTAGCGAGGCCGTGTGTGCGTGTTCTGCATACCTACAGTACTGCCGTGCTTATATAGTGGCCTTCGGACTGCATGCGTGGAGGTTCGGAAGGTGAAGTGGAGGCGGCCGCCGGCCGGCGTGCTTACGTTTCTGGAATGCGGTAAGACGCGCGGACAGCCGGACAGGCGAGCTTTACTTCGCCATGCATTGCATGGTGCGTATTGATGCCCCACCAGCATGACGATTGATCTTTCTCAAAAAAAAAAGGCATGACGATTGATCTCGCACGTATCAGTTACAGCATTCAGTTACTTGGATAATGACGATCAAAGATATAGCGGTGAACATCGAGATCGCGTCTGGATGTAAAAGGGTCACATAAACTTTTCGTGCCACACTGCTATGTTTACTTGAACCTTCACGCTTTCGCCGGTACCCCCTATGTATCGCTTGTAGCAACTAGCAAGCTGGAGCGCCCGCGCTGATCACTTGGACCGGCCCACAATAGCGCATGCTCGCCTGTATAATTCATATGTTTTTTATTTGAGTATATACCTAATTATAAACTAGAAACCTCTGTTAAGATATACTAATACCATACTATTTAGAGATCTCTACTGAGATATATAAGGATAGAGCTCATTCGTATACACAATGTAAAAGGGTCACATAAACTTTCGTGCCGCACTGCTATGTTTAATTGAACCTTCAGGCTTTCGCCGGTACCCCCTATGTATGGCTTGTAGCAACTAGCAAGCTGGAGACGCTGATCACTTGGGCCGGCCCACAATAGCGCATGCTCGCCTGTATAATTCACCATATTTTTTTTATTTGAGTATATACCTAATTATAAACTAGAAACCTCTGTTAAGATATACTAATACCATACAATTTAGAGATCTCTACCGAGATATATAAGGATAGAGCCCATTCGTATACACAATATTCATACAGGTGACCCAGATTAATCCGAGAGATATGATTTCATATTTTTCTTATTTTCTCACATTTGACCTAATTGGGTTTTAAAAAAAATTAAGACGTGATGTATTAAAAAATAATGTAAAATTTATTACGAAAAATGGTCACCATGAATCGATAAAAATGAGTTATAAACAAGTACACATACAAGTTTAGTGTAAATATTTATGTTTATTTTGGCACGCCTCCCCTCGCGGCAGCACGGGCGAGAGCGCTCCTGGCGTGGCTCCCAACGACCCCAAGGCAGCGCTGGTGAGAGCGGTGCCGGCGCAAGCATCGGGTTAGCGGCGTAGCGCTCGCCTCACCTGCACCCAAGCCACGCTAGCGCCGCGCTTGCCTCGGATCCGCTTGTGATGAGCCTCCACAACATCGGTAGCGATAGGCTGATGCGGACGCTGCCGCTCGCACACGCCCATCATGTTACGTTGGTACACAAACCAGTGCATAAGAAATCAGGCATCCCCATAGCTGCATCACTTATATTCAACCGGAACGGTTGTCAGGATAAATACAAGCGACCTGTTAGTTTTGCCGCCCCTGTCCCGCCGTTCTGCAGGCTGCCATCGCAGATCAGATTAGCATATTAAATTAAACTGATATGGATCTCACAGCATGTATCGCATATGAAGCATAAAGCATGCATGATTACTGAGCGTTAAAAAACAATATGAAAAAGACTACAAATGATTTTCAGCTGTAAGTTTGAACATCAGTGAAAAGAATTAAGTCTCACCATTCTTAAGACCTTGCCGAAACCCCATATTCTCGTTGTGAGTCCGTCGTCATGTTGTTGTTCTGGCGACTTCGTCGGAAGTCCGTTAGTCCAACACCCAAATCATCTCCACTTTGATCATAGTTATTTCAGGGTTGTGAGCTTGATCAGTGCTTTCTGTGTTGCTTTTAAATGGTTTAACTTGGCACCACTTTTCATCTCTCTTCATTCTCTTTGATCACATACCAAATTCTCATTTTTATTTTTTTAAGTATGCATGGATGCGTATCATCGATTAAAGAATTAGAAGCGGCAGAAGCCGTACACCAGTTCATCCCACAGTTGAGTTGAAACCATCGGCAGGGGCGGAAGCAGGATTCAAGGTTGAAGGGGGCCAAACATGACAAATTTTAATTAAATGGGGCCAACAAAGCTAATTTTGTGCAAAAATTATGTCTAAACTAGGATTAAGTACAGATTTCTTCATGTTGTGCAACGGCATAGTGAAAGGATAAGGATGTCACCTAGAGGGGGGTGAATAGGCGATTAAAACTTTTCCGGTTTAGACTTGATAATTGCAGAATAAAACTAGGTGTTTAAATTAACAAGTCAACCACCTAAATATACTAGGCTCACCTATGTGCACCAACAACTTATGCTAAGCAAGACAAGCAACAAAGTGACAGCAATATAGAATACTTCAAGCACGAAGGCTATCACAATGTAAAGTGCATAAGTAAAGAGCTCGGGTATAGAAATAACCGAGGCACACGGAGACGATGATGTATTCCCGAGTTCCTCCTTTTTAGGGGAGTACGTCTCGTTGGAGAGGTGTGAGGCACCACAAAGGTCGATCTCAACGCCACAAAGGCTCACCCTATGCTCCGATGAACCACACCACAAAGGATTGGTTCACCTTCCACTATCGGAATCCTTCAAGGCGGAATCCGGAGCCTTTACAACAACGATCCGGGGCACACACCCACAAATAAATTGGGGGCTCCCGAACAGCTACAAATGACCACAAGAGGTTTCAACCACCACAAAGGCGTCTAGAGTTCAAAGACTCAAGAGTAACAAGTTCACAAGCTTTCAACTTCCACGAATCCTCGTGGAGAGCACAAACCGATGCACAAAGCAATGGCACGAGCACAAGTGCTCAAATCCTTCACTCTCAAATCTCACCAAAAGCAACTAATGCTTATGAGGGGGAGAAGAGAGGAAGAACAAAGAAGAACTCAACAAATGGAACTCCAAGATCTAGATCAAGAGACTTCCCCTCACTTAGAGGGTAGATGGATTGGTGGAAATGAAGATCTGGATCTCCTCTCACTTTTCCCTCAAAGATATGCAAAAATCATGGGAGGGATTGAGAGGAAGTCAAGCTTTTCCAAAGGTCAACAATGGAGGAGAGAGAGGGGAAAAACGTGCTCAAGTTGTTAATGAAACATTGGGGAAGAAAGCCCCTTAAATAGGTCCCCTTAAAATGTGCCCGTTGGGCAGTGCAAGGAGGCCGGCCTAACAGGCATAGCACGGCGGCACAGAGAGGCCAGCCTGGGAGCCGGCCTGGCTGGCCTGGGGGCTGGCCACCCAGCAGAGCCGGCCTAGGCTGGCCTTGGGGCTAGCCACCCAGCAGAGCCGGCCGGCCTGGGAGCCGGCCTAGGCTGGCCACCCATAAACCGAAAAAGTAACACTCATAACTTTTGCGAGAAAAATCCAAATGGGATGAAACCAACTTTGTTGGAAATATTAAGAACCATAAATAGAGTTAAGTTGACACACATGGGAAGGTGTGAAACTTTCCTCAAGGATAAACCGATAATATTTCCAACACGAAAACGCAACAAGTTTTCCATATGAAATCCGTTTTCGGTGAACTTGGGCTTGTCATGAAGATCACAACAAGCACCAAAACCCAACAAAGAGAAAAGCCAAATAAGAACCAAGAAAGATGATATGCCAAGTATGCAAAGGTTTGATCTCTCCACAAAGATGCGGTCAAGTTACTCACTTGAGAGCCCCTCTTGATAGTACACCGTGTATCCTATAACCCGGTCTCCCACTAATACCATGAGACCGGTAAAATAGAAACCCTATCAAGATCATACCTTTGCCTTGCGCATTCCACTTGAGCTAGATGATGACGATCTTGACTCCCTCAAGTTGGAACACCTTTCTTGATTGTGCTTGCTAGCACATGCTTGATGAAGACTTCTCTAAATGCTCCCCCATACACCATGATGGGAGAGCCTTGCTAAGCTCCGTCTTCATGAATCCACTTGCACTTCATCTTCTTATCTTGATATATATGATGGCTTGGAGATAACATGAAAGTTCACTCAATCTTCTTTTCCAAGACATTCTTGCAATAAGCTCAACTCTTCACATGACCATTCTTCATATAAACCCTTGGATAGAACCTTGGTCATCGTGAGATCTTCTAGAGTTCAACACATGAACTCCAATCTTTTTTTTCCTATGGACAAGATCTACAAGAATATCTCAATACAAACATTAGTCCATAAGGATTGTCATTAATTACCAAAACCACACATAGGGCAACACATGCACTTTCACATAGGGGGCCAAGGCCCCTGCTTTTTTGACAGGAAAATAGTAGGGAAATCCCCTACTGCGATTTTCATTTTATAAAAGGGTTAATCACATGCGGAGTGGTGAGTTTTTCCTGTAAAAAATTACATGGCATCAAGCCATTGCTGCATACCCTCTTTAAGAGAGGGCTTAGCTCTATGCATAACAAGAGAGAAGACCTCTCTGAACATACTAATACAAAGATCAATGTTCAGCTGCCCATTATCAAAAATAATCTTGTTTCTGTGATTCCAGAGGATCAAACATCCAATAATCAAGTATTCTTTAAAACATGAATGTCCAGATCTGGCATGACCATCCAAGAGCATCTCATAAAGGTCTAGATCATAATTCCATTCTTGATTTAATCTCCGCCAAAATGTCTGACTAAAATCACAGCCAAAGAAAAGATGTTGCATGTATTCCATAGGAGCATCAGGGCAAAGGACACAAGCTGTATACTCCAGATAAAATGTCTTCCTATTCAACAGGTCTTTGGTGTTTAGTCGATCTTGCAAAAGTAGCCAGAAGAAAAATTTGTGCTTTAACTAGACACATGACTTCCATATCCAAATGAAAGGGGCAGGTGCTTGTGTGACAGGAGTGAGAGCATCATAAACCTTTTGGACAAAGAATTTCGCCTCATTTCTAAGCACCCACCTATCAGTAGAGGTGGATGTGCTCAAATTATTAAGCTCAGCAGAGACAATCTCACTTTGCTGGAAAGCCACCATGGACAGAGCCAAATGAAAATGCTCAAGGAGATTCTTGTCATTAATAGTCAGTAGCTGTTTCAAATTGATGTCCTGCCGTCGAGCAAATGAGAACAAATGGGGGAAGGCTGCTGCAGGGGAAATATCTCTCCATTTATCCTTCCAAAATCTGATGGTCCTTCCATCTCCATGCTTGCAGCTAGTCAAATCCATGAAATTGTTCCACAAAGAAAGAATATCTTTCCACCAAAAGGATCCACATGGTGCCTGTGCCTGGGGGAGCCTGTTATTCTGATAATGTGCCTCCCAAATGAGCTTAACCCATGGTATATCCATTATGTTCATGAATTTATATAGGTGTTTCATGAGCAAGGCAGAGTTTTGTGTTCTCAAAATAATCACACCCAGTCCACCTGCCTTTTTAGGTTTACAAACCTATTCCCATTTAACAGACAGTGCCCCCTTTTATGGATATATTTGTCTCCCCATAAGAATCCTCTAGCTGAGCCTTCAACATGGTCCAGGAAACGAAGAGGCATTTTAATAGTACACATAGCAAACAGAGGAATGGAGATGATAATAGATTTAATCATTGTTAATCTACCATCATATGACAGCATAGTAGAGATGCCACAAAGCCTTCGACAATTCTCTCAAGTATACTGATAAAATGTTCCAATTTTGACATAGTAGTTCCCACAGGTAGCCCCAAATAGGTGAAAGGAAGAGCCTCAGGTTTGCAATTGATAATTTCAGCTAGTTCAGCACACCTTTCAGTGGTCACATTTATGGGCACCAGAGATGATTTACTGTAGTTCACTTTCAGACCAGTGATCGATGTGAAAATTCACAGAATATTTTTCAGAGCCAATAATTGTGTAGGGCAAGCTGGCATGATAACTAAGGTGTCATCTGCATATTGTATAATGGGGAAGTCCAAGCCAAATGAATGCTGAGCTCTCCATCTTGCCAAGCTTTGTTAACCATGTACTGTAGCAGTTCAGAGGCAAGTACATATAGCTAAGGGGAGAGGGGATCCCCCTGCATGACCCCTCTTTTACAATGAATTTTTTTTCCAGGCACACCATTGAGCAGAACAGAAGCAGAAGCAGTGTGCAAAATACACTTAATCCAGCTAAGCCATATATCTCCAAAACCAAGACACCTCATTGTTTCAAAGATGGCACTATATTCCACTTTATCAAAAGCTTTCTCAAAATCTATTTTAAATATAACAATTTCCTTCTTGGACTTGTGGCACAAATGGAGATATTCATATGCCCATGTCAGACAGTCCTGAATTGTCTAGTTCTGATGAAGCCATATTGGTTCTTGTGTACCAGGGAAATAATCACACTCTGTAGCCTGTTTGCCAGCAATTTTGTCAAGAATTTTAGTGGCAGACTCACCAAAGATATGGGCCTGTAGTCATTCACACAGATAGGTGAATTCACCTTTGGGATTAATGTGATATATGTTGTATTGATACTCTCAATATTAGTATTTCCTGCATGGAAGTCATGACATAGCTGATAAAATTGTTCCTTAACTATATTCCAGTGCTTCTTCAGAAAAGCACCATTGAAACCATTAGGGCCAGGAGATTTATCTGTAGGCATATGCTTTATTATGCCATCCATCTCTGTGACTGTGAATGGAATTTAAAGCTGAGAGAAATCAATATAAGAAGCTGGCTGGATATACTGCCCAATCAGATGAGTGGTATTGGGGTTCTCAGATATGACAATTCTGTTTTTAAAGGAAGTCCAAATATGAGCTGCTTTAATATCATGATCCAGGAGAATAATGCCATCATCAGTACTAATACTTGACATATAATTGCATCTAAAATTTTGTGAAGCAACTGCATGAAAAAATTTAGTGTTCACCCCACCCAGCTTGGCCCATTTAATCTTTGCACGATTTCTCCAAAAGATTCTTTTGGCTTCCAGCAGCTTGGCTACATGAGTTTTCAGTATTTTCCTGAAATTCTTTTCCTGTAAAGACAGGAGCCTTTGCTCTTTCAATACCATCAAACAAGGCTAGCACATAGTTACAGGAAGAGATAATTTTGGTCAGCTGTGATAAATTCCTGCTCCATTTCTTTATTCCACTCCTCAGAGACTTGAGCCTTGCAGTAATATCTTGTGCAGAATTAGAGAAATAACCGGACTGCTGCCATGAGGTACTGACAACTTCATTTAATCCATCAAATTCAAGCCAATATTCCTTAAAAAGAAAAATCTGTGATTTGGGCACATCAGAGCCAATAGATATCAGGATAGGCACATGATCTGAAGATAAATTGGTCATGGGGGTAGCCAATGTATTAGGGAAGGTGTTGATCTAGTTAGGAGAGGTGAAAATCCAATCCAGTTTCTCCAACAGAGGGGAGTCTTGCATGTTACTCCAGGTGAATGCTCTGCCTTTTAGAGGAATTTCCTCAAGATCTAGGTGACAGGGATATACCTTTCGGGTACCCTACCATGAGGGTACCTGGTGCACGTATCGACTAGGCCCAATTATCAAGAGCCTACATGAAGCCCATAAAGGAAGGCCCAAGAAGACGGAGTATCCTCCAAGTTAGACGTAGCCATAGTCGGTTTAGACTTTCCTTACTTGTAAACCTGAGTTGGTTGCGAACTCCCGGGACCCAGCCTATTATATAAAGGCTGGGAGGGCCACCGATGAAGGACACGCAATACTCGAACCACCAAAACCCTAGTGAGATCGACATCTCGCCGGGACTCCATTCAAGCAGGAAGTAGGGTGTTACTCTCCGGAGACCTGAACCTGGGTAAATCCTTGCTTTTGCTTGTCAGCCGACGAAACTACCAGCTCTACCACGTTCTCTCCCAGTAATCTCAACCCTAGGTCCTTAACCATGGGATTTGATGAGTTAACCCTCGTCAATTGGCGCCGTCTGTGTGGAAAGAATAGTGCTGGACTCGCGGTTTCGCCGGTTCCATCGGAGAACGACGACTTGCCGATCGCATCTACGAACGGCAACTCGCCGACTGCATCGACAAACCACAACTCGCCGACCCAGTCGACATATGGCAACTCGCCGACTCGCTCGAAAATTGGCAGCCCGCCAACTTCACCAACGAAAGGCACATTTGATCCACACTCGCCAGAAGCCCGAGAGACGTTTGCTGGTCTCGAGTCAGGTTTGGATTTAACTGTTGGAGCATTCAATTTTTTCGTAAACAAGTTTGGTACGCAGGACTTGACAAATCCACGACAACTCGCGACTGCCGCACCCGAGGCTCCATCGACTGCGTCCGTCCCATCGTCGACTCTCGAAGCCTGCTCATCTGCAACAACCATGTCGACTCGAGAGATCAACGAGTACTTGGCAAAAGAACTCCAAGGTGAGGAAGCTGAATCAGCGTACCGCAAAAACGATCTCGAGCTCGATTTTCTACTCGATGACACACTCGACTACGGGATCTCCCTCGACGACTTCGACGAACCTGAAAATCATAACGACAACAACGTCGACTCTGAGATCTGCACCAACAACAAACTCGACTCCGAGGTCCACAACGGTTTCGCTGACGCCGAGATGAGCATAGACGATGAACGCATCGACAACGAGATCCATAGAGACGGACCACTCGACGGCATACCGACTCCGACATGAGCCTTGATGAAGTCGTCGAGTCCATGACAGGAATTGGCAGCACATACACGTACCCGCGGGTCACCCCCCACCAGGTTTACGTTGCCATCAACGGAGAATCATCTGAAGCCGCAGCCTCCCGCAGGCCTACAGAATTCCCATGCACGGTAACTATGCCGGATGGGGTCACAGCTCTGACAATTACTACTGAGATGGCAGCAAAAGCAGACAAAGTAATTAAGGAGTGCACAATGATGCCAGCAGACGCAACTCCGGAAGAGATGTTGACCTTCCAGTATTTCAACTGGCAGGAATCACTTCGCCTGCAAAACATCAGAGCAGCACTCGATGAGCGCAAAAGGCAAGCTAGCATCTCGAGCGCACGAAGAAGACAACTATCACTTAGCTCCACATGGCGGGCGAGCCCAAGAGGCGGATCGAGGCTGGCGCGTCTCCCGGAAGATGAGAGAGCGGCAATAACTCGCAACCTAGGCTTGTCATTCATGACACACGACGACGAAGGAATCCCAGTACCCAAAATAGCTGTGGGTGCTCTTTTCTCTGTGGGTGCTTACCTCAAAGCAACACAGCCTCCGGCAGACGATCCCAACGCAAACTGCATCGCCAACAGCTCAAATCACTAGCCCTAGCGGTGAAGGCCATACATCCGGATGCAAAAACTCTAGGGGGGAGTCGAGATCGCAACATAGTCAGCTTGCAACAGGCAGCACACGATCGTAGCGGTCAGATTGTGTGGATCACACGTTCGTTGGGAGACCCCAAGAGGAAGGTATGAAGCAGTGTAGCAGCAGTTTCCCTCAGTATGAAACCAAGGTTTAATCGACCAGTAGGAGCAAGAAATCACTTCTGAAGGTTGTTGGTGGCGCCGTTTACTCGATCACCAACGTGGAATCTGCACACAACACAATCAAACTACTTTGCCCCAACGAAACAGTGAGGTTGTCAATCTCACCGGCTTGCTGAAAACAAAGGATTAAACGTATGGTGTGGAAAACAGTAGTAAATTGCAGAGAATGAAAAGGAACAATGTTTGCAGTTGGTTGTATTATCAGTGTAAAAGAATGGACCGGGGTCCACAGTTCACTAGTGGTGTCTCTCCATAAAAGATAACTAACATGCTGGGTGAACAAATTACAGCTGGGCAATTGACAAAATATTGAGCGCATGACAATGCATATATATGACATGATGATTACTATGATATTCATGTGGGCATTACGACAAAATACATAGACCGTTATCCAACAGCGTCTATGACTAATAATCCACCGCCAGGTTGTCATCCGAGTTCCCCGTTGGTATTAAGTTGCAAGCAACGGATAATTGCATTAAGTAATGTGCGTAATGTAAACAAATGCATTAGACCTAACGGCGCACCCTTAAGCTAAGCATCGGTTATTTTATCCCTAGTGGCAACAGCACATCCACAATCTTAGAAGTTATTGTCACTCTCCCAGATTACCGGAGGCATGAACCCACTATCTAGCATAAATACTCACTCTTGGAGTTACAAGCATCTACTTGGCCAAAGCATCTACTAGTAACGGAAAGCATGCAAGATCATAAATAACATATAAGATAGATTGATAATCAACTTGACATAGTATTCAATATTCATCGGATCCCAGCAAACACAACATGTAGCATTACAATAAGATGATCTTGATCATGATAGGCAGCTCACAAGATCTAAACATGATAGCATAAAGTGGAGAGACAACCATCTAGCTACTGCCATGGACCCGTAGTCCAAGGATGAACTACTCACGCATCACTCCGGAGGCAGGCATGGTGATGTAGAGCCCTCCGGTGATGATTCCCCTCTCCGGCAGGGTGCCGGGAAGAGCTTCTGAACCCTCCCGAGCTAGGGTTGACGGCGGCGGCGTCTCTGGAACTTTTCGTGGATAATGGCTCGGGTATTTAGGGTTTTCGCGTCGGGAAGAATAAATAGGCGAAAGGGCGGCGGCTGGAGACGCACGTGGGCCCCACACCACCCCACGGCGCGGCAGGGGGGCCCGCGCGGCCCCATGGTGTGGCTGCCTCGTGGCTCCCCTCCGTCTCTCCTTTGGACTCCGTGTACGTGTTGGAAAAATAGGAGGTTCTGTCCAAGTTTCGTCCAATTCCGAGAATATTTCCAGACTAGCTTTTCTGGAATACAAAAACAGCAGAAAACAGGAACTGGCACTGTGGCATCTTGTTAATAGGTTAGTCCCAGAAAATGCATAAAAATGCTATGAAGTGTATATAAAACATGTAACAATTGGTATAATATCAACATGGAACATCAGAAATTATAGATACGTTTGAGACGTATCAAGCATCCCCAAGCTTAGTTCTACTCGTCCTCGAGTAGGTAAAACGATAAAAACAAAATAATTTCTGAGGTGACATGCTACAATCATAATCTTGATCAAATAGTATTGTAAAGCACATGTTATGAATGAAGTGATCCAGGTCAATGGTCTATAGTTTGCTAGCA
Organism: Poa pratensis; assembly: GCA_947311845.1. Lineage (NCBI taxonomy): Eukaryota > Viridiplantae > Streptophyta > Magnoliopsida > Poales > Poaceae > Poa > Poa pratensis. The sequence goes on along the minus strand of CAMZMU010000048.1, from coordinate 51,636,148 downwards.
AGTAGATAATGAGCAAACAACTGAATCATATAAGCAAAAACTTTTCATGAATAGTACTTTCGAGACAAGCATCAAAGAGTTTTGCATAAGAGTTAACTCATAAAGCAATAGATTCTAAGTAAAAGGTATTTAACCAACACAAAGGAAGATTTAAGCTTCAGCAATTGCTTTCAACTTTCAACATATATATCTCATGGATATTTGTCAACACAAAGCAATATAATAAGTGCAATATACAAGCATATAAAAATTGTTGCACCAAAGTTGACACTAGTGTTTGCTTCTAAGATAGAAAGAAGTAGGAAAACTGACTCAACATAAAAGTAAAAGAAAGGCCCTTCGCAGAGGGAAGCAGGGATTAAATCATGTGCTAGAGCTTTTTAAGTTTTTGAAATCATATAGAGAGTAAAAATAAGTTTTGAGAGGTGTTTGTTAATTGTCAACGAATCAGAAAATGGAAAGTACAATATGACCCCTGCCAACCAGACTTTTAAGAGCGGCTCCCATGAAGGACGTTATTTCTACCAGCAAGGCAGATCATCCCTCTTTCTCTTTTGTTTACACATGCAGATATTTCACTGTTTGTCATTGCTTGACTGATAAATCAGGGCAAAAATGTGAAGAGAATTAAGCGGTTAAAGTTGTAATTAATTGGGACTGGGCACCCCATTTGCCAGCTCTTTTTGCAAAATTAATGGATAAGCGGATGTATATGCCGCTAGTCCGGTGGTAAAGTCTGTTTGACAGTTGACATAAAGACATCCACCCCGTCCTCATGAGCTTGGTAAACATTGACACAAAATAGGAGTAATAAAGTTTGAATAGTTTAAAGGTAGCACATGAAAAATTTACTTGGAATGGCAAGGAAATACCACATATAGGTAGTTATGGTGGACACAGATGGCATGGATTTTGGCTCAAGGTTTTGGATGCACGAGAAGCATTCCCTCTCAGTACAGAGTTTAGGCTAGCAAGGTTATTTGAAGCAAACACAGGATATCAACCGACACAGCAAGACTTATATGAAAACATATTGCAAGCATTATAAGACTCTACACTGTCTTCCTTGTTAACCAAACCCTTTTACTAGAAAATATCTAGACCTTAGAGATACCAATCATGCAAACCAAATTTCAACGAGCTTTACGGTAGTTCTTCATTAATAGGTTTTAACTACATGATACAAAAGCTTAAACATGAACTACTTGATAACTCAAAACAATTGACAAGTATCAAATTATCCAATACAGTGATCTACAAGAATATGTAAGCTTTTTCCATTATACCATCTACCACATGCAACATTTTCTGTTCCAACCAAACACCAATCAATTTATTTCAACATAAACTCTCCAAACAATTATAAGTGAAGCAAGAGAGTACTTTCTTTAAAAGAACTAACAGCTCTGAATAAGAGATGCATGCAAAACAGGAGCTAAAAGCATAGCAATAGCTAGATAAGAATACTCAACAAGTATAAGTGAAGAATAGGAGTATTCATATGAAAAAGCGGAGCGTGTCTCTCTCCCAATCAAGAATGCTGGGGTCCAATCAAGTTGACCATAAGAAAAATAAAATACTGAAAATAAAAGCACACAGACGCTCCAAGTAAAGCACATATGATGTGAAAGAATTAAAATATAGTTTCACTAGAGATGACCTGATAAGTTGCTGATGAAGAAGGGGATGCCTTGGGCATCCCCAAGCTTAGACGCTTGAGTCTTCTTGAAATATGCTGGGGTGATCCATGGGAGCATCCCCAAGCTTAAGCTCTTCACTCTTCTTGATCACATTATATCATCCTTCTCTCTTGACCCTTGAAAACTTCCGCCACACCAAACTCAGTAATTCTCATTAGAGGGTTAGTGCACAATCAAAAACTCACATGTTCTATAAGGACACAAACATGACCGTTACTTTTAACATTAACTACTGCCACTGATGTTATGTGAAGCTCTTCACCCTAAAAAAGAATTCCACTCAACACTAGTAAAAGAGAGAATGCGAAAAATAAAAGACAGAATCTGTCTAAACAGAACAGTCCGTAAAGACGAATTTTTTCGAGGCACTTACGTTGCTCAGATCGAAAAACTTTAAACTAACGAAAGATGCGTACATATCTGAGGATCACGCACAAAATTTGCAGATTTAAATAATTTTTCTGTGATTTTACAGAAGTAAAACGGTGAACAGCAGAAATCTGTTCCTGCGCAGAAATCCAAATCTAGCATCATCTTCCTATTAGAGGCTACTTGGCACAACAATGCGATAAAATAAAGATACAAAGGAATTGTTACAGAAGTAAACAACTCCTTGACTCAAAAAGAAAAGAAAAATTGCAGAAATAAAATAATGGGTTGTCTCACATAACGCTTTTCTTTAAAACCTTTTAGCTAGGCATAGTAATTTTTATGATGCTCACATAAGGATAAGAGTTGAAACATAAAAGAGAGCATAAAAAAGCATATATAAAACATGTTTAAATCTAACACTCTTCCTATGCATAGGAGCCTTGTAAGAAAACAAGTCAGTGAAGCACAGAGTGACTAGCATAGGAAGGCAAAACAAGTACAACTTAAAAACTTTTAACATGAAGAGAGGAGCCTTAATATTATTGAGATATATGAAATTGTGTCTCGCTCTCTCATTATGACCATTAGGTCTTAAAGCAACCAGCATATAAAAGCAACACAAGAGAAAGCTCAAAACTTTCATGACTGCGTGGATCACACGTTCGCTGGGAGACCCCAAGAGGAAGGTATGAAGCAGTGTAGCAGCAGTTTCCCTCAGTATGAAACCAAGGTTTAATCGAACCAGTAGGAGTAAGAAATCACTTCTGAAGGTTGTCAGTGGCGCGCTGACGTGGAACCTGCACACAACACAATCAAACTATTTGCCCCAACGAAACAGTGAGGTTGTCAATCTCACGGCTTGCTGAAAACAAAGGATTAAACGTATGGTGTGGAAAACAGTAGTAAATTGCAGAGAATGAAAAGGAACATGTTTGCAGTTGGTTGTATTATCAGTGTAAAAGAATGGACCGGGGTCCACAGTTCACTAGTGGTGTCTCTCCATAAAAGATAACTAACATGCTGGGTGAACAAATTACAGCTGGGCAATTGACAAAATATTGAGCGCATGACAATGCATATATATGACATGATGATTACTATGATATTCATGTGGGCATTACGACAAAATACATAGACCGTTATCCAACAGCGTCTATGACTAATAATCCACCGCCAGGTTGTCATACCGAGTTCCCCGTTGGTATTAAGTTGCAAGCAACGGATAATTGCATTAAGTAATGTGCGTAATGTAAACAAATGCATTAGACCTAACGGCGTACCCTTAAGCTAAGCATCGGTTATTTTATCCCTAGTGGCAACAGCACATCCACAATCTTAGAAGTTATTGTCACTCTCCCAGATTACCGGAGGCATGAACCCACTATCTAGCATAAATACTCACTCTTGGAGTTACAAGCATCTACTTGGCCAAAGCATCTACTAGTAACGGAAAGCATGCAAGATCATAAATAACATATAAGATAGATTGATAATCAACTTGACATAGTATTCAATATTCATCGGATCCCAGCAAACACAACATGTAGCATTACAATAAGATGATCTTGATCATGATAGGCAGCTCACAAGATCTAAACATGATAGCATAAAGTGGAGAGACAACCATCTAGCTACTGCCATGGACCCGTAGTCCAAGGATGAACTACTCACGCATCACTCCGGAGGCAGGCATGGTGATGTAGAGCCCTCCGGTGATGATTCCCCTCTCCGGCAGGGTGCCGGGAAGAGCTTCTGAACCCTCCCGAGCTAGGGTTGACGGCGGCGGCGTCTCTGGAACTTTTCGTGGATAATGGCTCGGGTATTTAGGGTTTTCGCGTCGGGAAGAATAAATAGGCGAAAGGGCGGCGGCTGCGGAGCCACGAGGGCCCACACCACCCCACGGCGCGGCAGGGGGGCCGCGCGGCCCCATGGTGTGGGTGCCACGTGGCCCCCTCCGTCTCTCCTCTGGACTCCGTCTTCGTGTTGGAAAAATAGGAGGTTCTGTCCAAGTTTCGTCCAATTCCGAGAATATTTCCAGACTAGCTTTTCTGGAATACAAAAACAGCAGAAAACAGGAACTGGCACTGTGGCATCTTGTTAATAGGTTAGTCCCAGAAAATGCATAAAAATGCTATGAAGTGTATATAAAACATGTAACAATTGGTATAATATCAACATGGAACATCAGAAATTATAGATACGTTTGAGACGTATCAAGCATCCCCAAGCTTAGTTCTACTCGTCCTCGAGTAGGTAAAACGATAAAAACAAAATAATTTCTGAGGTGACATGCTACAATCATAATCTTGATCAAATATATTGTAAAGCACATGTTATGAATGAAGTGATCCAGGTCAATGGTCTATAGTTTGCTAGCAAGTAGATAATGAGCAAACAACTGAATCATATAAGCAAAAACTTTTCATGAATAGTACTTTCGAGACAAGCATCAAAGAGTTTTGCATAAGAGTTAACTCATAAAGCAATAGATTCTAAGTAAAAGGTATTTAACCAACACAAAGGAAGATTTAAGTTCAGCAATTGCTTTCAACTTTCAACATATATATCTCATGGATATTTGTCAACACAAAGCATATAATAAGTGCAATATACAGCATATAAAAATTGTTGCACCAAAGTTGACACTAGTGTTTGCTTCTAAGATAGAAAGAAGTAGGAAAACTGACTCAACATAAAAGTAAAAGAAAGGCCCTTCGCAGAGGGAAGCAGGGATTAAATCATGTGCTAGAGCTTTTTAAGTTTTTGAAATCATATAGAGAGTAAAAATAAGTTTTGAGAGGTGTTTGTTAATTGTCAACGAATCAGAAAATGGAAAGTACAATATGACCCCTGCCAACCAGACTTTTAAGAGCGGCTCCCATGAAGGACGTTATTTCTACCAGCAAGGCAGATCATCCCTCTTTCTCTTTTGTTTACACATGCAGATATTTCACTGTTTGTCATTGCTTGACTGATAAATCAGGGCAAAAATGTGAAGAGAATTAAGCGGTTAAAGTTGTAATTAATTGGGACTGGGCACCCCATTTGCCAGCTCTTTTTGCAAAATTAATGGATAAGCGGATGTATATGCCGCTAGTCCGGTGGTAAAGTCTGTTTGACAGTTGACATAAAGACATCCACCCCGTCCTCATGAGCTTGGTAAACATTGACACAAAATAGGAGTAAAAGTTTGAATAGTTTAAAGGTAGCACATGAAAAATTTACTTGGAATGGCAAGGAAATACCACATATAGGTAGTTATGGTGGACACAGATGGCATGGATTTTGGCTCAAGGTTTTGGATGCACGAGAAGCATTCCCTCTCAGTACAGAGTTTAGGCTAGCAAGGTTATTTGAAGCAAACACAGGATATCAACCGACACAGCAAGACTTATATGAAAACATATTGCAAGCATTATAAGACTCTACACTGTCTTCCTTGTTAACCAAACCCTTTTACTAGAAAATATCTAGACCTTAGAGATACCAATCATGCAAACCAAATTTCAACGAGCTTTACGGTAGTTCTTCATTAATAGGTTTTAACTACATGATACAAAAGCTTAAACATGAACTACTTGATAACTCAAAACAATTGACAAGTATCAAATTATCCAATACAGTGATCTACAAGAATATGTAAGCTTTTTCCATTATACCATCTACCACATGCAACATTTTCTGTTCCAACCAAACACCAATCAATTTATTTCAACATAAACTCTCCAAACAATTATAAGTGAAGCAAGAGAGTACTTTCTTTAAAAGAACTAACAGCTCTGAATAAGAGATGCATGCAAAACAGGAGCTAAAAGCATAGCAATAGCTAGATAAGAATACTCAACAAGTATAAGTGAAGAATAGGAGTATTCATATGAAAAAGCGGAGCGTGTCTCTCTCCCAATCAAGAATGCTGGGGTCCAATCAAGTTGACCATAAGAAAAATAAAATACTGAAAATAAAAGCACACAGACGCTCCAAGTAAAGCACATATGATGTGAAAGAATTAAAATATAGTTTCACTAGAGATGACCTGATAAGTTGCTGATGAAGAAGGGGATGCCTTGGGCATCCCCAAGCTTAGACGCTTGAGTCTTCTTGAAATATGCTGGGGTGATCCATGGGAGCATCCCCAAGCTTAAGCTCTTCACTCTTCTTGATCACATTATATCATCCTTCTCTCTTGACCCTTGAAAACTTCCGCCACACCAAACTCAAAGTAATTCTCATTAGAGGGTTAGTGCACAATCAAAAACTCACATGTTCTATAAGGACACAAACATGACCGTTACTTTTAACATTAGCTACTGCCACTGATGTTATGTGAAGCTCTTCACCCTAAAAAAGAATTCCACTCAACACTAGTAAAAGAGAGAATGCGAAAAATAAAAGACAGAATCTGTCTAAACAGAACAGTCCGCAAAGACGAATTTTTTCGAGGCACTTACGTTGCTCAGATCGAAAAACTTTAAACTAACGAAAGATGCGTACATATCTGAGGATCACGCACAAAAATTTCAGATTTAAATAATTTTTCTGTGATTTTACAGAATTAAAACGGTGAACAGCAGAAATCTGTTCCTGCGCAGAAATCCAAATCTAGCATCATCTTCCTATTAGAGGCAATACTTGGCACAACAATGCGATAAAATAAAGATACAAAGGAATTGTTACAGAAGTAAACAACTCCTTGACTCAAAAAAAAGAAAAATTGCAGAAATAAAATAATGGGTTGTCTCCCATAAGCGCTTTTCTTTAACGCCTTTCAGCTAGGCGCAGAAAGTAAGAATCAAGTGTTTCCAAGTGATGAAGCATCAACAATCTTACGCTTAGCTCTCTTACCTTACCCTTATCTTTAGGAAATACTTGGTTACACATAGGTGAAGAGGCGAAATTCATAGTGCCTTGGCCCACATCTATTATTGCTCCAAAGCGTTTCAACAGAGATCTTCCAAGCGTAATTTGTCCTACTCCTGCACATTCAATGACAAGATAATCAATAGATATTGTTATCCCCAGGAGTTTTGTAAATACTCCTTCGGCTACTCCTCTTGGTAATTTAATAGTATTATCACCCAAAATTATACAATCTTCGCATTTGGAAAGCTCCCAAAGATTTAAGGAATCAAAAATATCCTTGGGCATTAAACAGAATTCAGACATAATATCACAGCGAGCATGAAAAGTTTCACCATTGATAACAACTTTTACTGAGGGAACCCATCCCGATGGTTCAAAATTTACTGGCACATTATCATAGTGTTCACAAATTGATTATACCCTTCTTTTAGACCAGATATGTTTGTTTCAAGAGTGTTAAGTCTATCACTTATGCTTGTCAAAGCCAAATCAATTTTACTGATTGGAGGGCTAGAAATTGTAATCATTTTTTTATAGCATTAAAAGCTTGATCCCCATCATAACGAAGGAAATCTCCTCCTACCACAGCATCTAAAGCATATCTGTAGCAAAGAACAAGACCAAAATAAAAGCTACTAAGAAGCAGGCTTAAAGTCATTTTAGGTTCAGTTTTAGCATAAGACTCAAAAATTCTAGACCAAGCATCTTTAAAACTCTCCTCACTCCCTTGCTTGAAAGTGAAGATCTCTTCCTCAGGTGACATGATGACAGGAACAGGGCTAGACATGATAACAAGACTGAAAAATAACAATTCGAAAATAAAAGTAACTAATTTTTTTGTGTTTTTGATAAATAAAGCAAACAAGACTAAATAAAAATAAACTAAGCAAGACAATAACAAAGTAAAGAGATTGGAAGCGTGAAACTCCCCTTGCAGAAATCCTCTTGCTCCCCGGCAACGGCGCCAGAAAAAGAGCTTGATTGCGTGGATCACACGTTCGTTGGGAGACCCCAAGAGGAAGGTATGAAGCAGTGTAGCAGCAGTTTCCCTCAGTATGAAACCAAGGTTTAATCGAACCAGTAGGAGCAAGAAATCACTTCTGAAGGTTGTCAGTGGCGCGCTGACGTGGAACCTGCACACAACACAATCAAACTACTTTGCCCCAACGAAACAGTGAGGTTGTCAATCTCACCGGCTTGCTGAAAACAAAGGATTAAACGTATGGTGTGGAAAACAGTAGTAAATTGCAGAGAATGAAAAGGAACAATGTTTGCAGTTGGTTGTATTATCAGTGTAAAAGAATGGACCGGGGTCCACAGTTCACTAGTGGTGTCTCTCCATAAAAGATAACTAACATGCTGGGTGAACAAATTACAGCTGGGCAATTGACAAAATATTGAGCGCATGACAATGCATATATATGACATGATGATTACTATGATATTCATGTGGGCATTACGACAAAATACATAGACCGTTATCCAACAGCGTCTATGACTAATAATCCACCGCCAGGTTGTCATACCGAGTTCCCCGTTGGTATTAAGTTGCAAGCAACGGATAATTGCATTAAGTAATGTGCGTAATGTAAACAAATGCATTAGACCTAACGGCGCACCCTTAAGCTAAGCATCGGTTATTTTATCCCTAGTGGCAACAGCACATCCACAATCTTAGAAGTTATTGTCACTCTCCCAGATTACCGGAGGCATGAACCCACTATCTAGCATAAATACTCACTCTTGGAGTTACAAGCATCTACTTGGCCAAAGCATCTACTAGTAACGGAAAGCATGCAAGATCATAAATAACATATAAGATAGATTGATAATCAACTTGACATAGTATTCAATATTCATCGGATCCCAGCAAACACAACATGTAGCATTACAATAAGATGATCTTGATCATGATAGGCAGCTCACAAGATCTAAACATGATAGCATAAAGTGGAGAGACAACCATCTAGCTACTGCATGGACCCGTAGTCCAAGGATGAACTACTCACGCATCACTCCGGAGGCAGGCATGGTGATGTAGAGCCCTCCGGTGATGATTCCCCTCTCCGGCAGGGTGCCGGGAAGAGCTTCTGAACCCTCCCGAGCTAGGGTTGACGGCGGCGGCGTCTCTGGAACTTTTCGTGGATAATGGCTCGGGTATTTAGGGTTTTCGCGTCGGAGGAATAAATAGGCGAAAGGGCGGCGGCTGGAGACGCACGTGGGCCCCACACCACCCCACGGCACGGCAGGGGGGCCGCGCGGCCCCATGGTGTGGCTGCCTCGTGGCTCCCCTCCGTCTCTCCTTTGGACTCCGTGTACGTGTTGGAAAAATAGGAGGTTCTGTCCAAGTTTCGTCCAATTCCGAGAATATTTCCAGACTAGCTTTTCTGGAATACAAAAACAGCAGAAAACAGGAACTGGCACTGTGGCATCTTGTTAATAGGTTAGTCCCAGAAAATGCATAAAATGCTATGAAGTGTATATAAAACATGTAACAATTGGTATAATAACAACATGGAACATCAGAAATTATAGATACGTTTGAGACGTATCACGGTGGCACACGCCGACACAGGTCCAGCTGAAGCAGATCTCGAAGGTCCGCCAGTAGCGACTCATATTCCGACCGGGAGCCCGAGCCATGCGGAGCCTTGTGCTTCACTCGCCGCATCCGCGAGACACGGATGCCCAAAGGGTTCAATCTAACATCTGAACAACCCAAGTACACAGGTCGACAGGAACCTTCAGGATGGCTAGAAGACTACAGACTCGCCGTCTCATGCCAACGAGGCACGAATACTACGGCAATGCAATGACTCATGCTCGAAGGTACAGCCCGCGACTGGCTTAAGGTGCTACCTCCGTCGTCATACGACTCGTGGGATCACTTCCGCAGAGACTTCATCAAGAACTTCAAACCTCTGTGCGAGCGACCGAAAACATTTGAAGAACTGAGAGCCTGCACTCAGCGATCAGATGAAACATTGAGATCATACATACGGCGATGGACCACCATACGCAACTCAGTCGGCGCAATATCAGAAGATAGGGCCATGGACGCCTTCATCATGGGTCTCGCCAGGCGAGATTTCAAAGAAGCGCTTGGTCCAGAAAAGCCAACCTCCATGGCTAACCTCATAAAAATCGCGACTGAGTGGGCAGATGGAGAAGATTCGGTGCGAGCAACCCGCGCCTCTTCACCACGCGACAACCATGACAGCGGTAGCCGAAACCGCAGGGACACATACAGAGATGATGGGAGGCACAAGCGTTCCAAACGTCATTACGACGACGACAGATCCGAGTTCATGGCGGCTGGGTTCACACAACCCCGTGACGACCAAGATAGAAGCGACCGAAGGCCAGATGATCGTCGGGATAGTCGAGACCGCGAGCAACGAAGTAACAGCTACAAGAAGCAAGAGTGGCGAAAGCCGCGTTCTGATGCACAAACGAGCGCTCATTCGATTACAAGATGGATGACTATTGCAGATTCCACCTGTACAAAGGGGAGGACGGAAAATTGCGCTCCAATCACTCGTTGAAGAACTGTAGGGAATTCGACAAATTGGCATCTGAATACATGCATCTCAGAAAGGCACCCGCCGCAACTGCACCTCAGCCAAACACTGTACCTGCCTGATGGCACCACCACCACAGCCTGCCGCAGGCGGACATGTTGCAGGCGCCATACACCCCGCACCTCGGGTAGAGGAGGATCGGTACCCTCAGCCTTATGGGCAGGTGAACATGATACAGAAAGGTCGCCCCTCCAATAGGCAGCAGAAACTACGCACTCGACAGGTAAACATGGCTGCCATGGCACCACCTGCTGTTCCTGAATTTTTGAAGTGATCCGAAACTGCCATAAACTTCAGCCGGGAGGACCACCCCCCAGCTGTAGTTCGACCAGGGCACGCAGCTCTGGTACTCGACGCGCAAATTGGAGGTTACGCCATGACCAAAGTCTTCATGGATGGAGGCAGCGGCATCAACATCATCTTTGCAGACACACTCGCGCAGAATGAACAGGTCAGCCGAAAATCTACCGAAGTCCACAAATACCTTCCACGGTATCGTCCCAGGCAAAGCAGTCAGTCCAGAAGGCACAATACAACTCGACGTCACGTTTGGGGACCCAAGTCACTTCAGGATGGAATCGATTGAGTTCGAGGTCGTCGACTGGAAGTCAGAATACCACGCCATACTTGGACGCCCAACGTTGGCTCGATTCATGGCAGTCCCACATTATGCATACCTCAAGCTAAAGATGCCAGGGCCCAAAGGAGTCATTACTGTCACTGGAAACTTTCAAAAGTCTGATTCTTGCGACCGAGAGTTCAGCAAAATCTCTGAGACGTTCGGTACGGAAGAGGCATTCGCCGATCTGTTGATTTCCAACGACCGCACACTCATGCAGGAACATAAAAAATTGGCAGTCGACAGAGCGTTCAACGCAAAAAATGACACAAGGTCACATCAGGTGCACCCGACCGATCCGTCCAAGACAGTCAATGTATCATCGAGTCTGCCCATCGCATAGGAAAGCGCGCTCGTCGAATTCCTCCGTGAGAACTGGGAGATATTTGCGTGGTGTCCAGCCGACATGCCAGGTATCCCCAGGGAATTCGCCGAGCACTCTCTCCAACTGTTTCCAGATGCCAAGCCAGTAAAATAAACAATGCGCCGCGTTTCCGGCCCAAAAAGAGCCGCTGTCGAGTCTGAAGTTGATAGACTACTCGCGGCAGGGTTCATCCGAGAAATCAAGAAATCACAATGGGTGGCTAACCCCGTACTTGCAGAAAAGAAGCATACAGATATCCTTCGGATGTGCGTGGACTTCACAGCCCTCAACAAATGTTGTCCAAAGGATCACTTCCCGCTACATCGAATCGACCAGATCGTCGACTCCACCGCCAGATGCGCACGCCTATCCTTCCTGCACGCTTACTCAGGTTACCACCAGATAAGGATGAAGGAAGAACATGAAGAGAAAACGGCGTTCATAACCCCACTCGGGGTCTACTGCTACACAACCATGCCCTTTGGGCTAAAAAAACGCGGGTGCGACATACCAGCGCATGATGCAAGATTGCCTCAAAAAGCAGATCGGACGAAACGTCCAAGTATATGTGGACGACATTGTCATCACAACAAGGGAAGAAAACACACTACTCGACGACCTGCGAGAGACGTTCGCCAACCTCAAACACTTCCACATCAAACTCAACCCTACGAAGTGGACGTTCGGCGTACCAGTCGGGCAGCTCTTGGGTTATCTAGTCTCAGCTCGTGGAATCGAGGCAGACCCGGAGAAAATACAGGCCATCTTGACAATGGAAAGGCCTTCAAAGCTTCATGACGTACAAAAATTAGCAGGTCGAGTGGCGGCGCTCAGCCGCTTCATCAGCAAACTAGGCGAAAAAGCACTCCCGTTCTATCAACTGATGAAGAAAACAGACAAGTTCGAGTGGACGCCGGAAGCCGAAGCGGCTTTCACGGATCTCAAGCGAGTCCTAACAAGCCCTCTAATCCTCGTCGCACCTAAGTAATGGGAACCGCTATACCTGTACGTCTCGGCTACCAACAGAGTGGTGAGCACCGTACTGGTGGTCGAGCGCATGGAAGAGGGACACGCCCAGAGCATACAACGCCCAGTCTACTACTTGAGTGAGGTCCTCTCCATATCAAAACAGCGGTACCCGCACTATCAAAAGCTGGCCTACGCCGTGTTCATGTCATCAAGGAAGCTGACGCACTACTTCGCAGAACACCCGATCACTGTAATCAGTAACTCAGCGATCGGGGATATTCTCACAAACCCCAACGCAACTGGGAGAGTCGCAAAATGGCTCATCGAGCTAGGACCAAGGGACATCAGGTACGATCACCCGAAGGCCATCAAAGCACAAGTCTTACCCGACTTCACAACCGAGTGGATCGAAGCTCAGTTGCCTGGAGCGCCAGATGTGTCCAACTCATGGACCATGTACTTCGATGGGTCCAAGAAAAACGAAGGTGCAGGCGCAGGTGTCATCCTCGTATCGCCAAAAGGAGACAAGCTTCGCTACGTCCTGCAAATGGGATTCAAATTACCATCAAACAACGAGGCCGAGTATGAAGCCCTGATTCATGGCATGCGGATGGCCAAGCTCTCGGGTGCACTCGATTAATGATCTACGGTGACTCGAATCTGGTGGTGCAGCAGACAATGAAGGCATGTGACGCCATTGCAGACAACATGATTGCCTACCGCGACCTGTACAACATAATGGAGGGCAGCTTCGAAGGATGCGAGTTGCGGCACATAGGGAGAGAAAGCAACGAGGAAGCAGACATGTTAGCCAACCTAGGCTCAACCAAGGCGCAAGTTCCACCCGGTGTCTTCCTCGAGCGCATTGAGCACAGATCAATCAAGGAAAAACGGGCACCTCCTACATCAACCGCACCAGCAAAGAGCAAAACACCCAGCACAGAGGACCCGCCACTCGAGGTACTCCTCATTGAGCCAACTTGGACTCAACCTTTCCTGGCGTACATACTCCGCAACGAGCTACCCGATGACATAATTGACTCACGACGTGTCACTCGACGGGCTATGATGACGTGAAACACACGCTCGTTGGGAGACCCCAAGAGGAAGGTATGATGTAGTCAGCAGCAAGTTTTCCCTCAGAAAGAAACCAAGGTTATCGAACCAGTAGGAGCAGCAACTCTTCAGAAGGTTGTCAACGGCGCCAGAAAAATAGCTGTCGCAGGGAGTCTGGACTGTTGACGTGGAATCTGCACACAACACAATCAAACTATTTTGCCCAACGAAACAGTGAGGTTGTCAATCTCACTGGCTTGCTGAAAACAAAGGATTAAACGTATGGTGTGGAAAATGAGTATTAAATTGCAGAGAATGAAAAAGGAACAGTTTGCAGTTTGTGGTTGTTTAATCAGTGTAAAAGAATGGACCGGGGTCCACAGTTCACTAGTGGTGTCTCTCCATAAAAGATAACTAACATGTTGGGTGAACAAATTACAGCTGGGCAATTGATGAATAGTGAGCGCATGACAATGCATATACATGACATGTTGACTACTATGATATTTAATTGGGCATTACGACATAATACATAGATCGTTATCCAACAGCATCTATGACTAATAATCCACCGCCGGGTTGTCATCCGAGTCCCCCGTTGGTATTAAGTTGCAAGCAACGGATAATTGCATTAAGTAAAGTGCGTAATGTAAACAAACACATATGTCCGTGGACATAGCATCGTTAGGTTATCCCTAGTGGCAACAGCACATCCACAACCTTAGAACTTTCTGTCACTGTCCCAGGTTAAACGGAGACATGAACCCACTATCTAGCATAAATACTCTCTCTTGGAGTTACAAGCATCTACTTGGCCAAAGCATCTATGAGTAACGGAAAGCATACAAGATCTTAAATAACATATAAGATAGATTGATAATCAACTTGACATAATATTCAATATTCATCGGATCCCAGCAAACACAACATGTAGCATTACAATAATATGATCTTGATCATGTACGGCAGCTCACAAGATCTAAACATGATGGCACAAAGTGGAGAGACAACCATCTAGCTACTGCTATGGACCCGTAGTCCAAGGATGAACTACTCACGCATCACTCCGGAGGCAGGCATGGCGATGTAGAAGCCTTCGGTGACGATTCCCCTCTCCGGCAGGGTGCCGGGAAGAGGTTCTGAACCCTCCCGAGCTAGGGTTGACGACGGCGGCGTCTCTGGAACTTTTCGTGGATATTTGCTCAGGTACTTAGGGTTTTCACGTCGGGGGGAATAAGTAGGCGAAAGGGCGGCGGCTGCGGACCCCCGAGGGGCCCACACCACCCAGGGCGCGGCAGAAGGGGGGCCCGCGCCCTGGTGGCGTGTGGCCTCCTGGTGGCCCTCCTCTGCTGCTCCTTTGCTCCGTCAGGCGTGTTCTGGAAAAATAGGCACCCCCGTGTAGTTTCGTCCAATTCCGAGAATATTTCCAGACTAGCTTTTCTGGAAAACAAAAACAGCAGAAAACAGGAACTGGCGCTTCGGCATCTTGTTAATAGGTTAGTCCCAAAAAATGTATAAAAGTGATATAAAGTAGATGCAAAACATATAGCAATTGGTATAAAACAAGCATGGAACATCAAAAATTATAGATACGTTTGAGACGTATCAGGCTAAAGCATACACCATCATCAATGGCGAGTTGTACAAACGAAGCATATCAGGTATGTTCCAACGATGCATCGCATTCGAAGATGGTAAAGCCATCCTTTGAGATATTCATGCAGGTACCTGCGGACATCACGCCAGCAGCCGATCACTCGTAGCCAAAGCCTTTCGAGCAGGTTTTTACTGGCCCACAGCACTCAAGGACGCGGAGCACATAGTCAAAAGGTGCATCGGCTGTCAAAAATTCGCCACAAAGCCGCACGCACCTGCATCAGCATTGAAGACAATACCATTGGCCTGGCCTTTCGCCCAGTGGGGGCTCGATATGGTTGGCCACTCAAAAAATCTTCGCACGGAGGGCACACTCATCTCCTGGTGGCAGTTGACAAATTCACAAAGTGGATCGAAGCAGTCCCCATCACAAATTCGACTGCTACTACGGCAGTTAACTTCATAAAGACCATCATCTATCGTTTCGGCGTCCCAAGCAGCATCATAACTGATAACGGCACAAACTTCACGGCTGAAGAATTTCGTTCCTTCTGCAAAGAGCAAAGCATTACGCTCAACTATGCATCCGTGGCGCACCCGCAGTCCAATGGCCAAGTCGAAAAAGCCAATGGACTCGTGTGCAGCGGAATCAAGAAACGCCTCCTGGTGCCACTCAACAGAGCCATGGGTGCTTGGGTTGAAGAACTTCCGTCGGTGTTGTGGAGCCTGCGAACAACTCCTAACGCCTCAACACAATTCACACCATTTTTCATGGTCTACGGCGCAGAGGCAATCCTGCCATCCGATGTAAAGTTCGATGTACCAAGGGTGGCAGCATACAACGAAGACGACGCAGAAGAAGCACTCGAAGATGCAGTCGACTTGCTCAAAGAAGCACGCAACACGGCCTTGGCTCGCACAGCTGTCTATCAGCAGGATCTAGGCAACTACCATAGCCATCGACTGCTGATGCATGTAAAATGCATACATGAACTTTGCATTATTTTTACTTACATTCCAATCATATTTGCATCATATAAGGGTTATATCACTGTTTTATAATGATTTTGGGAATATTTGACATGTTTCCTATTTTTTATGGAATTAACACTGCGCAGGCAGAAAACCCTATTTCTTTCTTTTAATGTTTCAGGGACCCAAACGACGTCCAAATCACCTGCAAATTTACGAGCGTCAATATTTGGAAGGAAGAAGACTTGGGGGCGAAGGAAGGAAACAAGCGGAGCCCGAGAGCCAAAAGAGGTGGGCCCACGTGGCCCCTGTACCTGGCCGAGTGGGACCCCCCAAATTAGGCCTCGACGCTCCGTTGCCGTTGATCTTTCCTCCACCGACTCCATTTTGACCTAAAAACGCCTATAAAAATTATCCCCCGACGTTCTCTGGAAGGAGCGCCGCAGAAACACAGAAACACCGAAACAGAGACCTGGAGTTGCAGATTGGAGGGGGGAAAACTCCGGCGGGGCGCTGCCGGCGTGGTCTCCATCTTCTCCAACGACTTCTCCACCGTCTCCATGATGAAGAGGGAGTAGTCCACCTCTGGACTATGGGTTTGTGGAAGTAACTTATGTATCTCTCTCTCTCGAGCTTCACTAATTAGTACCGTATGAGCTGCTGAACATGATTGCGGTCATCTATTTAATACCTTTGTGGTGGATCTTTTTTTGAGTTAATATATGTTTGAGATTGCAATGGTTTTGTTTCAGTTATGAAAGTAGATGCATATTATGTACCCCGTTCTTATTTACTTGTCATGATCAAGCATGTTTATGAGAGCGTGTGAGGGGGAACGTGTGCATTAGTTGGAGTAACGGGGGGTGGCTAGTGCGGTGAACGTGAGAGAAAGTTCCGCGATCCACTTGGGTGTTTTACCTTACTTTGTTGCCTCACTAGGGATAAAAAGAAATACCATGCTACCGGAGATGTGGGTGTGACCATTGCCACTACTCCATGACTAAATCTAGCATGTTCTTATTTTAACTTCATGTCATGATACTTATTGCTATACTCTGAGTTATCTTAATTACTGAGGTGTTATGATTTAGTTCGCATCTTGGTGGAGTATAAGAGAGACTAATAACCAAAAGTTCTCTATGTTAGGACGTGATGCCCATATAATTATAACTTGTCATTAAACTGTTGTGTTGCAATCTCATATGTCAACTCTAGTGTTCCATTGTCTACCACTTTATTAAAGAGAGAGTGCATTTGTAAAACCATGAAGCCGGTTCATTTTTAATCATAAGAAACACCTTTCCAACCACTTTTACCACTTTACCATTTTCTGCCATTATTAAATCCAAAAGTACAAAAACACTTTTACATCTTGCATTCATCATATAAAACCCAAAAATATCATTTATCATTGCTACCACCATCCTTGCATATTTATTTACCACCATTGCATATTTATTTCTTGTTTGCATTGCATATTATCTTGATATCATTCTCACACCTTGTGCTTAACAACCACTAGGTGAGGTTGAGGACCAAAACATTTACTTTGTTTTGTAGGTAACAAAAGAAGGATAGAAAAGATAAATCTTCACTACTGATTCCCCGAGAGTTCGATATTAAACCCTCGAGTCACCCTCGTGGGGAAAACACGTCTTCCACTTACTACACACTCTGCACTTGGAGTCTCAACCTAACCCATTTACTTTTCACGCAGGTAACTACGTGAAGGGCCATCAAGACTGTTTTCTGGCGCCGTTGCCGGGGAATCATTGCTGAAAAGTTTATCCAAGGATATCTCACCAAGTCAACTTCATCACCAACTTGTGCTAACACCTAAGCTTGGGGAGGTTGCACCTACGTGAGCATCATCTTATCCATCTTTACCTTCAAAGCAATTTATCTTGTTTTGTCATTGTCTTGCATATTTATTTTCAGTTTTGCATAAAAAATTAAAAAACACATAAAAACTAGTGTTGTTTTTTAATATGTATGCTAAGCTATGGAGAAAGGTTATGTCAAAACTATGGGAGCTTACTATGAATACCGATCAGCCAAAGAAGGAAATAGAATGCT
This sequence comes from Poa pratensis, assembly GCA_947311845.1. Taxonomy (NCBI): domain Eukaryota; kingdom Viridiplantae; phylum Streptophyta; class Magnoliopsida; order Poales; family Poaceae; genus Poa; species Poa pratensis. The sequence goes on along the minus strand of CAMZMU010000048.1, from coordinate 51,617,983 downwards.
TGAATTGCTTGAACATCTCAATGATATGGCCACTGAGTTTTGTGAATTACATAATATAACTTGCTGCTTTAGAAAATACTATAAACACTCTCTCTATCAATGTAAGTATAATAGTGATCCTATTATTTCATCCTATCAAGAGTGTAAATTTGCATGCCATGATATAGAACAAGTTGAGAAATATATTGCTTATGTTGCAACCCATGAGATAGACTTTCTTATTGATAAATTTTTTGCAACTAGTCATGAAGCTCGTGTAATGAAAGGACACATTTCTATTCTTCTCCAACTTTGCAAAAAGGAATTTAGTGATAATGTTTATGTTAAAGAAAGAATTCTTGCTTCCATGGAAAGTACTAATATTTTGCAGGAAGAGGATGATGAAAACATAAGCTTGGAAGAGGAAGTAGGTGAAGAGGAGATTGAAATGGATGTGCTCCAACCTAAGCTTGGGGAAGAGTTGGATCTCCCAACTTCACCATCAACATTTGATAATAGCACTCAAACTCAAAAATCTTTTGTTATTTATGAGAATCCATGTTATGATGAGTGTCAAACTGAAAATTCTATGGTCCTATATGATAACCCATGCGATTATGATGAAACTAATAATGCTCCTTTACTTTTCAATGCTACTAGTGAACTTATTGATGATAATGAGGAGTGTTGCTTAAATATGCTATATGATAATGCTTTAGATGATGGTCCTATGCTTATTGATAATCCTCCATGTTTAGAAGTTGTTACAAATTTATGTGAGGATAAAAATGATATACTTGCTGTTTGTGATGGTACTCTTACTCATGAGAGTCCTACTTTGTTCTTGAACTCTCCTACTTACACCATAGAGGAGAAATTTGCTTATGTTGAGAAATACTTATGTGATTTGCAACTATCTTTAGTTTCAAATCTTTGTTGCAATCATGATAGTAAACTTGATATTGATCTTATTAACTATTTTGAAAGAGGGAAGCATGCTAATGAATTCCAAAATAAATTTAATAATCCTCTTTATGTGCCTAAATTATCTAAGTTGAATGATTCTTGTGGTTATATGGTTGAATTTATTTCTTCTGCTTGCAACTATTATAAAGAGGAGGTAATAAGAACCCTCTTTATGCTACTGATAAATATATGCTGCAAGTAACTACTGTTAATATGCATTGTGAAATTTCTATTTATTGTGATTCATTCATATACAAAATGCCAATGCATAGAAAGAAAGTTAGACTTCGTTGTTATTACTTTTGTGTTTTGTTTTTCTCTCAACTAGGGTTCAACTTGACTATTATTTTGATTGGTTTGAGAACACCATGGGATCCTGGTATTATGCATGAACACTTTCCAAGGAAGAGGGACACACCAAAGTATAAGTTCCCTCATGAGCTTCGTCCACAATAAACATCAAGTAAGAAGCCTAGCTATATGGCTATAAAGAAAGCGCTTTACGGGAGGCAACCCGGTTGTTTTTATTTTTGATTTTATTTGTGTCCTCTTGCTGTAACAAGAGACTTAGTGTTTAGTTTAGTTTCTGGAATTCTTAATAAAGTGCCAAGTTTTACTCATTTTGGTATGAAAAAGTTGCTTATAGCGTTCGGAGATATTATTCCTGCACGAATCTGTGCACGGTATGATTTTTAATTCTTATTCTGTAACTCCGAATGAGCTCATATTTAAACTGTAGTAGCAACTTTTCATCCTCTGTATGCATGAATTATTTCGGAATTTTCCGACAAAGTTAAGTAGGTTAGAAAAATACGTTTAGCTGCTGCTGTTTTTCTAGACAGATTCTGTCCCATTTTATTTGATGCATGCTTAGAACTTTTAACATGGATCTTTTTTATCCAATTGAGTTTATGAGTAGGCATACAACATTATACATGTTATGGAAATCATATGAATTTTTGTCTAAGGATTATATGCAGCAAGAAATCTATTTGTTTATCACTACTAATGTGCCCCACAGAAAAAAAAATGGGAGTAACGGTGTTTTGAAGTTTTTTCACAGGGATTAGAGGAGATGCACCAAGAGCTATCCAAGGATGGTGAAGACCATAAGCTTGGGGATGTGAAGACAACCCCACTGGACCTACACACTCTCGGTTTGCACACGTCTAACTTCTGGTTTTCGATCGAAACACTTTATAGCATAAACTTGGAGCGTCTTTTTGTTTGTTTAGGTTAGATTTTTATTTTGTGAGACCACCACACTATCATTTATATATGAGAGAGCTACTGGAAATTTGGGTTGAATTATGTTGGATGCTATTATAAGATTGGGAAAAGGGATGTTGAAGTTAATTTTAAAAGATACACATAATTGCATGATTCATGACCTTGTTAATGAGTAATAATTTGCAAATATTTTATCAAGAGCTATCTTTTATTCATGTTTTGATGCTAAATGTTATTCTACCTTGTTTTAACATGGATTAGTTAGTTCTATGGACACTCATGCATGCATTTATATGGTCAACTTTCTCCCTCTTGCTAGCCCAAAAATTCCAACAAGCAAAAACTTGTTTCCAACACCTTCAACCAAAGTTTTTCCAGTGAGTCCACCATATCTACCTATTAGCTTTATGCTATTCCGAGTATGTTTATCATGATATTTGTGTTATCTATACCTCTGAATGAAAATGCTTATGTTGTTAATTGTTGTGGGAAAAGTTGGTTAAATAGCTCTCTCGAACTTGATGTTGATGGCCCTTCACGTAGTTACCCCACAACGGCGCCAGAAAAGGTCTTGACGGCCCTTCGTGTGATTACATGCGTGAAAAGTAAATGGGTTAGGTTGAGACTCCAAGTGCAGAGTGTATGTAGTAGTGGAAGACAGTTTTCCCCACGAGGGGTGACTCGAGGGTTTAATATCGAACTCTCGGGGAACCAGTATTTCAGGTGTTATCTCCTTATCCTTCTCTTGAGAACCTGCAACAAAATAAATTGTTTTGTGCCCTCAACCTCACCAAGTGGTTGTCAAGCACAAGGTGTGAGAATTATAATAAAATAATATGCAATGCAAACAATAGTAAATATGCAATGATGGTAAATAAATATGCAAGGATGATGGTAGTAATGATAAATGATATTTTTGGGTTTTTTATGATGAATGCAAGATGTAAAAGTGTTTTTGTATTTTCGGATTTAATAATGGCAGCAAACAAAAGTGGTGATAAAAGTGTTGGAAAGGTGTTTCTTATGATTAAAAATGGACCGGGGTTCATGGTTTCACAAATGCACTCTCTCTTGATAACGTGGTAGACAATGGAACACTAAAATTAACATGTAAGATGGCAAGACATGGTTTGACAAGTTATTAATAATATGGGCATCACGTCCTAACATAGAGATCTCAAGTATAAGTTGTTCTCTCTCTTATGCTCCACCAAGATGCGAACTAAATCATAACACCTTAGTAATTAAGATAAATCAGAGCATAGCAATAAGTTCAATGACATGAAGTTAAAATAAGAACATGCTAGATCTAGTCATGGAGATAGTGGCCAAGGTCACATCCACTCTCCGGTAGCATGGTATTTTTGTTTATCCCTAGTGAGGCAACAAAGTAAGGTAGAAAACCCAAGTGGATCGCAGAACTTTCTCTCACGTTCACTGCACTAGCCACCCCCCGTTACTCCAACTAATGCACACGTTCCCCCTCACATGCTCTCATAAACATGCTTGATCATGACAAGTAAATAAGAACGGGGTACATAATATGCATCTACTTTCATAACTGAAACAAAACCATTGCAATCTCAAACATGTATTAACTCATAATAAAGATCCACCACAAAGGAATTACATAGATGACCGTAATCATGTTCAGCAGCTCATACGGTACTAATTAGTGAAGCTCATAGAGAGGAGAGATACATAAGTTACTTCCACAAACCCATAGTCCAGGGGTGGACTACTCCCTCTTCATCATGGTGTCGGTGGAGATGTTGTTGGAGGGGAAGGAGACCACACCGGCAGCGCCCCGCCGGAGTTTTCCCCCTCCAATCTTCAGCTCCAGGTCTCTGTTTCGTGGTTTCTGTGTTTCGGCGGCGCTCCCTTTCGCGAAAGCCCTGGGGGGTCTATATATAGTCGTTTTTAGGTCAAGACGAAGCTTCGGGAAGAAAGATCGACGGCAGCGGAGGCCCGAGGGCCAGGATGGGGGACCCACGCGGTCAGGGAATCTGGCCGCGTGGGCCCACCCCTTTCTGCCTTCTGGTCTCCGTTTCTTCGATTCCTTTGCGCCTACGTTTCGTTCCTTCCAAAAAAGTGATCCCCGTAAAGTTTCAGGTCATTTGGACGTCGTTTGGGTCCCTGAAACATCAAAATATAGAAAAAGGGGTTTTCTGACAGCGCAGGGTTAATTCCAGAAAAATGGGGAGTTGTTAATTATCCCCAAAACTTAATATAAATCATGAATATAACCCTTATATGATGCAAATAACATGGAATAACATGTAATAAAATGTAAAGTTCATGTATGCATTTTACATGCATCAACATCCCCAAGCTTAACCCATGCTCGTCCCGAGTATGAAGGTGATAAAACTAACATGGACTTTGCATTTTAATACTATCAATGGATATCAAAGGTGATTACTATTGCTACATAGAGTCAAATGATTCATTCTTCAAAGGAATAACAATATGCAAGATAAATTATGAAGTGATATCAAATACTCAATGTAAAGATGTTCAATGATAAATTCACAAAGTGTAACATAGAAGAAAGTACTATGGACCAAATGTATGCATAATGAAAAGTAAAAACATCCTATGGTGGTCATAGAGTACTTCTTATGAAAACTGAATATAAAAGGTGGACACTTTGGATAGATAAATAAGTAGAGGTAAAGCATGAATAAGTTTCATCTAACTTCCAAACACTTCTACTTAAGTTAATGCTTGCAATGTGGTAGTCATTGGTGTGGAGCTCTCATTACCCCTATCATAGCATCTTGAATGATTAATGTTTAAAGTGAAAGCAAATATGAGTGGTGTGCTTGACAATGTATTGGTTGAATGTCTCATGTCCCTTGAATACAAGTACCTACACCATGTGTTACTCACTTTGGTCCACAAAGTAAATTCAAATAAAGGTCATTGCAAGTAATAATAGTATCATCAAGAACTGCACTGGGGTACCTCTTGCCCCTTGACATGAACAAGCCCATGTCAAAACAACAAGACAAACAGACAATGAACAATCTCAGCACTCTTTTATTTACTATGGGTATAGCTTTTTATTATGAGGTGCATCACTGAATGAACATTATGGTTATGCTGTAAATTTCCACCATGAATGATGCATGGCTTAGATTAGCGGCCCAGGCATTTCTCTAACCATTTATACAAACTCTTTGAACTTACTAAGTATCCACATTCATTTCACCCATGATAGGCATCCATAAACAAAAGTACATGACATCAACTAAATATAAATAAGTGCAATGTTGAAAGCTTGCCATGTGACAGCACATATGGGCTAACTCCCAACCAAAACAATTGTCAAGCCCACAACTTCATAATTTTAATCACAATGGTTCATGCTTATTAAATGCAATAAAAGTAAATTGTGCATCAAGTTCGTGAGAGCTTTTAACCAATTTTTCCCATGACAATCAATAACATAAGCATTTAAATTCAGAAATGTAGATAACACAATATAACATGATAAACATACTTGGAATAGCATAAAGCTAATAGGTAGATATGGTGGACTCACTGGAAAAACTTTGGTTGAAGGTGTTGGGAAACAAGCTTTTTACTTGTTGTAATTTTTGGGCTAGCAATAGGGAGAAAGTTGACCATCTAAATGCATGCATAAGTGTCCATAGAACTAATCAATCCATGTTAAACCAAGTAAAGTTAAAATTCAACATCTAAACATGGTAAAAGATAGCTCTTGACAACACACTTGCAAATTAACATTCATTCAAAGCACATGAATTATGCAACTATATGTATCTTTTAAAATCAACTCAAACATCCCTATCCCAATATATTTAATAGCATCCAACATAATTCAACCCAAACTTCCAGTAGCTCTCTCATATATAAATGATAGTGGTGGTCTTATTAACAAACCGAAATAACAAAAGCAAAAAAAACAGACGCTCCAAGTTTATACGATAAAGTGCTTTGATCGAAAAACAGAAGTTAGACGTGTGCAAACCGAGAGTGTGTTGGTCAGTGGGGTTGTCTTGACATCCCCAAGCTTATGGTCTTCACCATCCTTGGATAGCTCTTGGTGCAGCTCCTCTAATCCCTGTGAAAAAACTTCAAAACACCGTTTCTCCCATTTCTTTTCTGTGGGGTGATATTAGTAGTGATAAACAAATAGGTTCCTTGCTGCATAAAATCCTTAGGCAAAAATTCATATGAATGTCCAGAGAGTATATAATGTTGTATGCCTACTCATAAACTCAATTGAATCAAAAAGATTCAAGCAAAAAGCTCAAAGAATGCATCAAACAATATCAAGACAGAATCTGTCCAGAAAAACAGCAGCAGCAAAACGCATTTTTCTACCCTACTTAAACTCGTCAAAAAATCTGAAAAAATCACGTATACAGAGGATGAAAAGTTGAAGCTACAGTTCAAATTACAGCTCAATCGGAGTTACAGATAAAAAATGAAAAATCAAACCGTGCACAGACTTCGTGCAGGCAGAAAACTCTCCGAAAATGAATAGCAACTTTTCAAACCCAAAATAGGTAAAACTTGGTTCTTTATTAAAAATCCCAGAAACAAAACTAACAAACTACTCTCTTGTTACAGCAAGAGGACTCAAAGAAAATCTCAAACAAAAACAACCGGGTTGCCTCCCGTAAAGCGCTTTCTTTATAGCCATATAGCTAGGCTTACTTACTTGATAATCAAAGGGGACGTAGCTCATGAGGGAGCTTGAACCTTGGTGTGTCCCTCTTCCTTGGGAAGTGTTCCATGCTCTTCTTGTGTGGAAACTGAAACTTCACATTCCCTTCCTTTGAATCAATAATGGCACCTGTAGTACGAAGAAAAGGTCTTCCCAAAATAATAGGACTAGAGGTTTTATTCCCCATGTCCATGATTAGAAAATCAACAGGCACAAAAGTCATGTGTAACTCTACCATAACATCACTTACTTTTCCTAGAGCATGTCTAATGGAATCATCAGCAAGTGCAAGTTCAATAGAGCATTTCTCAATATTTTTAAGTTCAAGGACTTCATATAGTTCTTTAGATAATATAGAGACACTAGATCCTAGATCAAGTATAGCATGGTGTGTCTCTTTTCCAATGGTTACTAGTACTTTAGGGATCCAGATATCCCCAAGCTTAGGTGGTATCATAGCTTCTTGATTGTACCTAGCAATCTTTTCTTTTAAGACATGATTAGCAATATAGGAACCAAAACCAGCCTGGTTAATATTAACAGAAGGATCACTTGCAAATTTTTGTAAGATAGAAATTAATTCATGCAAGCTACACTTCTCTAAATCAACAAATGGTTCCTTAACTTCACTAAGCATTTTAACTTCCTCAACTTTTTTCTCTAACATAACTAATATAAGAGATTCATCATTTTTAGTTTCATTAACTTCTTCCTTTAAACCAACAAGTTGAGACATAAATGGCAACAAATATTCAGGATATTCAAACAGTTCATTAAGAGTTCCCTCCAAAGCAGAAGGGACACTTTCAGCAATATTAATAGAATTCATTTTGATAAAGTTTTTATGTGTTTTTAATTTTTTATGCAAAACTGAAAGTAAAATGACACTAATGCAACTTGAAATAACAAATGCAACACAAAATGCAAAACTGAATATAAATATGCAAACCGAAATATAAAGATGATATGCAAGACAAGAACAAAAGAAAATAAAATGATTGTAGGTAAAGATGGATAAGATGATGCTCACGTAGGTGCAACCTCCCCAAGCTTAGGTTGTTACACAAGTTGGTGATGAAGTTGACTTGATGTGAGTGATCCTTGGATAAACCTTTCAGCTATGGTTCCCCGGCAACGGCGCCAGAAAACGGTCTTGATGGCCCTTCACGTAGTTACCCCACAACGGCGCCAGAAAAGGTCTTGACGGCCCTTCGTGTGATTACCTGCGTGAAAAGTAAATGGGTTAGGTTGAGACTCCAAGTGCAGAGTGTATGTAGTAAGTGGAAGACAGTTTTCCCCACGAGGGGTGACTCGAGGGTTTAATACCGAACTCTCGGGGAACCAGTATTTCAGGTATTATCTCCTTATCCTTCTCTTGAGAACCTGCAACAAAATAAATTGTTTTGTGCCCTCAACCTCACCAAGTGGTTGTCAAGCACAAGGTGTGAGAATTATAATAAAATAATATGCAATGCAAACAATAAGTAAATATGCAATGATGGTAAATAAATATGCAAGGATGATGGTAGCAATGATAAATGATATTTTTGGGCTTTTTATGATGAATGCAAGATGTAAAACTGTTTTTGTATTTTCGGATTTAATAATGGCAGCAAACAAAAGTGATGATAAAAGTGTTGGAAAGGTGTTTCTTATGATTAAAAATGGACCGGGGTTCATGGTTTCACAAATGCACTCTCTCTTGATAACGTGGTAGATAATGGAACACTAAAATTAACATGTAAGATGGCAAGACATGGTTTGACAAGTTATTAATAATATGGGCATCACGTCCTAACATAGAGATCTCAAGTATAAGTTGTTCTCTCTCTTATGCTCCACCAAGATGCGAACTAAATCATAACACCTTAGTAATTAAGATAAATCAGAGCATAGCAATAAGTTCAATGACATGAAGTTAAGATAAGAACATGCTAGATCTAGTCATGGAGATAGTGGCCAAGGTCACATCCACTCTCCGGTAGCATGGTATTTTTGTTTATCCCTAGTGAGGCAACAAAGTAAGGTAGAAAACCCAAGTGGATCGCAGAACTTTCTCTCACGTTCACTGCACTAGCCACCCCCCGTTACTCCAACTAATGCACACGTTCCCCTCACATGCTCTCATAAACATGCTTGATCATGATAAGTAAATAAGAACGGGGTACATAATATGCATCTACTTTCATAACTGAAACAAAACCATTGCAATCTCAAACATGTATTAACTCATAATAAAGATCCACCACAAAGGAATTACATAGATGACCGTAATCATGTTCAGCAGCTCATACGGTACTAATTAGTGAAGCTCATAGAGAGGAGAGATACATAAGTTACTTCCACAAACCCATAGTCCAGGGGTGGACTACTCCCTCTTCATCATGGTGTTGGTGGAGATGTTGTTGAAGGGGAAGGAGACAACACCGGCAGCTCCCCGCCGGAGTTTTCCCCCTCCAATCTTCAGCTCCAGGTCTCTGTTTCGTGGTTTCTGTGTTTCGGTGGCGCTCCCTTTCGCGAAAGCCCTGGGGGGGTCTATATATAGTCGTTTTTAGGTCAAGACGAATCTTCGGGAAGAAAGATCGACGACAGCGGAGGCCCGAGGGCCAGGATGGGGGACCCCACGCGGTCAGGGAATCTGGCTGCGTGGGCCCACCCCTTTCTGCCTTCTGGTCTCCGTTTCTTCGATTCCTTTGCGCCTACGTTTCGTTCCTTCCAAAAAAGTGATCCCGTAAAGTTTCAGGTCATTTGGACGTCGTTTGGGTCCCTGAAACATCAAAATATAGAAAAAAGGGGTTTTCTGACAGCGCAGGGTTAATTCCAGAAAAATGGAGGAGTTGTTAATTATCCCCAAAACTTAATATAAATCATGAATATAACCCTTATATGATGCAAATAACATGGAATAACATGTAATAAAATGTAAAGTTCATGTATGCATTTTACATGCATCAGATGCACACTTTACTTTCATTGCATAAATAAAATATGACCATTGTGATTAAAATTATGATATTGTGGACTTGACAATGTCTTTGGTTGAAAATTAGCTCATATGTGCTGTCACATGGCAAGCTTTCAACATTGCACATCATCTCATTTAGTTGATATCATGTACTTTTGTTTATGGATGCTTACCATGGGTGAAATAAATGAGGAAATGAGGAAATGAAGTGAGTTTAAATGAGTTTGTATAAATGGTTAGAGAGACGCCTGGGCCGCTAATCTAAGCCATGCATCATTCATGGTGGAAATTTACTTACATGCTATGGTGAACCTTCTGTGATACACCTTACAATAAAAAGCTATCCAATGGTAAATAAAAAGGGTGTTGAAATTGTTCATTGTGTTTGTTTGTCTTGTCATTTTGATATGGGCTTGTTCCATATCCTGGGACAAGAGGTACTCCAGTTGACGCTCTTAATGATACTATTATTACTTACAATGATATTTAACTTGAACTTGCTTTGTTTTCCAAGTTGAGTAGCACATGGAGTAGGTACTTGTATTCAAGGGGCATGAGACTTTCAACCTGTACTTTGTCAAGCACACTACTCGTATTGCTTTCACTTTAAACTTAATCATTCAAGATGCTATGATAGAGGAATGAGAGCTTGACACCAAGGATTACCATATTACAATCATTGACTTAAGTAGAGAAGTTCAGAAGTTAGATGAAATTTATTCATGCTTTACCTCTACTCATATATATATCTTTCCAAAGTGTCCACCTTTTATATTCAGATTTTCATCCAATACTCTATGACCATTGTAGGATGTTCTTACTTATTATTATGCATACATGTGGTCCATAATACTTCTTCTCTTATGTTACACTTTGTGAATTATCATTGAACATCCTTGCATTGAATACTTGATATCACTTCCTAAACTATCTTGCATATTGCTACTCCTTTTAAGAATGAATCATTTTACTCTATGTAGCAATAGTAATCATCTTTGATATCCATTGATAATATTAAATTGCAAAGTCCATGTTAGTTTTATCACCTTCATACTCGAGGACGAGTATAGGTTAAGCTTGGGGATGTTGATGCATGTAAAATGCATACATGAACTTTGCATTATTTTTACTTATATTCCAGTCATATTTACATCATATAAGGGTTATATCACTGTTTTATAATGATTTTGGGAATATTTGACATGTTTCCTATTTTTTATGGAATTAACCCTGCGCAGGCAGAAAACCCTATTTCTTTCTTTTAATGTTTCAGGGACCCAAACGACGTCCAAATCACCTGCAAATTTACGAGCGTCAATATTTGGAAGGAAGAAGACTTGGGGGCGAAGGAAGCGAACAAGCGGAGCCCCGAGGGCCAAAAGAGGTGGGCCCACGCGGCCCCTGTACCTGGCCGCGTGGGACCCCCTAAATTGGGTCTCGACGCTCCGTTGCCGTTGATCTTTCCACCACCGACTCCGTTTTGACCTAAAAACGCCTATAAAAATTATCCCCCGACGTTCTCTGGAAGGAGCGCCGCAGAAACACAGAAACACCGAAACAGAGACCTGGAGTTGTTGATTGGGGGGGAAAACTCGGCGGGGCACTGCCGGCGTGGTCTCCATCTTCTCCAACGACTTCTCCACCGTCTCCATGATGAAGAGGGAGTAGTCCACCTCTGTACTATGGGTTTGTGGAAGTAACTTATGTATATCTCTCTCTCTCGAGTTTCACTAATTAGTACCGTATGAGCTGCTGAACATGATTACGGTCATCTATGTAATACCTTTGTGGTGGATCTTTTTATGAGTTAATATATGTTTGAGATTGCAATGGTTTTGTTTCAGTTATGAAAGTAGATGCATATTATGTACCCCGTTCTTATTTACTTGTCATGATCAAGCATGTTTATGAGAGCGTGTGAGGGGGAACGTGTGCATTAGTTGGAGTAACGGGGGGTGGCTAGTGCGGTGAACGTGAGAGAAAATTCCGCGATCCACTTGGGTGTTTACCTTACTTTGTTGCCTCACTAGGGATAAAAAGAAATACCATGCTACCGGAGATGTGGGTGTGACCATTGCCACTACTCCATGACTAGATCTAGCATGTTCTTATTTTAACTTCATGTCATGATACTTATTGCTATACTCTGAGTTATCTTAATTACTGAGGTGTTATGATTTAGTTCGCATCTTGGTGGAGTATAAGAGAGACTAATAACCAAAAGGTCTCTATGTTAGGACGTGATGCCCATATAATTATAACTTGTCATGAAACTGTTGTGTTGCAATCTCATATGTCAACTCTAGTGTTCCATTGTCTACCACTTTATTAAAGAGAGAGTGCATTTGTGAAACCATGAACCCCGGTCCATTTTTAATCATAAGAAACACCTTTCCAACCACTTTTACCACTTTACCATTTTCTGCCATTATTAAATCCGAAAATACAAAAACACTTTTACATCTTGCATTCATCATATAAAACCCAAAAATATCATTTATCATTGCTACCACCATCCTTGCATATTTATTTACCACCATTGCATATTTATTTCTTGTTTGCATTGCATATTATCTTGATATCATTCTCACATCTTGTGCTTGACAACCACTAGGTGAGGTTGAGGACCAAAACATTTACTTTGTTTTGTAGGTAACCAAAAGAAGGATAGGAAAGATAAATCTTCACTACTGATTCCCCGAGAGTTTGATATTAAACCCTCGAGTCACCCTCGTGGGGAAAACACGTCTTCCATATACTACACACTCTGCACTTGGAGTCTCAACCTAACCCATTTACTTTTCACGCAGGTAACTACGTGAAGGGCCATGAACTGCGCACCAGGTCCTTCATGGTTGGCGACCTGGTGCTTCGGTTGAAGCAGAAGAAGGTGCACAAGCTCGCCTCCCATGGGAGGGACCCTTCATCGTCACCGAGGTCATCGACGGTGGCGCGTACAGACTAAAGAACGCGAAGACAGGCGAACTTTCGAATAATCCTTGGAACGTTGCGCACCTGCGCCGTTTCTATGCTTAGGCTGCTCAGTCACACAATGTAATAGGCGATATGTCGGATGGCTGCAGGTTTCAGACGCGCTATTTTCCTTACCGGGGTACCTACGGAGACTGGAAGGTTTTTAATGAGGCGGCCTGCAGCTTAACATTCAAAAATGGAATATAATCTATGTTCCTCCTATCTTTTTCTGTTCGCATAACTCACTAACAAACTCCATAGCCACACTCGAACGCTCGGGGCTGTGCTGTCAACAACATGACCTTTCGCTCCCACAAAAATAACCCCTTAGCCGCACTCGAACGCTCGGGGGCTAAGTCTCAAAGCAAATTTGGATACATTTCAGCAAACACAAAAACTCCATAGCCACACTCGAACGCTCGGGGGCTGTGCAACCATTAGTTCACACTCAAAATACTTCATAAACCCCACTCAATAGACTCGGGGGCTGCGGAGACTACAAAATAAACAATTCATATTCTATACAAGATGCAACTTTATACTCGGGGGCTACCCCCTATACAAGTTTATACACAAAAACCTCTAATCTTCAGGCTCGTCCTTGATGGGCAAAACAGGGCCAGAGAGTTGGGCATGGTTCCGCTCGACCAGAATCCTTGCAGAAAGAACGGTGCCATCAAGATCTTCCTGAGACAGAGTCGCACCAACAGCAGGTGGCGTCAGCACCAAGTTGGGACGTCGACTCCGAACATATGCCATCGCCGCGTTAGCTCCAACCACAAGCTTCTGGGTCAGCAACTCCCGGATAGGGCCTGCATGACGGAAAAGATCGAGCAAGGCATGGATTCCTTGTGGTTGTGGTCCTGTTGGAAAAAGGGTCTGGTTGATGCGAATCAAAACCGCCCTGCATAACTCGAGTAGCTGAGCGCTTCGCCAAGCTCGATCCTTCAAAGTAGCGAGTGTGTGCGCTCGAAACCTATCAAGCCAAAAATGCTGACGACCAGTTGTCGGGTTGTCAGTAGCATTATCCAAACGCTCATCAACGTGAGCTTGCTCTGCTTGGAAGTCAAAGACAAAACCTGCAAAGAACAAGTCGAGTCAAAAGAAAAAAGAATAGCCAAAAAAAACATAATCAGAGCAAGGATCGTACTCACAATCGAGTTGCCTGTTTACAAGTTCCATCTCGCAAAAGCACATAATCCTCTTGTTGTGTGGCCGGAGCTGGTCTCATTCTCAGCATATTCAGCTCGCGTTGGGCACTCTTTAGCTCTTGCTCTAGTCTCACGACTCGAGTTTTCATATACTCCATTACTTTGGCATCATTTGCCACCTGAGCCTGCGACCGGGTGGCAGTATGAGGCAGCGAGGAACCAACTGGCGTATCGGGTTCCCGTTGTCGTGGGTTTGTCACGTCAGATGTCATGGATGACTTCGTAGGTGTGCGATTTGCGCGAGTCAATCGTCTCCGAGCTTGGGATCGCAGGAACAAGGACGAACACAGATTTACCCAGGTTCGGCCCCTCAATGTGAGGTAAAGACCTACTTCCTGCCTACCCTAGATTGGTATTGATATGATATATGTGGTGTTACAATGGAGGCGATCCGATCTGTGAACTCGCCGTAAGAGCTAGGGTTTTAGGGCTTGATAGCTTGACCTTGTCTAAGTCCTGCGAGTCCTCTTTATATAACCAGAGGCTTGTCAGGTTACAATGGTATTACTTGGAGACTACTCTTCGTGCCTTCCAAGTTAAGTTATCTCCAATCTTCTAGATCCTTCTTACAGCATGCTGCGACTCTTCGTGTCGGCCCATCTTCGTGTAAACCCAATGGTGGTGCGGCCGTAAAATTATTAAGCCGCATTACACTTGTGGGCCGCGGGTTAATCCATTTATTATTCCCCCGACATTAGCCCCCAAGCTTCCGGGTGATTCGTAGAATCAGGCGGAAGATTCTTGTCTTGATGATGATATTGTCATCTTGCGATTGCAGAGCTTGCCGACTTGTCGATGTTGCACTTGGCGACTTGCTAATGTTGAGCTTGGCGACTCGCTGATGATGAGTCGCGAGCGTAGCGGCTTATTGAGCCGCTGATGTAGAAGCGATGAGCCGCCGATGTTTGTTGATATAGTATCGCAGGCCTTGAGGCCGGCGAAATCTTGCTGAAGCTTCTTAGTTAATGTGGAGGCGGTGAAGCCTTTGGTGAAAACCACCTTATCCTGTTGGGTGTAGGACTGAGCTGAAATCATAAGAATAATAACTTATGAGCGTCAAGATATATCAGCCAAATGTGTATAAGGTGCTGAGTCATAAACATCGAAGCAGAAAAGACCATAAGCATAAAAAAAGCTGGTCAATCATTAGAGTATAAAAATCTGTCAAGTTTTTATGACAAGCCATCTGAGCGCATGTTGAATCATGGCGGCTCAAGGGTATATAGCCACAGCCTGTATTTAAAGATTTCCGAGTCGCTGATTTGACTCGCAAATGGATATATATATTCTCATGTGCTGCAAAAATGAAATCTGCATATAAACATGGTATATCAATTTAGTAGAAACCACCAGATGCGGTGGGTGGATGTGTAGCCCCCGAGGGCCGGGTTGCATGCTTGATCATGCTGCTCGGGACTCAAAAATATCTCAATTTAGACAAAAACTTAATTATCCTAGCCCCGGGCATTAAGCAGGCATGCTTTTGTCATCCTGCTTGATGTCATATCCTGCAATAACTTGAGCAAAAATGTTGCTTTCAATATAATGATATTTGGAGTAGAGCGAAATCGCTTATAAACTCCAAACTGTGAAATATTAGTTGAGCCGCTAGGAAAAAAGATAATCTCAGTCAAGACTCTAGATATAAATTAAGGAATCGTCCTTGAAAATTCCACTTGATGTGGCTGAAATTAAATAAATAATGGTGGCTTTATCGGCCGATATTAGGAGATAATTATATCAATCATAAAAATCTTGTCGTGCCAATTCATGTGGCCGAGTTATAGGTTCCTGTTAAATCAAAAGGCAAAGTCCCAAAGGAAGCAATGATGATAACTTGATGATAATATGTTAGCCTTGGCGGCTGGTTATAATTATGATAAAAAGTTAGTACTCTGCGTGATAGCAAATTGTAACCTGCATGATAGCATATGGTACTCTGCATGATAGCAAATTGTAACCTGCATGATAGCATATTGTAATCTGCATAATAGCAAATGATATTCTGCATGATAGCAAATGATATTTTGCATAATAGCAAATGGTTGCATGATAGAAAATTGTACGATGCATGATAGCATATGATACGACTCAGTATTTCCCAGGTCTAATGTGTGTTCGGGGTCGAGAAAGTCCATGATAGGCATTCAGACTCGATTGACGCCACATGCGGGTACTTTAGTCCTTCTGAATTATCTCTGTTACCGTTAAGTAGGACTCGCGCGGCTCAGTATTTATCAGGTCTAATGTGTGTTCAGGGTCGAGAAAGTCCATGATAGGCAATCAGACTCGATTGACGCCACATGCCGGTACCTTGGCCGCATAGTGCAAGTTACATCTAACTTAAGGCGAGTATAACCAGGTTAATTTGCCACAAAGAGCGATTCCACGAGAATAAGCCGAGCTCATAAAGCTACAAAGACCCCGTGAAACCCAGAGATTAGTGAAAATAAAGTCTCAACAACTCAAATTGAGGTGAAATGACAAACCCCCGGATACCGGTGGTGCCCGCTTTATTTCACTAATCCTGATGTGCGACCGCGCGTAGGTGGCAGTCGACTTTTGATATAAGCAGCTGCAATAGCTGTGATGATAGCTCTGAATAGATTTGATGATAACCAGCTCTAATTAGCTTTAAATGTGATACCACGGGTCGCTGATTTGACCCAATAATTGATACAACGAGTCACCTGTTTAACTCAAATATCGATAAGATGATGATTCGTTAGTGACCATAAACTGATGTAATGATGAGCTGTATGCGACTCATAAAATGATGTAATGGTAAGTCATAAAATGATATAATGACAAGTCATGAAATATTTATGGCTGAGCATGTAATGGTGATCTTTATATGTAAAGATGCCCGCTTGCAGGTGCAAATAAAATCCAATGCAAGCTGTAAATAGCTAGAATTTGATAAATGCAATGCGATCTATAGAGAACTCTAATTTGATAAATGCATTGCGGGTTGTAAGAAACCCAACTTTGAGAAGTGGATGTAATTAAATCTCAAAAACTGGTATGAATTTAAAGTCTGCGACATGATATAATTTGAATCGCAAAGACATTAATAATAAGCTTGATAAAGTAGATATGCAGCCCCCGAGATAAACTCGAAGGTGAACCTAATCTTATTGATAAAAGTAAAAGGCTGCGAAAGTTGAGCATGATAGCAACTTATCTTATTTTTATTCTCCTGGCGTTGATGTCGTGGTATGGTCCACTGACCGTAGATGTCGATTCATCGAAGGCGAAGTAGGCCATGATGGTATTTTGAAATCGACCATGGCTTGTCGATAAAGATAATCATGATGTTTGACGAGACCGGCAAAAAATGGGTGTGAGGTCGAAGTCATTGTGCGGCGGAGCCGAAGCCGACCGCAACAAGTTTGAACCGTTTATGGTGGAAGTGAAGTCGACCGCGGCGACTCGCCGATGGTCATTACAGCGGGATTGAAGTTGTCATGGTGGAGTTGATAAAGCTGAGGCAGACGAGCGAGCTTGTCGGTGATGGCCTCGCTTAACTTTGTAACCGCTAGCTGAACCGCCGTGCTATCAGTGTATTTTTGCAGATTGATTAAACTGACCGAACTTTGTCTTTTTCTCCTTCAATCTTGGCTGCAATGTAATGAGTCGCATGTACGTACAAGCAAAAGGCAGATAGACTTTTCTCCTTAGCTAACAGCTCATGTACGCCTTCCATTCTTTTTTCCTCTATCCGTGTTATGCCAACTAGTAGTACTAGTTCCTCATCTTTTTTGGCTTTCACGTGAGAGTAGCAAGCTGATATTTAACTTCTTTTGAGTCGCATGGTCGGCGACCATTCTGCAGTGGTGCGGAAATAGCTTCGCTTCTGGCGAGTCGATGACGGTTGTGCTGATCTTTGGAGCCGCTGCTGATATCATGGGTTGTCCGCTGATTGAAAGCAGTACATTTTTAAGTCGCAGGCGACTCTTTTTTGCGGTAACTCGTCAGATCTTTTTCCTTTGTTCTTCCTCACGTGGCCTGCTTTGGCTAGGCTTAATGATGCTCGTATTTGTTCTGGACTTTTATCCGAGTTTTGAGCTGCTTTTGTTTCTTCTTTCCTGCTGCTTCACGTGATAGCTAGCTCATGCTCTATCCGAGTCGAACATCTTCTCTTTATTTTTCATCATTTTTCTTTTCTTTTGCTCGTAACTAAGACGCTTCCGCTTCTCTTTCTTCGATTGAACCTTGGTAATACGCCAAGTTGGAACCGACTCAGGCCAGCGAAGTCAAATGATGTTGGCAACGGAACTTCCGTCGATCTTGACTTGGTGCGATTCAAGTCGCGGTAAATCTGCCGGCCAAAATAATTTTATCTGATAGATATGCTCAAACGTGCACGAAGGCAGTACTGATGCCGAGCCCCCAAACGCCGATGCGGACGCGGGTGTGAACGTTGACGACATTGTATGACCTGCGAATCTTCAGCGTCGACTTATCGAGGATGAAATTAACCACGGCGAGTTTGCAGAACTGGAGATAATTGTTGGCGAAGCCGGCCGTGATGGAGTGAGGTTGAGATCATCCGCCCACTAATAACTTTGAGCTGAGCACACCTTCCATAACTTTTTTTTATTTTCTATGATCACGTGTCCTTCCTTTGGATTTGCTAGTACTTGAATTTCTTGGAGGGATCTATCAAGCCAATTTGTAACTCGCGACTCAATTTGCTTTTTTCCTTCTTGATTACTTTCCTTGGTTCGAGTGCCTTTCCTTTGCATGCATCGATTGGTGCTTCTAGTGCAAAGCTTTTTTGGTCTTTTATCCATCCTGAAGAATATGGTCACGTGGTGGCCACGGATCTGATTTAAACCATTTCTCCTGATCTGATGCAAACTCTTCTTTGCTTCCGTCGGAATCAAATCCGCTCCTGCTTGTAGCCTTGCGCTGTTTTGAGCCGGCAGGTTTCAGGATTCCAGCTCGCATTGATCTTCCGAAGTTAGCACAGGGAGGCGATTGCTTGACGAGTCGCTATTTTGATGGATTCGCGAACTTGCCCAAACATGAAACTTGCTGTAGTGCGCGGGACGCCGACGACGATCCAACCGTTGGAATTGGCTCAAACTTTTTGTAGTGATGCGCAATTGTATTCCGCAGGGTTCCACCGGACGGATCTTCGAATTGATGTCCGAGGCGACCTCGGCAATTATTTTTCCAACGACGCGCGGAGTTTCGTCAGGGTTCCGACGAGAGTTAGCGTATGAGTCGTCGAGGGAGATCCAGCCGTTGGAATCCAACGAAATTTTACCGGCTGCTGGGTAACTCGATTCCGCATCTTTCCACCGAACGGATCGTCGATATGATTTCCGATACATCGTCGGGGTCAGTCGCAACACGGACGTTGTCTGCTGCCCCTGATGTAGATGTTGGTATTGCCGAGCTTGAAACGGCGCGACAATGAAGTCGCCGAGATTTTTTAAGTCGCCGAGATTGAATCGACGATGAGATCCTCCGTCCCTGGCACAGATCCAGCGCGGAACGTGACGCTCTTGACCGCAGGCCCCACGGTGGGCGCCAACTGTCGTGGGTTTGTCACGTCAGATGTCATGGATGACTTCGTAGGTGTGGGATTTGCGCGAGTCAATCGTCTCCGAGCTTGGGATCGCAGGAACAAGGACGAACACAGATTTACCCAGGTTCGGCCCCTCAATGTGAGGTAAAGACCTACTTCCTGCCTACTCTAGATTGGTATTGATATGATATATGTGGTGTTACAATGGAGGCGATCCGATATAGGAACTCGCCGTAAGAGTTAGGGTTTTAGGGCTTGATAGGCTGACCTTGTCTAAGTCCTGCGAGTCCTCTTTATATAACCAGAGGCTCGTCAGGTTACAATGGTATTACTTGGAGACTACTCTTCGTGCCTTCCAAGTTAAGTTATCTCCAATCTTCTAGATCCTTCTTACAGCATGCTGCGACTCTTCGTGTCGGCCCATCTTCGTGTAAGCCCAATGGTGGTGCGGCCATAAAATTATTAAGCCGCATTACACTTGTGGGCCGCGGGTTAATCCATTTATTATTCCTCTGACACCCGTGGCTGTTCAATCCACAACCATCACAAAAATTTCAAGTCAGAAAGGGGAAACCCAGTGCATCATTTATGCAAGCTAAACAGCATGTAACCTCTCAGGTAAAAACACAAAAACATTCAAGGTGACATCCATACAAGTGTAGCAAAAGCACACGCGTACTCGCGCGATTAGAGGTATCATTACAGATCATAATATATAAGGTTTGGCTGTCACAAATCTATGACATGGACTCCGACCTAGCCCTAACTCGATACAACTAGTCGACTGAGGAATCACTCGGTGGCCATCGACTTTTTGGAAGAGGCTTTCCTAGCCTGGACCTTGGCGGCCCTGTCTTCAACAGTTTTTACAAGTTGTTGAGCATACTGCTTGGCGGCCTCCATCCAAGTGCCTAACCCGACGGTTTTGCCGCCAGGACCTCTCGGGAACTTCGTCGTCACCGTGTCAAAATCTGCATCGACTCCGTGCGCGAGCAACATGAGAAAAGTAGTCTGGGCACCACTTACCATTTGCTCGCAACAGAAATCGGCGACGGCAGTCCCTTCTGGCTTGAAAAGCTCCACCAACTCTGCAAATGTCGATGGCAGTTCGTCATCTGGAAAGAAACTGCTGTGAAGGGCGCCTAGGGCACTCGCCGCCTTCGACAGCATCTCTCCTGCTCTCCCGCTGGCGGCTTCCGTGACGGTCACGCTCTCATCAAGCGAGGCGCCTGATGCATGTAAAATGCATACATGAACTTTGCATTGTATTACTTATATTTCAATCATATTTGCATCATATAAGGGTTATATCATTGTTTTATATTGATTTTGGAAATATTTCATAGTTTCCCTATTTTTTTGGAATTAACCCTGCACAGGCAGAAAACCCTATTTTCTATATTTTGATGTTTCAGGGACCCAAACGACGTCCAAATGACCTGGAAATTTACGAGCATCAGTTTTTGAAGGAACGAAGCGTGGGAGCGAAGGAAGCGAACAAACGGAGGCCCGAGGGCCAAGATAGGGTGGCCCACGCGGCCAGATTCCTTGGCGCGTGGGACCCACCATCTTGGGCCTCGAGGCTCCGTTGCGTTGATCTTTTTTCCCGAGCCTCCGTCTTGACCTAAAAACGACTATAAAAATAGTCCCCGACGCCCTTCGGAAAGGAGCGCCGCAGAAACACAGAAACCACGAAACAGAGACCTGGAGTTGCAGATTGGAGGGGGAAAACTCCGGCGGGGCGCTGCCGGGGTGGTCTCCATCTTCTCCAACGACTTCTCCACCGTCTCCATGATGAAGGGGGAGTAGTCCACCCCCTGGACTTTGGGTTTGTGGTGGTAACTTGATCCAATCTCTCTATGTATGATCATTGTTGAAGTCCATATGATGTGCCTTGCATGATTATGGAACTATCTTTGTAATTCCTATGGTGGATATTGTGGTATGAGATGATATTATGTTATGCATTTACCGTCATGTTGGGATTTTATGGTTTGTCATACTTTGGAATACATCTATGTTACATGCAATGGATTTATCTATTCTTAATGCCTTGTTTATCCGCGCTAACGGGGTGGTTGACAACCATCTCGGTGGGTAGATGAGAGGGATGTGGATGCACGTACATTAATAAATCATTGCACTAGTTCTTAGAATATGTTTTCCTTTAAGAGTATGATGTATGTGGGTAGAGAGTGGCCTAGTGACAGAAGGCATAGGCATTAAGTGACAGTAATGTCGCCCAACATTCTTTATCTGGGGGTAAAAAGGAAGAAGTATGATGTGGGAGTGACAACAAACCACGCTAGCCTTACGAGGGTGACCCTAGCAACACAAATGATTATTTTCTTTCAACTATGTGTTTAGGACATGTAGCCGTCATAGAAGTTACCATTAAAGCATGACAATTGTGTGTACTTTTTATCTATAACATGATAATCACCATAGATGGGAGAGAGAGGATTAGTGAACCCATGTCCATTGTTCCTATAAGAGAAAACCTTTGTCTTGTCCTCTTGCATTGAAGAGGATTGGGACACTTTTACATTCTTGTTTTGTTACATTAAACTTCCATCCATTAAATCAACCATCTTGTTCTTTAAACTTGTTTAGTGCATAATCAACTAAAACTTGTGACACTTTAGTTGTAGGGAATAGATAACTTTTCCTTCTTGCTCCTGCGGATCGATACCCTACTTCCACATTGAGAGGTGCTACAGTGATCCCCTGCTCTTGGGGGTTATCAAGTACTTTTCTGGCGCCGTTGCCGGGGAGCGTAGCGCTTAAGTTTCTATTCTTGTGTGCACTAAACTTTAAATTTATTTTTGTTATATCTTGCAATCATTTAAGCTTGGGGAGGATACTATGTCTCCCATTTACGATTATTACAATGATGAATATGATATTTTCAGTCCACCTACTATTGAGGATAAAGTTTATTATGATTATGATATGCCTCCTATATATGATGATTACAATGATGATTATGAATGTTTTACTCCCACTATTACTAAGAAGGATTTTACTTATGTGGAGAGTACTAATACTTTTATGCTTGAAGCTCATGAGAGACATGCTTTATGTGATAGTTATATTGTTGAATTTATTCATGATGCTACTGAAAGTTATTATGAGAGGGAAAACATGGTTCTAAACATTTCAATATTATTACGTTTCCTCTCTTGAAATTGCTCTTGTTTTATCTTCCTATGCTACTTGCTTTGTGTTTCAATGATTTATTTTCTTACAAGATCCCAATGCATAGGAAGTGGGTTAGACTTAAAATGTTTCATATTTTTCTCTTGATGCTCTCTTTTGCATTTCAATTCTTGTTCCTATGTGAGCATCATTAAAACTATCATGGCTGTCCAGAAAACAGATTCCTAAGCTTCACTGCGAAAAATGTTAAAAATCACAGAAAAGGAATTTTGACCTGAAATTTTACGACAGCAATCTTCAGTTATTAATACACATTTCATTAGTTCAAAATTTTCTGATTTGAGCAACGTAAGTGCCTCTGAAAATTCACTCTTTACGGGCTGTCCAGTTTTTGACAGATTCTGTCTTTATTTTGCATTACTCTCATTACTTGTGTTTTGTGTAGTTCTATTGATCAAAGAGCAATGCACAACCATAGTAACAGTAGCTAATGTTTAGAATCAACTCATGATATGTCTTTGTTGTACCTATGAGGATTTAATTTATGGAGACACTAACCCCTCTAATCAAGTTTTATGTTGAGTTTTGTGTAAAGAGAATTTTTCAAATGGAAGAGTTGAGGGTGATGAACAAAGATCAAGAGGGACAACCACTCAAGCTTGGGGATGTTACCCCTAGACTCACCCAACATATATCAAATAAGTACAAGAATTCAAGCTTGGGGATGCCAAGCCACCTCACTCCAACCATCTTGATAACAAGTAAGCCTAGCTATATGGCTATAAAGAAAGCGCTTTACGGGAGGCAACCCGGTTGTTTTTATTTTTGATTTTCTTTGTGTCCTCTTGCTGTAACAAGAGACTTAGTTTTTAGTTTAGTTTCTAGAATTTTTAATAAAGTGCCAAGTTTTACCCATTTTGGCTTGAAAAAGTTGCTTATTGTATTCGGAGATTTTATTCCAGCACGAGTCTGTGCACGGTATGATTTTTCATTCCTATTCTGTAACTCCGAATGAGCTGCAATTTGAACTGTAGTTGCAACTTTTCATCCTCTGTATGCATGAATTTTTCAGATTTTTTCGACATAATTAAGTAGGGTAGAAAAATGCGTTTTGCTGCTGCTGCTGTTTTTCTGGACAGATTCTGTCCCATTTTGTTTGATGCATTCTTTGAACTTTTAACTTGAATCTTTTTATCCAATTGAGTTTATAAGTAGGCATACAACATTATACACTTTCTGGACATTCATATGAATTTTTGTTTAAGGATTTATGCAGCAAAATTCATTTGTCTATCACTACTAATGTCTCCCCACAGAAAAGAAATGGGAGAAACGGTGTTTTGAAGTTTTTTCACAGGGATTAGAGGAGATGCACCAAGAGCTATCCAAGGATGGTGAAGACCATAAGCTTGGGGATGTGAAGACAACCCCACTGGACCAACACACTCTCGGTTTGCACACGTCTAACTTCTGTTTTTCGATCAATGCACTTTATCGCATAAACTTGGAGCGTCTTTTATTTTTTTTTTATTTCGGTTTGATTTTTGTTTGTCTTGAGACCACCACTATCATTTATATATGAGAGAGCTACTGGAAATTTGGGTTGAATTAAGTTGGATGCTATTGGGAAAGGGATGTTTGAGTTGATTCAAAAAGATACATATAGTTGCATGATTCATGTGCTTTTTAATGAATATTAATTTGCAAGTGTTTTATCAAGAGCTATCTTTTATTCATGTTTTGATGCTGAATGTTACTTTACTTTGTTTAACATGGATTGATTAGTTCTATGGACACTTTTGCATGCATTTAGACGGTCAACTTTCTCCCTCTTGCTAGCCCAAAAACTCCAACAAGCAAAAACTTGTTTTCCAACACCTTCAACCAAAGTTTTTCCAGTGAGTCCACCATATCTACCTATTAGCTTTATGCTATTCCAAGTATGTTTATCATGTTATATTGTATTATCTATGTTTCCGAATTAAAATGCTTATGTTATTGATTGTTATGGGAGAAGTTGGTTAAAAAGCTCTCACGAACTTGATGCACACTTTACTTTTATTCTGCACTTAATAAACATGAACCATTGTGATTAAAATTATGAAGTTGTGTGCTTGACAAGAGTCTTGGTTGGGAGTTAGCCCATATGTGCTGTCACATGGCAAGCTTTCAACGTGCTCTTAATTATATTTAGTTGATATCATGCACTTTTGTCTATGGATGCCTAACATTGTGTGAAATAAAGGTGGAAACTTGGCAAGTTTAAGGAGTAAGTATAAATGGCTAGAGAGACGCCTGGGCCGCTAACATAAGCCATGCATCATTCATGGTGGAAGTTTACTTACATGCCATAGTGGACCTTCAGTGAAGCACTTCACAATAAAAAGCTATACCCATAGTAAATAAAAGAATGCTGAGATTGTCCATTTTGTTTGTTTGTCTTGTCATTTTGACATGAGGCTTGTTCCATGTCCTGAGACAAGAGGTACCCCAGTTGACGCTCTTGATGACGCTTTTATTACTTGCAATGACTTTAAAACTTGAACTTGCTTTGTGACCCGAGTTGAGTAGCCAGTTGGGGAGGCTTTTGTATTCACGGGGCATGAGGCATCCAACCCTTACTTTGTCAAGCACATTACTCATATTTGCTTTCACTTTCAACTTAACCATTCAAGATGCTATGATAGGGGTAATGAGAGCTTGACACCAATGAATACCACATTGCAATCATTAACTTAAGTAGAAGCATTTGGAAGCTAGATGAGACTTTTGCATGTTTTACCTCTACTTATTTATCTATCTTTCCAAAGTGTCCACCTTTTATATTCAGATTTCATAAGAGTACTCTATGACCATTATAGGATGTTTTTACTTTTCATTATGCATACATTTGGTCCATAGTACTTTCTTCTATGTTACACTTTGTGAATTATCATTGAACATCCTTACATTGAATATTTGATATCACTTTATAATCCATCTTGTATATTGCTACTCCTTTGAAGAATGAATCATTTGACTCTATGTAGCAATAGTAATCATCCTTGATATCCATTGATAGTATTAAAATGCAAAGTCCATGTTAGTTTTATCACCTTCATACTCGAGGACGAGTATAGGTTAAGCTTGGGGATGTTGATGCATGTAAAATGCATACATGAACTTTGCATTGTATTACTTATATTTAAGGGTTATATCATTGTTTTATATTGATTTTGGGAATATTTCATAGTTTCCCTATTTTTTGGAATTAACCCTGCACAGGCAGAAAACCCTATTTTCTATATTTTGATGTTTCAGGGACCCAAACGACGTCCAAATGACCTGGAAATTTACGAGCATCAGTTTTTGGAAGGAACGAAGCGTGGGAGCGAAGGAAGCGAACAAACGGAGGCCCGAGGGCCAAGATAGGGTGGCCCACGCGCCAGATTCCTTGGCCGCGTGGGACCCACCATCTTGGGCCTCGAGGCTCCGTTGCCGTCGATCTTTTTTCCCGAGCCTCCGTCTTGACCTAAAAACGACTATAAAAATAGTCCCCGACGCCCTTCGGAAAGGAGCGCCGCAGAAACACAGAAACCACGAAACAGAGACCTGGAGTTGCAGATTGGAGGGGGAAAACTCCGGCGGGGCGCTGCCGGGGTGGTCTCCATCTTCTCCAACGACTTCTCCACCGTCTCCATGATGAAGGGGGAGTAGTCCACCCCCTGGACTTTGGGTTTGTGGTGGTAACTTGATCCAATCTCTCTATGTATGATCATTGTTGAAGTCCATATGATGTGCCTTGCATGATTATGGAACTATCTTTGTAATTCCTATGGTGGATATTGTGGTATGAGATGATATTATGTTATGCATTTACCGTCATGTTGGGATTTTATGGTTTGTCATACTTTGGAATACATCTATGTTACATGCAATGGATTTATCTATTCTTAATGCCTTGTTTATCCGCGCTAACGGGGTGGTTGACAACCATCTCGGTGGGTAGATGAGAGGGATGTGGATGCACGTACATTAATAAATCATTGCACTAGTTCTTAGAATATGTTTTCCTTTAAGAGTATGATGTATGTGGGTAGAGAGTGGCCTAGTGACAGAAGGCATAGGCATTAAGTGACAGTAATGTCGCCCAACATTCTTTATCTGGGGGTAAAAAGGAAGAAGTATGATGTGGGAGTGACAACAAACCACGCTAGCCTTACGAGGGTGACCCTAGCAACACAAATGATTATTTTCTTTCAACTATGTGTCTTGGACATGTAGCCGTCATAGAAGTTACCATTAAAGCATGACAATTGTGTGTACTTTTTATCTATAACATGATAATCACCATAGATGGGAGAGAGAGGATTAAGTGAACCCATGAACCCATGTCCATTGTTCCTATAAAGAAAACCTTTGTCTTGTCCTCTTGCATTGAAGAGGATTGGGACACTTTTACATTCTTGTTTTGTTACATTAAACTTCCATCCATTAAATCAACCATCTTGTTCTTTAAACTTGTTTAGTGCATAATCAACTAAAACTTGTGACACTTTAGTTGTAGGGAATAGATAACTTTTACTTCTTGCTCCTGCGGATCGATACCCTACTTCCACATTGAGAGGTGCTACAGTGATCCCCTGCTCTTGGGGGTTATCAGCGCCCACGCTCTGCTTGCCGGGTGCAGTAGGGCCATCCATCACACCTAGGAAAATATACAGCGACAGGTTCAGCAATCTTCTACGCAAATGCAGTATCCAATGCAACAGCAAGGTTGCGTACCAGTCAAGGCGGTGCTGCAGGCGGTGAGTCGACCAATCGCCAGGCCTTCCCTATCTTCGGCATTTTTCAGCCTTTTTTCCAGATCGGCCACTCGACGACAGGCGTTGTTCAACTTCTCCGCCGCGTCAGCTGCTGACTCTGCAAGCACAAAACAAAAACATAGTCAACAGGCTGCAAAAAGATTCAACTTGAAAAGCTGCAATCCCATAAGAAGACACTCACTCTTGGCAGCTTCGAGTTGCTGCTGCAGGGTGGTGACCTCCGTCTCCATGTGAACGTACTGGGCGCCAGCCTTCAGTAGCTCTTGCATAAATGGCTATGTAACATCCTAAGTTTTTCAAGAATTTGAAAAATCAGAAAAATTAAAAACATTTTGAAAACTATATGTATTTTGATTTGAAAAGAAAAATCATGCATGCATTCATCATCTTCTTGCCTTGTTTGCATTGAAATTTCAAATGTTGGAATTATAGTTCCACTTTAAACTATATTTGATAAAATAATATGAATGGGCTTTATTATGCCTTACATAATATTTTTAATTTCTATGGTTTTATTTGTTCTATTTTAAATTTTTGGTTTTGATTTATTTATAAAATAAAGTTTAAAATAGCTAAGTTCCAAAAATTACATTTGTGGTATTTTATTTAATTTTAATAGGCCACAAAAGATTTTATTTAAAATCCTATTTTTAAAATTGACTTAACTTGTCAATTAAGCATTTTAGTAATATTTTTAATTTTGTATTTTGAAATGTTTGAAAAAGTGTGTTTGAATGTTTTAAATAACAGATCTTGATTTTACAAAAATTTAGAAACAAATTTGAGTTAAATTGAAGTTTTAAAACTAAAGTTATAAAAGTTTTCAGAAAAGAAAAAGAAATAAGAAACAAGAAAAGACAAAGAAAAAAAAGAGAAACGGGCCAACCGGCCGGCCCAACAAGAAACCGAGCCAGCCCAGCCGGACCGAGTCGAACCAACTCGGGTTCGAACCCGATGGTTGACTCCAGGAAAATTTCGGTTTTCCAAATCCTTTCCACTTATACACGATTATGTTGACAAATATAACTTCAAATCCGGATCCGCTTGATCCTACGCGTTGATAACTTCGAGGCCAATCTATTCCACCGACCCTTGGCCTATATAAACCCTTGTAGACGCCGACATCTCTTTTCCCCTTTTCGTTCCACCGAAACCCTAATCAGCGAAATCGTATTTCGTTGGTTTGATGACTAAGATCATCTCGAATCGCGACGGAACCTGAAACTTTGTTGAAGATCTCTTCAATACCTTTCCATCCCGGGAAGGCTCAACTCTTTTCATCAACCGTGGAGCAAGAATTTCGAATCGCTATCCTTCAGATTCGAAGTCGTATTTCTTAGATCTCTTCGCGCTCGGTTCTTCAAATCAAAATCTCTCCGGTGAGAAGGTAGATCTAACCTTTATCTACAACTTTCCTGTTGAACACTTTTTGTTTTGACGTACGGAATTTTTTGTACAATACAGATTGTGTTTCACGATTTTCGGAGACGAAAACAATCTCAAATCTTCGGGTCAAGAAGACGAAAGTTGTTCCCTGATCAAGACCTTTCATTTGCCCCGAGCCCAACCTTATTTGGTTGAGCGAGCTAAGAGATATTCGCGTTCGGAGTTTCGGACCAGAAAGGTATAATGCGATTTGTGACCAATCTATTCATCCACTTATGATATAATTGTGATAGTTAGATAGAGCACGTAATTATCTACAACTTTCATATAGATTGTTTTTCCATCCGAGCAACTTGAATTCTGGTCAAAATTCGTAGTCAACCGTAAAGTCAACGCCCAGTCAGCAGCTCCGTCAGCATCCTCGTCAGCGCCAAGTCAAGCCCCGTCAGCAGTCAACGCACGGTCAGCGCCCAGTCAGCGTTTTCTTTTTAAAAATCGTTCTAACATTTCAGAAAATTGTTAAAACTTGTAAATTACATATCTCTCAAACCGTATTTCCAAATTTAACAAACTTTATGTCTACGGATTCAGAAAATTGTGATCTGCTCAGATCTGTTAAAATATTTAACTTTTACCGAAACTAAATTTCGGTGATTTTAAAACTCTAAGTTTGAGTATTTTTTACATAACTTTAGTTTAAAAATAGCTTTTTGAGTGAATCCAATTGCATTGGATTTGTTTAGTTGCCCTCTATCCAGAAAAACTTCAGCCATATTTTTGTTAGTATTTTTGAATACTTTTGTATTTATGTAATATAGTTATTCTTTTTTTAGGAGTTGTTTAATTATATTTATTATTTAAAAATTATTTTTATCACATGTTCGAATCATTCATGACTTAGTATTTTTAGAAGAATTGAGATGCTCTCAAAAACACTTAAAAATAATTTGGACCTCATAATTGTCATCCTTTCCTTAGCAAAAATTTAGCACCTTATAAATTGTGTACTTTCCTTAGATATTATTTTGTCACCTTGTTTTGTTGAACTTACTTTCCTTAGAAATTATTTTGTCACTTGTTTTGTTAAAACTTTTCCTTATAAATATTAGGCATCTCGAAATGGTTAACTTTTCCTTAGCAAAATTTGATATGCTTGTATGTTAGCCCTATTTGACCCTCCAAGTTGAAAATCACCAAGTTAGAACTAGTGAAAACCATGAAGGACAAGAAGATGTTGAATTCGTCCATCTTTGAAGGCAACAAGAAGCAACTACAATAAAGATCAATGAAGTACTCAGCCAAGAAAACAGACTCCAGAAGCATCTCCAAGAAGCAAAAGCACTTAGAAGAAAATCAAGAGGAACTTCAAGAAGACCAATTACCTTTATTCTCTAAGTCTTTCTCCCTTTTCTTTTCTTCTACCTTAGACTTTATGGTGGCTAAGTTTATCCAAGACCAGCCCTGGTGATACCAAAACCATCAAGTCTATAAAATTTCAATGAAGTCATCACACCAAAGAGAAAGCTACAAGGAAGCCTGGATATGATTCTTGGGAAGACCAATTACATCTTTCTCTCTATCTTTTTCTGCTCTTCCTATCCCTCTTTAACTGTGGACATAGACCAAGTCCTTAGTGGTTATGACTAAGACCCTAGAGTACTACACTAGTAGAGAAAAGCCTTTTAGTGGCGCACCGTTTTGAAATCCTGTGGCGAATTCTGTGGCGCACCCCGCGCGTGCGCCACAGAAAATACTCGGAATTCTGTGGCGCACTAGTCAACCGTGCGCCACAGAATAGCGTTTTGAGTTTTAAAAAAAAGGAGCCGCCCCTGTGACGGAGCGACCCACGCCATCGCGACGCCGCCGCATCCTCCACGCTGGCCGCCGCGGCAGCCGCCTGGCCGTCGCCGGTGTCCGCCTCCGACTCCTCCCCGGTGGCCCTCGAGGCCGCGCGGCAGCTGGTGGCCCAACCAACTCCCCCACTCTGCCCTCCGGCTGTCCGGCACCAATTCCGGTCCGACCGGCCTCCGATGGCGTCGGCGACGGTGGACCTGGAGGCCGCCATCGCCGCCATCGCCGCCCTCCCTGCAAAGAAGCAGCGCCTGCAGGAGTCCTTCGACCGCCTCGTCACCAGCGCCCCCATCCCCATCCCCATCTGCAGGTGAGGAAGACCGGGTCGGCCGCGGCGGAGGGGAGGGATGCGGCCGGCGGCGGAGGGGAGGGTTGCGGCCGACGCAGTCGAAGAAGAGGTCGGCGCCCTGGCCGTAGATGCGCACGGGCGCGCGGCGGAGCAGGCGTAGGAGGATGCGGCCAGCGGGGGCCGTCCACCGCCGTCTTCCCCAAGTCCGGTGGCGGCGCAGGACCTGCGCGGCACGGGGCCGAGCTCCGCATGGACGGGGTCGTTGCGGCTGCTGGCGGCGGCTGACGCGACGAGGATCAGGCGGTGGTGCCATGATGGGGATCGGGTTGGTTTGGAAAGGAAGAGAGAGAGGGTGAGCGGTGGGAGATAGTGCTTCCCGTGCGTGCTGCGTGCGGTTGGTGCGGAGAGAGAGAACGGGTGCGTGGTGCATGTGGGCCTGCGTGGTGCGTGTGTGGCGTGCTGTGAGTGGTGCGTGGCGTGCTGTGCTGTGTTTGACCAGATCGTGGATAGATCTCAGATCTAAAAAAATATCTGTGGCGCACGGGTGCGCCACAGAAATCAGCATTTCTGTGGCGCACGGGTCTCGGTGTGCCACAGAAATTCTGATTTCCGTGGCGCACGGGTTTCGGTGCGCCACAGAAATCAAATTTCTGTGGCGCACAGGACTGGGGTGCGCCACAGAAATGCTGATTTCTGTGGCGCACAGGACAGAGTGTGCCACAAAAACCTGACTTTCTGTGGCGCACCAGGTTTCGGTGCGCCACAGAATTGCAAAATTCTGTGGCGCACCCAAAAACGTGCGCCACAGAAATACTTTTAGTGGCGCACGACTAATTGGTGCGCCACTAAAAGTGTTTCCACCTATAAGCGTTTTCCTACTAGTGCTAATTGATGGTCATTGAAGATCAATGAAACTACAAGGGAGTTGAAGATTCTTTGAAGACCAAACATGTGAAGACTTGAAGCAACCATACAACCTATTCAAGTTATTTTATATCAAGATTATTTTGTCCAACCTCGACCTAGCCAACTTGTCTAAGTTATTTGGTCTATGTATGAACTAGCAAAATTAGAGAAGTTAAAAAAAATTATTGACTTGTGATTTTATTTGCATATCATATTTTCTTAAGTGTTGTTTTGCTTGTATGTTCATTGTGACTTGTTTGATGTGTTAGAAATTTCGGAGAGAGACGAAGGCTTTTGCACCTGCTACTCCTGCTCTCCTTGTTGCCAAGGCAAGTGGCACACCCCCATAAATTTCCTAAGTATTTTTTATGCATGACTTAGTGTATTTTTCTATAAGCATGTGTTGGATAGTATTGCTATACTGAAACTACACTATCTCCTTTTACTAGTTGTCTAGAATCCTATTATAACTTAGTAGAATTATTGATGCTATGCAAAAGTGTTTTATTGAAAAGCTTAGATTTATTAAGTTAAAATGAACACCTGGGTGGATTTGGGCTTGATTGGATGTATGAGTTGAGTGTTGTCCCTAGGGGTTTTACCGATGGGATATTCACTTGTGGATTGCCACCCAGGAACAAAGAGATTTGAAGAACTCCAAGTGAAGATTGCTTCCAGTGCAGCCATTGGTCATATGGGCTCTGTCTTGATCGAATAAGTTGCGTGGACTCACCCCGGCTTGACAGGTGGTGGTAGAGGTTTGTAGGTGGAGCGCGTCAGGCCGGTATGGGGTGGGAAAATGCTTCTGAAGGATCTCGTCTTAACCTTCTTCTTTTCCCCTATCACTATTGGAGTGTGGGGATAGTTTGGGTTGGTTAAGTCTAATGGTGAACGTGCACAACCTCTCGAGAGTGTAAAACTAAGTACTTAGCCGTGTCCCCGGTTACGGACAATTCTGACCAGCTGATCAAGGACGTCAACGGAGGATCCCAACATTCCAACTTCTGAAGTAAAACTTGATGGGTGGACAAGGGTAGATGAGACTATGGTTTTCATGCCATACTTGTCTCGATTAAAAGGAAAGTGTTTTCCAAAAGAGATAGGAAAAATTGGCTTTATGCAAAATAGCCTTTGAACTCCACCAGCCAAATATGCATATAGGTTATTAGAGTTATTCCACTAAGTGTCCACATAGTGTCACTTGCCAGTTCCATTTTTAATGGTTCTGACCCACTCTGTTGCAAAATTTTATTTGTTGCAGATTGTTCTGACGACGAGTGAGTTTACGTTAAGGGTTTCGAGTCTGCAACCAACATGTTTCGCCTGTGGCACATGAAGATGATGGAGACTCACTGAAGAATAATGTTTTCCGCTGCTTTACTCTTTCAAAGCTAGCTTCGTGCTATGCAATTTGTAATGAATATTTTCCTAAGTACTGGATCCGCGTGTAATAATTGATACTTTGTTGTGATATTCATCGTAAACTGTGTGTGCAAATGAATCGATCCAAGGGTTTGCATTATACACAGGGATCTTGCCAATTTTTAAGTGCAGGTCTGCTACAGGCTACAACACAGCGGAAGCAAGTTCAGAACAGATTCATCGAGTCTGTGCACAACTTTAACACCCGATAGTGGTTCAACTGCGACACAAAAGCACAAACTTACATGATCTGCGGAGGCGGAAGTCGACGCAAGAGCACCTGTCGCCGCCGTCTCATCTTTGTCAGCTGCAACCTCAGGCTCTGGCTGTACGGACATCTCCGTGGCAGCCGCAGTCGCAGTAGCTGCTGGGGTTTCTTGCGGCTGGCTACGCGCCGTCGACGCCGCACTGCTCTTCTCTACCGTAGGTGGCGGTGGCAGGTCCTCATCGGATGATACACTATGTCACACATGCTAAGTGTCCAACTCGGCCAAATTCATAAGTCAAAATTGGTAGGGCACAGAAAACTTACTCTTCAGTGAGATCGACCATACGACCAGGTGCAAGCACGCCTATGCTCGGACGCGACCTTTTCGACGGGCGCGAAGGAAGAGAGCGGCTTGGAGGAACTTCAAGCGGGGCCATGGTCGACTCCGTCGCATTCCCTTCCTTCCCCTCAGAGTTCGCCGTGTCCTCTTCCTCGCGCGACCGCTTTTGCTGACCATCACTGGTCTGCGTCTCAACGTCGCCTTCATCAGCTTCTGGAGTATGGGCGGTCGCGAGTGAGGTCACCTCATCATCCGAGCCAGCTTCGAGTGGCTCATTATTCGGCACTGGGCCACTCTCTGTCAATGGAGGCATTGACTGGCAAATTCTGCGTCCCTGCACATGGAAATAGCAAAAGAAATAAACATACACATGCGTAACATAACAACTAACAAAATGGTGGCGAGTGTTACCTCCGGTAGAGGGTTGCTGGCTTCATAAGGTGCAACTGGCGACTTCGTCTCGCACGGTTCGTCGTCAGTCAGTATGGTAAGAGTCCTCACCAGCTTCTTCACCTCACTAGCGGACAGCTCCTCTGCGAGTGAGCGGGTTGGATCAGACACCCCGGTGTATGCCCACATGGCGTGCACCCGGGCTCGGAGAGGTTGCAATCGCCTTTCGATAAAGGTGTCCAGCAAATGGATGCCAGTCACCTCCTTGCCAACATTGGTCTGTAGCTTCAAAACCTTCTCCAAAAGCATGTCAGCTTCTTCAGCTTCGGCTCCGGTCGGTGGCGCAATCCAGGACGGCCTCTTCGCCACCGTGGCGTCTGCATTAAAGGGAGGCAACCCGAACGATTGGCTGCCCGTGGTCACATCCTTGATGTAGAACCACTTCTGGCGCCATCCTTGCACAGACTCAACAAACATAATCTTGAAGTACTCGACGTTAGGTCGAGTTTGCACTCCAAAACCGCCAGGGCCCTTGACGCTGTGCTGGCGCTTGACATTAAAAATGCGTCGAAACAACCCAAAATGGGGCGCGACCCCCAAGAAGCACTCGCAAATCACGAAGAAGCAAGCAACGTGCAAAAGACATTGGGGGTGAAATCGTGCAGTTGCACCCCATAGACGTGCATCAGCGCACGAAGAAAATCGTGAACAGGGAAGGAGAATCCCCTGTTCACAAAATCCACAAAACAGACCCTTTCATTGGGGCCTGGGCGCGGGATTACCTCGGCGCCGGGGATGCGAACCTGCGTCACGTCCGTCAGGATCAGCCCGTCGTTCCTCAGGCCGGTGAGCATCCGCTTGCTCACCGTAGATTTGGTCCAGGCGCCCATCTCCCTCTTCAAACCGCTGGCGGCGGCCACGCCAGCGGCGCTGTCCGCCGAAGCATTCGCAACGCTCCTGCCCTTCCGAGTGGCAGGCTTCGTCATCGTAGCGGTGGTTTTTGGCAAAAGCTTTGATGTCAGGCTATGGCGATGCGAGAGGAAGGAGAAGGAGAGCGGTGGAGGAAAAGGCAAGTAAAACTTACCTAGTTCCGCCCTCTGCATATTTACCATCAAGGGAGATTCAATCACAGTCGTCAATCCAAGATCGTGTGCTCCACGCGGAATCCTGCCGTACACGTGGCGGACATGGAGAACAACCGTCGCCGGCTATTCTGTCCACTACGCACGGAAATCTAGGAACCATCATCACACCCCGTGAAAATCGCGCCAGAGTGGTCAAATCCAGTCCAAACGGCACCGCCACTCAGTCAGCACTGCATAACGGGCCCACAAGCGTGTCGTGTCCCATCAGTCATACCAAGCACGCCATCGCTTGTCAGAAAATTGCAGTCGAGGCATGCGTCATTGCTGACGTCACTTCAGGTCTTATAACCTGATAAGACAGTCGAGTCCTTCAAACTTTACGACGAAGCCAGTACTTCGACTGCCTCGGTTGTTTCGGGGTGAAATTGCAAATTACGCAACACAAGACATAAAGGCATCGATAGTTTCTTCGACTGAAACATATTACTCCATCGGGAGCATATCAAAAAATTCTTTGACTTAAAATGTACAGGATAAAAGATTTGAGATTATCCTCCATTGCGAGCAATAAAGCACAATCTCGGGGTTACTCCCATCGGGAGCGCTGTCGCGCACCCGATAGAATAATGGCAAAGAATCAGTCGACAGACGACTCGACTCAGCTGATAAGCACAATGTAACACAAAATCATACACGATAAATTCCCGAGCTGCGTCCGCCGCAAAAATACCTCGGATGCTGCATGCATAATTGCAAAGGTAAGACCCGCCGATCTGTCGAGCTGGGCTAAGGACCGCTCCAGCAGCGTTAATCCTTGAAGCTTTCCGTGTCAGTAGACATGATGAAAAATCCCGACGGACGCGTTGGGTAATCTCAAAATTGTACTGCAGAACGATTCAGTAAGACCTCAACGGCCTGAGTCGAGTCTGACCAGTCTGTTTCAGATTCGAGTCCGGGGACTCGAGTTTGATTGAAAGCTAGTAAGGTTTTGCCCAAATGTGCAGTTAACCGGTCCCGATCCATCGAGCGTACCGGGCCTACTAAGTTATTATCTCCTGATTATCATAAGCAAAAACCATAGTCGATGAAATAATCGACATAGCCAGACAAAATGTGCTATTCATACAGGAATTCCAATCGTATACACAGGTGTAAAATATATGACGTGCACAGATGAATGAGTCCATGCCCGATTCTTCGAGTCAGACAAGTACTCGGGGGCTACTGACAGGGATATACCTTTCGGGTACCCTACCATGAGGGTACCTGGTGCACGTATCGACTAGGCCCAATTATCAAGAGCCTACATGAAGCCCATAAAGGAAGGCCCAAGAAGACGGAGTATCCTCCAAGTTAGACGTAGCCATAGTCGGTTTAGACTTTCCTTACTTGTAAACCTGAGTCGGTTGCGAACTCCCGGACCTAGCCTATTATATAAAGGCTGGGAGGGCCGCCGATGAAGGACACGCAATACTCGAACCACCAAAACCTAGCGAGATCGACATCTCGCCGGACTCCATTGTAGCTCGCATATACCCTCAAATCAATACCA
The DNA here is from genome assembly GCA_947311845.1 of Poa pratensis. Classification (NCBI taxonomy): domain Eukaryota; kingdom Viridiplantae; phylum Streptophyta; class Magnoliopsida; order Poales; family Poaceae; genus Poa; species Poa pratensis. Next base: position 51,581,028 of record CAMZMU010000048.1, on the reverse strand, counting down.
GACAAGCAGGAAGTAGGGTGTTACTCTCCGGAGGCCTGAACCTGCGTAAATCCTTGCTTTTGCCTGTCAGCCGACGAAACTACCAGCTCTACCACGTTCTCTCCCCCGTAATCTCAACCCTAGGTCCTTAACCATGGGATTTGATGAGTTAACCCTCGTCACTAGGTGTTGTATAATGCGGTTAAATCTCAGCATATTATTCTAATCCCCCCCGGTCTGTTCCTATTATCAGGTGATCTCATAAGATTAAAATCGCCAAGGCCCTGCTGGCCCCCCTAGTTCCGCAACTGACCATCGGTTCATACAAAAATCTAGTCGGGATCGATCCACCATCTTGACATCTTCGAAACTCATCTACGCTACCACGCGACCATGAAAAACAGGGAGTGTGGTCCGTACAAATTCTCACTTTTCACGACCATGAAAAAAGGAGAGTGTGGTCCGTTACGTCATTGCTAAGCAGTGTTGAGTATCGGCGACGTATAAAGTTTGCCCACCCCGTTGCAACGCGTAGTCATTTAGCCAGTACCAATAATATGCATTGACCCATCATGGTTGGTTTTTCCAGTCACAAAGTACACCTAGGCCCTGCCACTAGCCGCTCGCGCGCCACCACTCCCCATGACCCGCCGTCGCTAGCCCTACACCATTTTCTAGTATTCTTATTGAACATTGTGGATACATCCTACCCCGACCCACCATTTCATTCCGCTTGTCGCCGGAGCTGGTCCATGGTCGTGGTAGCCGCCGGTGCTCTGTTGCGCGAAAGCGGACGGGAAGAAATAGGGAAGAAAAGGGGAATAAACCTAGCTTATGGTTTTTCTGTCTTTTTACTAAGGCTCATTGCCCCCAACTGGCCGGTTTTGACTTGACCGTTCCCAGTTCTAAAATAGTTACCCCATATTTCTGAATAGATGCTAGACAGTAATATTCATGCATCCGAATCAGCTATAACAAAATATGTAAACAGGAAGAAAATGCTATACGAGTATCCTAAGGTTTATTTACGTTTCAAAAGGTAAAAACAGTGTGCCCATGATATATTTTCTCATTATTTTCTTTAATAAAATGAAACTGAACAAATGAAGCTAAAATAGAAGAATTATACCATTGGTTTAGCGTTCACAATCCAATCACCAACACTGGAAGTTCTTCTTAGGTGTACACCCTGATCAAGACAGGTAATTTAATCATGAATATAAGTCTGCCATAGATTTAAAATACCCTAGATGGTAACTATGTTCAGAATAAGCTAAACCGAAGCGCGTTTATTTGAACTGCTAGCTGATGGATGAATAGAAATATTGTGTGTGTGCGTGCAAAAAATTTGGTCTGTTTTATCGTTTCTCTTTTTTTTTTTTTTTTTGCTGTTTTTTATTTTTTGTTTTTTCGCTTATTTCCTCCCCTTTTTCTTTTTGGGTAATACATCAATATATGTGATGATTTTTCTGAACTGGCAAACTTTTTTGAAAACGTTAACATTTTTAATTTGACTATGTGAATATTTTTAACTGCTAAGCTTTTTTGGATCCATAAACATTATTTTGAACACTTTGAAGAATTTTTTAGACACGTGTTTTTTTGTAATTTTTATCCGTGAACATTTTTTGAACATCATGAACAATGTTTTTAAACACATGATTTTTTAACTCCCTGAACATTCCTTTAAATATGTGCACATTTTCAGATACCGTGAACAATTTTCAAAACCCCAAATATTTTCTAAAACAACGGTGATTCTTTTTTTTTTTAATGCTTAACTTTTCTAACTATGTGAACATTTTTTTGAACTTCGTGAACAATTTTTTCGAAACCCATGAACATTTTTTTGATTTTTTTTCGCAAGATCTAATAAGTATGTTCACAGGTTAAAAAAAATGTTCACATGTTCGAGATAAATGTTCGAAGGTTCAAAACTATGTTAACTAGGTCCGAAAAAAGAAAAAGGAACGGAAAAATAAAACAAAAAAGAAATGAAAAAGAAAAATACAAACCAAAAAGGTGAAATAAAGGAAGAATGAAAAAAGTAAAAATTAAACAATAAACATAAAGGCGAAAATACAAAAGAAATGGCCACGAGGCGACCGCATGCTACTACTTGCTATGAGCGAGAAATAGTGCATACGTATTCGCTAGCATCAAATCTAGAACAAACTTACGAAATTGCTAGAAAAAGGCGACCTTTTAGAAGGTCTGCCTCGCGCGCTCCTAGCATGACAAGTGTCACATTTTCTTTTCTCTTGCACTCTCTTCTCGCGAAGTGTCAGCTTCTCTTTCCGGCGAGTTCTGGGATTTGTCAGCATGTGTGACAAGTGTTGGAATGAGAGAATTTTGGTGGGATTTATCTTTCCGACCCGGGCGGAGGCTGTAAGCGCATTTATTTCGAGATTCAAATTTTTTAAATGTAATATGTCAACTGTTCGACCAAATAGGAACCATTTTCACTTTTGAGCTACTCACGTCGAGATATTTATCCCATGTCGATAGGTTTTGACAAACTTTTTTTGTACTTCCAACAGTTGAATGTTTGTACTTCAGGTTTCAACGCACTTGTAATTATGGATTTGCAGCGTGTTTCTGTACTTTGGCTTTGAGTGTTTTGTACTTTGGGTTTTTAATATTTTGTACTTCGCGATTCTTTGTGCCTTCGGTTTTTGCACTTTGTGATTTTTTGTACTTTGGTTTCTTGTACCCCGTCTTTATGTGTAGTTGTACTTCTTCATTCACGAATTTTGTACTTCGAGAACTTTTTACTACATACTTCAGAATTTTTGTACTTTAAATTTTTTACTTCGGGAATTTTTATGCTTCGTGTTTTGCACTTTGAAATATCTTACATGCGTATAAGAAGTACAACCGTATATTGTACATACAAAGTACCGAAGGACAAGCATAGGAGAAAAGTGAACTCTGCCTGCTACAAGGAACCCGCGTACGAGGGTCATATACTGTCGTGGTGGGATCACGGCAGATGCCATAGGTATGGCTAAGATGGGGCCGAATGGTCGTTGGGGGAATCCGGGGAGGGTTTATGCACTCAATAAGTGCACACGCAAGAACACGCAAGAAACCGCAAGAACTCGAACGATGAATCAAGAAACCAAGCACACAAAGCACACCACGATGTACCCTGCTTCGGGGCTCTCTTGTGGAGGTAACACCCCTACTGCTGCACTATCCTACTCAGTGTATAGCTCAAGGTGACAAGTACAAGCTGCTCCTCGAGCTGTATGATGATACAATAGTGAGAACTTGAGGTAAAAGATGGCGCTACACGGGAGGAAGAAGGCACTCCGAGCTAGAACCGAGGTGTTCCCGGGGTGTTCCGAGGTTTCTTTCTCTCTTTCTTTCTCTGTTGATCGATCTGTCCGTGCGTCCCTCAAGCTGGAGGGGGTGAAGCCCACTATATAGGCCAGCCGAGTTACCGTTGTGCCCCTCGCTGAACACTGTTGCCATGCCTCTGCACCGGTCACCACCGTACCTCTGTCAGGGACAAGACGTGGCCTGCCCATCTCCTGTTGCCTAACGGCAGAACTAGCATGTCCCCTCTGACAGAGACAGGACGTGGCCTGGCAGAGCTACCTCGTAGCCTTTTCCCAGATCTCGCGTGGTCAGCGGTCAGAGACATGCTGGCCCGCCGAACCCGGGGCACGCCTCTGCCAGGCTCCGTGACAGACGCTCCCGCGTCAGGCGCTCTTGTACCAGGCAGGAAGTGACAGGAGCATTGACTCCTGCCCGACCTACAGCCTCTTACCTCGGTTAGCTCGGCACGGATGTGATGGCTCCGTACCTAGGGTCTCGCGCTTAAGATCTTTACCAGGTCGGATCTTACTTCCTTCCAACAGCTTCTCCTGCTCCCGCAATACAAACCATAGCACCGAGGTAGTTAGGTCGGCTGAACATAGCTCGGACAGTGAACCTCGGTTCAGGCCAACGGGATACCTCGGACCCCTCCGGGCCAAGATAGGTCGGCCTTTAAACTCTCCAGGTCAAGGTGAAGCTCGGATTCTCCCAGGCCCAAGCAGGTCGGCCCTTTCCGTACCTCGGCATATCTTTAAACTCATCTTTATACCAAGCCTTGACCCTACCCGGGGGTAGCCCCCCGACATTAGTCCCCGTCTTAGCCATACCTATGGCATCTGCCGTGATCCCACCACGACAGTTGGCGCCCACCGTGGGGCAGATTGAGGCGTTGGAGGGAGTTTACATCCGGACGGGCTCAGGCGAGCGTGTTCTTTCCGGGCTTATCGCCAAGATCGGTGAGTTCACCTTCATCAGCGACAACGCGGGGTGTTTCGCCGGCAAGCCCTTCCCCGAGCACGGCTTCACCATGATGCTTGGCAGCTTCGTCACATACGTTGCTGTCGAGGTTGTTCGCGAGTACCCGGAGCAGGTGCTCGTGGACGACGAAACTCCTCTCCTCGCGGCTTTAGGTCGGCGTATCACTCGCCCCGAGAGCTGCGTGGAGGTGATGATGACTGGTCCGGTTGATGCCGCTGGCAAAGTAGATGCCAGCAAATCCAAGCCGGCCGAGGTTGCTAAGGTGAGATCTGCAAAGCCCAGGCTAGAGAAAGAGTTGCCTGGCACCCCCGAGCTGCAGGGCCGAGGTGCGACCCTGGTAGAGATAGTGGAGACACTGGCAGACCCAGTAAATCCAGGAGTGGATGTAGTGGTGACTGTGGCCGACCTAGAGGCAAAGCGTGTCCTGTTGCAAAAGGAGGCTGTAGCAATGATAACAGCTAGAGATGAGTTCAATAGAGATCTGCGTGAGTACAATGCAGCGAATGGCTTCACCCCGGTAGCAGTTGATACACATAGGGGAGCCGAGGTGCGGCAGAGAGGCAAGGGGCTCAATGATGAGATAAACAGGGAGGCTCGACCTACCACCTCGGCTAGGAGTGAGAGTCGCGTGTCGACTGGAAGGCCGGTATATAGTTCCCCTGCTAAGAACCTCAGAGCTGCCGAGGCAGGCAGGGCCGAGCTATCCGGGTTGACTGGAGATGCATGGCGTGCGCAGCAGAAGCGAGTCAATGAGTTAGTGTATGTAGCTAACCAGCAGAATGAGGCTCTCCGCAGAGCATATGCCGGGGCTGGTGATTCGGAGATGGTTTATTCAGCTAGGCCAGTTAGTCAGGTGTCCAAGGGGCAAGCCTCGTCTCCACTCGTCGGAGGAGCCGATCGAGCCCGGAGTGTCACCTCGGGTCAGAACAAGCAGCTGCAGATGTATGATCCGGTGTTAGCAGCAAAGCAGAAGGTGGGCCAGGGCAATGCTAGCCGAGCTAAGGGAAACCCCGGCCCAGGTAATGCAAGCCGAGCTAAGGGTAACTCCGGTCAGGGAAATCAGAATGGCGGGCAAGCAGCGTCGGCTGGCCGAGGTAAACCACCTCCGCCCCCGAGGTATCAGCAACAACCCGGCCGCAGGGGCAATATCAGCGAGAGCCGGAGTATGTTCAGCAACCTCAGAATGTCGGTCAAGGCGATGACCGATATGATGATGGAGACTCGGCCATGGCGCGAGCTGGATACCACAGAGTGGATGGGGCGTTGGGACCTCGGATAGGAGGTCGGATGTTAGCTCCAGGCGATGTTCGTAACAAGCTGGATAGAATCTACTTATCCGAGCAACTGGAGGAGGAAGGCCCTCCTGGTCCGGCGTGTTTTGGACCTCGGATCATGAAGGAGCCACCACCGCCAGTATCTCAGTTCCAGTTAGGTCGGAACACCAAGCCATACAACGGGAGCACCAAGCCACAAGATTGGCTGACAGATTATGTATCCTCGGTGCACATAGCGGGGGGCAATCGCCGATGGGCGGTCCGGTATCTCCCGCACATGTTGGAAGGTCCAGCTCGGATCTGGCTGAATAATTTGCCGGAGTATAGTATCAACTCCTGGATAGACTTGGAGCTGGCGTTTAACAGCAACTTTGCTAGTACATACAAGAGGCCAAACCGACCTCAGCTCCTGGCAGCATGTAAGCAAGATGATCATGAAACTGACCGAGAATTCTTAACTCGGTGGAGCAATGTTCGGAATTCCTGTGAAGGAGTTGTAGAGGCACAGGCCATTTCCTGGTTTGCAGATGGTTGTCGACATGGCAGCATGCTGTGGCAGAGGCTCCAAAGAGATATGCCGAAATCCCTAGCAGAAACAATCCGGATTGCAGATTCTTATGCTCTGGGTGATCCGATGCAGCCAGCAGCAGAGGCAGTGGCACGTAACAGAAGGAGGGAGCCAATAAACAACCGGCTCGGACCAAGGTGTAATGACCGCCAAGAGTTCGGACAAAAGAGGAGGGAGCCGGACTACCCATACACCTCGAACCAAGTTGCAGCGGTGAACCCGGATCAGCCCGGAGCTGGAGGTGTCCAGAGGCCGAAAATCAATGGTCCGGCATTTAGTCCGAACCCGGAGCCACCCTTGACTTATGAATCAATGATAGATGGTCCTTGCTGTTACCATACGACCGACCCGCGCAAGCCAGCCAACCATTCAACCCGGCAGTGCAGCTGGAACCGCAGAATCAGGAAGAAGGGGCGAAGGCCGGAGGAATCAGAGCAGGACCACCTCAGAGATTTCAGCCGAGGCCTAACCCAAATCTGTCCGGAGCAAATGTTACCCCGATAACCACTGCACCTCCTCCGAGGCCTGCAGCAGCAAGGCCCGTGAATGTTGTGAATGTCCGAGGTAATAACAACAACAATGGTGCCGGACCAAGTCAGCAGTATGAATACCCCGGAAATGACTATAGAGAGGCTCATGCGAGCTATGTGGTCTTTGTGACCGAGCCAACTGACAAGAAGAGCGTGCAGAGGCGTGCCATGGAGGTGAATGCAGTAATGCCGGTGGTGCCGACCTATATGAACTGGTCTGAGCAGGAGATCACTTGGAGCAGGAAAGACACACCTCGGATCATGCCGAGCCCTGGAAAGTATGCCCTGGTGGTAGATCCGACGTTGTGTGGGCCTACTAACAATGTGAGGTTTACCCGAGTTCTGGTGGACAATGGCAGTGCCATCAACATCATGTACCGAGACACAATGGTGAAATTGGGCATATCGCCAAATCAGTTGATGCCAAGCAGTTGTACTTTTCATGGGATTGTGCCTGGCGTTTCCTGTGCACCCATGGGCAAGATATGGGTGGATGTAGCATTTGGAACCAAGGATAATTGCCGAGTTGAGAGTATCGAGTTCGAGGTGGTGGACTTGGAGAGTGCATACCATGCATTGCTTGGAAGGCCGGCTCTGGCCAAGTTCATGATTTCCACCCATGTTGCATACCTGAAGATGAAAATGCCAGGGCCTAATGGGATCATATCCATCTCGGGTGACTACAAGCGAGCCATTCAGTGTGCCTCGGCGGGGTCTAATCTGGCCGAGTCTTTGGTGATCGCAGCTGAGAAGAAGAAGCTGCATCAAGTGGTGGCAATGGCGCAGTCAACACAGCTCGGCATGTCCGGACTGATGAGCCCGGACTCAACTGCAGCATTTGAGGTGCCCAAGGAGACCAAGAAGATCCCCATTGACCCGGAGCACCCAGAGCATATGGCCATCATTGGGACCGGGCTGGGCGAGAAATAGGAAGGCGAGCTCTGTCACTTCCTCCGTGAGAATCGGGATATCTTTGCATGGTCGGCTAAGGACCTGCCTGGTGTTCCGAGGGAGTTGGCAGAGCACTCTTTATTTGTCAGGCCAGAGGTGAAACCGGTGAGGCAACCGACCCGTCGTCTCTCAGACGACCGAAGACAAGTGGTGCTGGACGAGCTGGCTAAGTTGCTTGCAGCCGGGTTCATTATGGAGGTGCTGCACCCGGACTGGATATCCAATCCGGTCTTGGTGGAAAAGAAGAAAGACGAGCCAGCCGTGGTCAAGGTGTGGCGCATGTGCATTGACTTCACTAACCTCAACAAGGCGTGCCCGAAAGATCCATTTCCATTACCTCGGATTGATCAAGTGATTGATTCCACTGCTGGTTGTGAACTGTTGTCTTTTATCGATGCGTACTCTGGTTTTCACCAGATACCACTGAACCCGAAGGATCAAATAAAGACTGCTTTTATTACCCCGTATGGGGCGTATTGCTATCGTGTCATGTGTTTTGGTCTGAGAAATGCCGGGGCAACTTATCAGAGGTGTATGCAGAAATGCCTGCACTCTCAAATGGGCAAAAATGTGCAAGTGTATGTCGATGATATCGTCATCAAAACTAAGGAGAAACGTACTCTCCTCGAGGATCTCGAGGAGACATTTGTGAATTTGAGAAAATATCGGTTGAAGCTTAACCCGGACAAGTGCACCTTTGGTGTCCCGGCTGGAAAGTTGCTCGGATTCCTGGTGTCTAGCCGAGGTATCGAGGTTAACCCGGCCAAGATCCGAGCTATTGAGAACATGAAGTTACCGAAGTGTTTGAAAGATGTGCAGAAATTCACAGGGTGCCTAGCCTCGTTGAGCCGATTTGTAGGTCGGCTGGGAGAAAAAGCCTTACCTTTGTACCAGCTCATGAAGAAAAGTACCGGGTTTACATGGACCCCGCAGGCCGACGTGGCGTTCAATGAGCTGAAAAAGATGTTGTCCACTGCCCCGGTGTTGGCGTCACCATTGCACAATGAGCCGATGTTACTTTACATTGCGGCCACAAACCGAGTTGTAAGTGTGGCAGTGGTGGTGGAGCGCGAAGAAGGTGGCAGGTCGGTGCAGAGACCGGTGTATTACTTGAGCGAGGTGATCTCTACCTCGAAGCAGAATTACCCTCACTACCAGAAGATGACGTATGGTGTCTACCTGGCGGTCAAGAAGTTGAAGCATTATTTCCAGGAGCATCCCATGACGGTGGTGTGCGAAGCTCCAATCTCGGAGATCATCGGGTGCAAAGATGCAACTGGCCGAGTTGCCAAATGGGCGATTGAGGTGTCTCCATATGCACCACATTATGAGAGAAGAGATGCAATTAAATCCCAGGCGTTGCCGGACTTCTTTTGTGATTGGGCCGAGATGCAGTATGAGCCACCCAGGCCGGACTATAATTATTGGAAAATGCATTTTGATGGGTCCAAGACAAAGATCGGGCTGGGGGCTGGAATAGTCCTCACCTCGCCGAAGCGAGATCAGCTGAAATACGTGCTGCAGATTCATTTCTCAGCATCAAACAATGTGGCGGAGTATGAGGCCTTAATCCATGGCCTCAATGTGGCGAAGGAGATCGGTATCCGGCGTGTAGAGTGCTTCGGCGATTCCGACCTGGTGGTGCAACAATCTTCTGGAACTTGGGATGCTCTGGATGCCAACATGGCGTTATATCGGTTCCATGTGCAAAAGATATCCGGGTTCTTTGAAGGGTGTGAATACAGGCATATACCTCGGACAGAAAATAATGCTGCCGACGTGTTGTCAAAGCTCGGTTCATCTAAAGAGGCAGTACCACCAGGGGTAGCCCTGAATCACTTGAGAACTCCTTCAATCAAACCTTCTCCTGAATCCGAATCTATTTTCATCCCGGCGGAGCAAGAGCCCGGACCTGTTCCAATGGAGGTAGACGTCGGTGCGTTTGGTCGGACCCGGGGACTGCGTGGCAGAGCTCGGGGACTGCGCACCGAACCTCGGGGACTGCTCATCAAGACTCGGGGACTGGTCGCAGGATGGTGGAGGAAATAATGGAGGAGATTATGGTGGCCGAACCAATGGAGGTGGACGAGAATTTTTTCCTTTGCACCCAGTGCCGGAGTGGGCGGAGCAAATCATGAAGTTCATAACGGAGGGAAGCTTGCCAAGTGACACAACCGAGGCTAGGAGAATCCAAAGGAGGGCAAGGCGTACACCATCATCAACAAGGAGCTCTATAAAAGAAGCGTAACCGAGGTGTTGCAACGGTGTGTCGAGCCAGCTGAAGGCAAGGAGATGCTTTTGGAGATCCACCAAGGAGAGTGTGGTCATCATTGCAGCACAAGAGCTCTGGTGGCCAAGGTGTTCAGGCATGGGTTCTATTGGCCCACTGCTCTTGCTGATGCAGAGGCCATAGTCCGGAGATGTGAAGGATGCCAAAGGTTTGCCAAGCAAACGCATATGCCAGCCTCGGCGCTCAAAACAATTCCTATCACTTGGCCGTTTGCGGTATGGTGTTTGGATATGGTGGGAGAGTTCAAACCAGCCCGAGGTAACATGACGCACATACTGGTGATGGTGGACAAGTTCACCAAGTGGATCGAGGTGAAACCAATCCGGAAGTTGGATGGTCATTCAGCAGTGACTTTTTTGAAGGAGATCATTCTGCGATATGGTACCCCCATAGCATTATCTCGGACAACGGCACGAACTTTGCTGTTGGAGAATTTGCTCGGTTTTGCATGAACAAGGGAATCCGGCTGGACATAGCCTCGGTGGCACACCCGGAGTCTAATGGACAAGTGGAAAGATCAAATGCTCTAGTGTTGGCCGGCATCAAGGCTCGGCTCATTGAACCACTGCTGAAAACGCCGGGGTGTTGGATAGATGAGATACCAGCAGTACTGTGGGGTCTAAGGACCACGCCAAATCGATCAACTGGCTATACGCCATTTTTTATGGTCTATGGGGCAGAAGCTATGCTACCCACTGACATCGAATATGATGCGCCCAGAGTGGCAATGTACACTGAAGCCGAGGCAAAAGAGGCTCGGGAGGATGCAGTAGATCTGCTTGAGGAAGCTAGAGAATTGGCCTCATCTCGGTCAGCAATATACCAACAAGGTCTCCGACGTTATCATAGCCGGAGTATCAACCCTCGTGTGTTTCACGAGGGAGATTTGGTGCTGAGGCTGGTGCAGCGCAAGAAAGGTCGGCACAAGTTGTCACCTCCATGGGAGGGACCGTTCATTGTGAGCCGAGCTCTGCTCAATGATTCGTACTATCTAATAGATGCGCAGGAACCAAGGGAAGATGGGCTGGACAACCCCGGATCAGAGGTCAGGCGACCATGGAATATAGCTCTACTCCGACCTTTCTACTCATGAAGGGCGCAATGTATGTGCCTCGGTTAATCCTTAATGAAATGTCGGCACTCCGAGGTTGAAGCTCGGGGACTGCCTCGCTCTTGTGCTTGTGTTTTATTTCTGTTTGTCAATTTCGTTCATATGCCGAACTATTTTGAACCTCGTCTCAAACTTCAAGTAATGTATGCTGTGTAACTAATCTTGTGACTCGACTGACGAACGCCGAAATGGTAGTCAAGAGCAAAGATGAAAAAACGTGGGAAACATGAAAATGGACTCGGGGACTCGGTCCAAAAATATAGTTCGGCATGTGTCGTTTACTAACCCCTGTCTTTACCTTTCGTTTATGTCGGATGATTTTGAAACACACCTCGACATTTGCTAAGTACTGTATGCTATAAACAACAATCTTGTGACTCGACTGTCGAACGCCAAAATGGTAGACAAGAGCAAAGAATGCCAAGTATAGTAAACACGAAAGTGAACTCGGGGACTCGTTCCAAAAGGGTTCGGCATAAATTCTTAGAAAAGCATGGTTCGGATAGCAAGATAATAGTACTGGTAGCAAGGCAAACTACTTAAGTGTATATTACATCTGCACCCGGCATACCGGGGATTTAATGTTTTGCTTGAGACAAGTTCAGGCCTCGGAACCAGAGACCTCGGTCGCCGAGTTGTGGTAGCGGGGACCTCGGAAGCAGGAGCCTCGGGCGCAGGAACAACCTCGGGCGCAGGAACACCTCGGTCGCGGAAGCAACCTCGGTTGTTGGAGTGGATGCCGGGGTGTCCGTCACGTCGGGGGAGATCACCTCGGTGGCTACGGCTTTGCCGGACTTGCCCTTGGAGTTCGGAGGTTCGTCGAAGCTGAAGTCATCATCAGAGCCTTCAGCCACCTCGGTTGTTTTGCCGGCCTTGCCCTTGGAGCTCTCAGGCTCGTCAAAGTCAATTTCCTCGCCGTCAGAACTTCTTCACCGGACTCTGCTTCCTCGTCCGAGCTCTCTTCATCCTCAGAATAGAGGCGCCCGTCATCAAAGGTCCGGGTGTTTGCATAACTAGCAAAGCGGTCGGCTGCTGCTTGGCGTTTCGCAATGCCATCAGGGGTGGAGTTCCAAGGAGAGCCCCTGCGCAGGGAGGTAACCGTGTGGATCTCAACATCTTCATACCAGACAGCACGAACACCAGGGCCTTGTCCGCTCCAGCCCGAGCTGATGAGCATCTCCACTCCCGAAGTCTAGCCTCGGCTCCTTTCAGCTTCGTGGCGAGCTCGTCGATGCAAGTGGGAGTCTTGACCTTGGGCCAGAGGGCACGGTGGACCTCGATGGCAGCATCAACCAGCTTGGTTCCAATGGCCCGAGCGGCCTGATCCGAGCATTAAGGGCAACAAGGTGGTCCTGGATATCCCAGCTTTCGCTGAGGGTTTCTGTCTCAGCCCTCTTTGCCCGAGCTGCTTGAACTTCGCGGATAGCCTTGTCCTTGGAGTGCTCAAAGTTCTCTGAAGAAGACAAAAAGGCTGTCGCTGAAATAAGGCATACGGTGGCACGGGGTGTAGGTCGGCAGAAAATAAGGAAAAGGGGAAAGAAACTTACTGTCCATTTGGTGATTAATCCGAGCGAGCTCGGACAACCAGCTTTTCGATATAGCTCGGAGGGCGATAAGTTCGGCTTCGGCCGAGGTGGCGCGGCTCTCCAGGGTCTTGGCAAGCTCTTGCTGCTGTTCGGCGGCCTGGTCTTTGACCTTCATAGCGTCCTCCACAGCAGTTTTGGCTTCATTAGCCCGGTTCAGCTCTTGTTGCAGCCGAGCTATTTCATCTTCGGCTGTCTTCAACTTGGAGGCGTAATCTTTGTCGCTCTGCTCCTTGCGGATAGAAGAGTCCGGTGAGACTTCTTCAGTCTGTTGTGATCCAGCAGGAGGTTCTTGAAGATCTTTGTCCGAGCATTGTTGCACTCCTGAAAAAATAGAGAGATCAGTTCGAAGAAATCCGAGGTCTTTTTAGCACCCGAGGCCCGGGGACTTGGCATTGGCCTCGGGGACTCAGCATGGGAGAAATGACAAGTTTTTGAGATTCAAGCCGAGCAATTTTAACTCGGTGGAGTGTCAATTGCTCAACCCGAATCTCGGGGACTGGGAATAGTGTATGTTTGTCATTTGGTTTCAAAGGAAGAAAGAGAGTTGCGTAAAGAAACTTACCGAGGCCTTCTTGCTGCAATCAAGGACCGCAGTCTGCATGTTGTAGATGGACTGGAGCACGGCGCTAGGTCCAACTGGATGCTCAGAGCTCGGGTTAGAGGAGACCTCGGCAGTGTCAGCCGAGTTCCAGTCCATGTAGTGCTTCTCCGAGCCTAAGCTGTTCCCGCTCTTGGTCCGGAGTTGCCCGACCTCCCAGCTGCTGATGTTCGGCTGGATGGTAGCAGCGAAAGAGCTCGGGAGGTGGCGACCTGAGAGCTCGAGGGCGCGGTCTTGATCAAGGTGGACCTCGGCGCAGAAGCGGAACATGCGGCACCAGTTGGGTGCTCGCAGCCTTGGGGCCCGGTGGCGGTGGCGGCATTGGAGTTTGCTGTGGCTGTTTGGGGGGCTCAACAACTGGAGCTGAATCTTTCTTCTGCTTCTTCTGCTGCTGTTGCTGCTGGTTGCGCGCAGCTTGAGACTTGGGGGAGAGCCGAGGCTCCTGCACGGTCTTAGCCGGAGTCTTGGCGCGATCTGTCTCCGCATCCTTCTGAGGAGGCGGAGGAGTCTGATCTCGGCGGGGAGCAGAGTGCCCCAGGCCGGAGTCAGAGCTCGGCGGTGGAAGTTCGGCGGAGGAGACACGCACCGGGGAGGAGATGGTCTTCTCCGGGCTGCTGAGGTCAATGGACCGTTCTGGAGGAGAGGCTCTGGCGGGGCTGCCGAGGTTAACCTCGACCTCGGTGTCTGAGCTTCAACCACTGGAGGCAGTGGTGAGTGTATCGAGCTATGGCTCTGTTTGATCTGCCGAGCCGGGCTAGACGAAAAAGAAAAGATTAAGTTAGAGTAAAAAACTTAACCTCGGAACAGCGTGAAAGGTAAAAAGGAGCAAGGTGACTTACGCATCTTCTTCCACGGGGCCTCGCTTCTTGTGCCTCGCCGAGGTCTTCTTGGCACGCTTGGCTTTGGGCGCCGCAGTCTCCGAGGTCTTGGAAGCCTCGGCATCCGAGGTACCAGGTCCTGAGCGCTTCCGGGAAGCTGCAGACGCTGGATGAAAGTTCTTATATGTTGGAGGAGCATATGAAATGGGAATAACGTTGACAGGTTCCAGAATTTGGCAATCGTCATCGTCATCATCGGGCCAATCCTGGATAGGCGATCGAACTGGTGGGCGGTGCGAGGTGAAACCACGAGTCTTACCCGAGGTGGCCTTGGGAATGGGGAGGTGATCCTCATTGTCCGGATCTTCAACCTCGGCGGCGGCCGGGACAGGCAGGTCGGGAGTCCACTCCTTAGAAGAAAGGGGGCCATCCTCGATTTCCTGTCGAGTGAACTTCTGCAGAGGTGGCAAGGTAAAACCGAGTTAGCACAAGAATCAATACAAGGCCGGGGTGAAAATGAAACCGAGGAATATTTTACGTCGGGTAAAGTACACTTACTTGAGCTGGAAGGTGATCTCGGTCATAGGGCTTGACACCCCATTTCCACTTATCGGGCATGGTGGTCTTGGCGATGGCCGGATGCGCCTCTTCACCTCGGAGTCATCAAGTTCAAAGGTGCTGTGCGAGTGGGGTCGTAGCGGCCACTCATATGGCAGATCTTATGGGCCCGCTCTTGTAAAGGGCTAACTCGGCGGGTGATCATGGTGCGCAAGATGTCATCTGCCCCCAGCTTTTCTCCTGGAGGACATCATGGTTTGGTGGATCAGAAGAACCTCGGGAGCGTCGGGTGCAGGCTCATAATCCCAGTTGAGTTGGGCAGCGGGGTTCCAATGGTGAACTCCGGCAAATTGATGAGATCTTCGGCCCGGGTTCTTCACATAGAAGAAGGAGCGTTGCCATTTGCGGCAGGAGTCCAGGCCCTGGATCCGAGGAAACTCAGAAAGGCGCCGAGGTGAAATCGAGGCCGCCCCGCAAGCGTCATCTCCTTGTCCACGACCTTCTTGTTCGGGACACTTTGCTTCTTCAGCTGGAAGTACTTGGCCCAGGACTCGATGCTTGGCCATAATCCGAGGTAACCCTCGGAAAAGGTCGCGTAGGCCGAAAGTTGGAGGATGGCGTTGGCGGGCAGGTGGTGTGGCTGTAGCCCAAACTTGTTCAAGAAATCCCGGAAGAATTTCCCGGCCGGGAGCCCGAAGCCACGTTCAAAGTGATCCAGGAAGACGACCCGCTCCCCGGATTCCACCTCGGGTTCGATATCTCCTTTCTTCGGAATCCGGCAGATGAGTTTAGCCGGGATCCGCCGTGAATCTCGGAGCCATTTGATGTCGACCTCCGTGACATCGGATCCCTCCCAGCTACCTCGTTCTCCAGTGCTCCTTCCTCGGCGGGATCCGAGGCAGAAGACATGTTGACGCTTTCCTGCAGAAGAGGGAGGTTCAACCGGGGTAAGTACCTCGGACAGTTCAGGATAGCCGGGGTAAAATACCTCGGATCATTCAAACAGCCGAGCTAAAGGATTTAGGCGGGAAACATGTTTCTACCGTGCGAGATACTAGCAAAGATCTACCGATGAGCTAAAAAGGGAAATAAATTCGAGTTCATCCAGAGGCAAACCTAAAAGGACAGTGCTACGGATGCGTCTGATGCAAATCTAAGTGAGATCTAAAATGTGCTAAAAGGGCTCGAGGGGATCATCTAGTTCATCAAGGTCTTAGGGTTCATCAGGATCCTCGAGTTCATCGGAGGATGAACTCATCCACGGCAATGGAGGGGAAGCAAGGAACTCACCGATGAAGAACGCGAGGATCGGCGGCGAGTCAACGGCGCACGGCGCAGTGCGCGTACTCCGGTGCGGCGAGACGCTTGACGGCGATGTGGCGGCGCAAGGCGCGGTGCGCGTCACCAGCAGCGGCGAGTGCTCGACGGCGGCGATGGAGGCAGAAGGCACGGAGCAGTGGGCGCGGAGCAGCGGGCGAGTGGGGAAGAAGAAGATGAAATTACCCCTGGGCCCCTATTTATAAGCCGCGTGCGGTAACGGCGTGCGGTAACTGCGCACTACCGCGCGGTTACCGGGAGGGCGCGGGATCGTGTGCGGGCGAGCGCACGGTTGCGCGGTTGGTGGCCGCACGATCGGCCACATCGTGGGCCGCAGAGTGGCAACCGCCAGCCTCGGATTTCCTGTGCTGGTCAGCGCGAGAATCGAGGAGTCGTGGGCGGTCAAATTGGCCTCGCACTTGAGGCGCAGGTGCGCTGTTCGGTGGGCCCGGCCGACGAGGGGGCGTGTGGTCAGGACCTGTCTTTCAGAGGTCCGGATTTCGAGGTCCTGGCAGAGATTCTTCGCCACGTACCTCGGAAAATCTTGAGGCAAGATTGTGCTGAGTCAAACAGCTCGGAAAGTTCAGGTTGCAGATCAACCTCGGATTAAATTATGGTCTGTGGGAAGTACCTCGGCGGAGCTATTTTTAAGGTCGGTTTTAGAGGTGGTGCCTTGCTTATTTTGAACCTGCTACGGCCCTCCCTCCGAGGTCGTAGGACCGCACCAGCTTCGGTCGAACACTTGTTGGCATCTACTTTGCCAGCGGCATCAACCGGACCAGTCATCATCACCTCCACGCAGCTCTTGGGGCGAGTGATACGCCGACCTAAAGCCGCGAGGAGAGGAGTTTCGTCGTCCACGAGCACCTGCTCCGGGTACTCGCGAACAACCTCGACAGCAACGTATGTGACGAAGCTGCCGAGCATCATGGTGAAGCCGTGCTCGGGGAAGGGCTTGCCGGCGAAACACCACGCGTTGTCGCTGATGAAGGTGAACTCACCGATCTTGGCGATAAGCCCGGAAAGAACACGCTCTTCTGAGCCCGTCCGGATGTAAACTCCCTCCAACGCCTCAATCTGCCCCACGGTGGGCGCCAACTGTCGTGGTGGGATCCCGGCAGATGCCATAGGTATGGCTAAGATGGGGCCGAATGGTCGTTGGGGGAATCCGGGGAGGGTTTATGCACTCAAGAAGTGCACACGCAAGAACACGCAAGAAACCGCAAGAACTCGAACGATGAATCAAGAAACCAAGCACACAAAGCACACCACGATGTACCCTGCTTCGGGGCCCTCTTGTGGAGGTAACACCCCTACTGCAGCACTATCCTACTCAGTGTATAGCTCAAGGTGACAAGTACAAGCTGCTCCTCGAGCTGTATGATGATACAATGGTGAGAACTTGAGGTAAAAGATGGCGCTACACGGAGGAAGAAGGCACTCCGAGCTAGAACCGAGGTGTTCCCGGGGTGTTCCGAGGTTTCTTTCTCTCTTTCTTTCTCTGTTGATCGATCTGTCCGTGCGTCCCTCAAGCTGGAGGGGGGTGAAGCCCACTATATAGGCCAGCCGAGTTACCGTTGTGCCCCTCGCTGAACACTGTTGCCATGCCTCTGCACCGGTCACCACCGTACCTCTGTCAGGGACAAGACGTGGCCTGCTCCTGTTGCCTAACGGCAGAACTAGCATGTCCCCTCTGACAGAGACAGGACGTGGCCTGGCAGAGCTACCTCGTAGCCTTTTCCCAGATCTCGCGTGGTCAGCGGTCAGAGACGTGCTGGCCCGCCGAACCCGGGGCACGCCTCTGCCAGGCTCCGTGACAGACGCTCCCGCGTCAGGCGCTCTTGTACCAGGCAGGAAGTGACAGGAGCATTGACTCCTGCCCGACCTACAGCCTCTTACCTCGGTTAGCTCGGCACGGATGTGACGGGCTCCGTACCTCGGGTCTCGCGCTTAAGATCTTTACCAGGTCGGATCTTACTTCCTTCCAACAGCTTCTCCTGCTCCCGCAATACAAACCATAGCACCGAGGTAGTTAGGTCGGCTGAACATAGCTCGGACAGTGAACCTCGGTTCAGGCCAACGGGATATCTCGGACCCCTCCGGGCCAAGATAGGTCGGCCTTTAAACTCTCCAGGTCAAGGTGAAGCTCGGATTCTCCCAGGCCCAAGCAGGTCGGCCCTTTCCGTATCTCGGCATATCTTTAAACTCATCTTTATACCAAGCCTTGACCCTAGCCGGGGGTAGCCCCCCGACATATACCAAGGAACTTCTTAGACATGTCACGTTGGATTTTTGCTTAGTTTTCTTTATCTGGATTTTTGCTTAGTTGGAGGGAAGAGAATGCTTCTCTTGCCTAAGGATTTTGTTTTCTTAGTATGTGATCTCTTGTAAGATAAGGCTAGCCCATATAAAATTTCGGGGCCCAACCTCAAGCTTGTTACATGGGGATGAAATTAAAACTCGAAACTCGTGAGTTAAACGAGTAGCTCGTGACTTGGCTCGGCTCGGCTCGAACTCGCTGTCTCACGAGCCGAGTCAAGTTTAATTTCTGAACTCAGTTTGTTGACCAAGCTACTCGTGAGTAGCTCGCGAGTAGTTCGATAACTCGTTTAACCCATTCTAAGAGTTCAAACATGCGTGCATACAAAAAACAAATAATTTTCCTACTAATTCTGACCTACAACAATGATGATCTTTCTATAATTTTACATCTCTAGTCAAAGGATAGATCAATGCTGAAATATAGAACCTTTACACCATTATCAGTTCAAAAAATATTAACAGTTTGACACTAATATATTAAAAATTCCATATTTTTTATTTAAGCAAGTTAAACGAGCTACTCGTGAGTTTACCGAGTCGAGCCAAGTTTGTTGAACGAGTTGAATCGAGCTCGACTGGTCAGTTGGTTCAAGCGAGCCGAGCCGTCGAATTCCAGGCCCTTGTAAGTTCAGTCGGCCTAGATAAAACCCAGCCCATTTTACCTGGGCCACCAACCTATTGATCTCAACAGAACTTGCCAGCCCCCTTCTCGCTCGGCGGTGCCACCAAACCGAGCGAGCGAGCGGACGAGGTGTCGAGATCAGCTCACCGCCCCCTCCCTTTTCTCCGCCGGATCCAGCTGCTCCCGGTCGAGATCTGCTCCGACGGGCGAGAGAGCATGACGCCCGCGCAGGACCCCTTCTACATCGTCAAGGACGAGATCCAGGACTCCGTGAGTGACCTCCCCCTGCCTCCCCACCTCGCCGCTGCTCCGCGCCGTCTCATGTTTGTAATTTCTACATTTTTTTTGCGAATTGTAATTTCTACATTTCGCGAAGCTACGAATCTTAGGTGTTGCTCTCCAGCTCGTGATCTGCGGTTTACGTGGTCCACTGGATGTAGATTATCAGTATGGCTTTGGGGTTTGTGTGTACGCATCCCAGGTCCTTGCGTCTGTAGCTTTGGATTGGCTCTGCCGTCACATTTTGCAAGGCAATTGTAGGGAATGTAATTGCGTTTTAGTGAATGTCCACAACACATGAATCTGAGATGGGGAAACAGACTCGTTGGCTGCGTGCTGCGCGGTTTATGTTTCATCTTGTGCAGGGTTGTTAATGCTATTGCCAGTATTGCTGTTGCCCTGCAGACTGCAGACTACATAGAATCTTGTTTAGGATGACCGATTGCTTGCATCTATGCATACACAGAGTTGTTTGTTCATTGAGTTTCCCTTCTTTTAAAGTAAAGTGCTTCTTAAGAATTCCTAGAGCCAGTCCCTTTTCTAAGGTGACATCCATAACGACTTGTTTCCTTGCCCAATTGTTGTACAGATTGACAAAGTCCAAGATACTTTTAATCAATGGAAGCAAATACCTGAAAACACAGGAGAGTATGTGCATCTGACCAGGGAACTCCTGACCACCTGTGAAAGTGTCCAATGGCAGGTACACGAGCTTATGCACCATATATATATAGCACGATTCTTGTTTTTTTTTCTAGGATGCTCAGAAAGTTCCCATCACGTTTGTCATTTAGGGCAATGCTAGCTTATCTCATATTGACAAGGTTCAGAATTGATCCTGCCTTTAATGTTTCAATGAAGGTGGATGAGTTAGAAAAGGCAATTTCAGTTGCTGAGAGAGATCCAGCTTACTACGGATTTAATGAGGTCGAAATTGGAAAAAGGAGGAACTGGACAAGCACTGCCCGCAACCAGGTACAGAATATTCGTCAGTGCTGTTGCTAACATCAATGATTAAGCTACAACTCAAATTTTATGTAGCAAAATGAGTATGACTTATCGTGTAACAAACCTGAAAATGGCCTAGGTGGTCTCCATACGGCGGAATGTTGAAGCTGGAAAACACAAGAATGCCTTTGGGCGTTCAACCAATCCTTCGGAATTAGGCAGATCCAAGCAGCACATTGCTCAGGATAATGATGACTTCATTGCTTCAGAATCTGATCAGCAGATGCTCCTAATGAAGTAACTTCTTTCCAAACTTAGCTTTTATCCTTAGATTTATGTTGCTCATGTATCAATTTAGAACGAAGAACCTGGAACTTAAAGATGGATTGAACTTGTTCACATAGAAACATAATACCATCTCTTTCTTTCGAAAATAGAATCATAATATCCTAAGGATGAGCTCTGTGTTTACACAATGCTACCTTCCAGAGGATTATTCTAGATATTTTTTGTACTTCTATGAACGGCGCTTCAACAACCACTGATAAATGGATGTATATCTGCAATAGGCGTCAGGATGATGAGTTGGATATGCTTAGTGCCAGTGTCCAGCGAATTGGAGGTGTAGGTCTCACCATACACGAAGAGCTTGTCGGACAGGTATTCACTAATAAATGTTGAATCCTTGAGATTTCCTTTGTTGGTTTCCTACAGATAATTCTTACAGACTTTCTTTCTATATATACATGAAGAGCTCAGTTACCTATATTGTGTCACTGAATGCCATTTTTTCTCACCTGAGTATTTATGTTCCTGTTTTACGTTCGCAGGAGAAACTTTTGGGTGAACTGAGCCTCGACATGGAAACTACTTCCAATCGGCTCGATTTTGTGCAGGTATGCCTTGTATCTTTTGTTGTAGTCCAAGAGACATTTCAGGAGTTCACCCCACCTCTAGTTAAAGAGTGTGCTTTCACCACATATCATTGCAACATACACGAATAGGATATTTCACCTACTTTCTTTCATCTAGATTCCAATGGCCTGTAACTCTCCCACCATTTTTGTTCCATGCAGAAAAGAGTGGCTATGGTTCTGAAGAAGGCTAGTTTGAAAGGGCAGATCATGATGATAGCTTTCTTGGTCATTCTTTTCATCATCCTCTTCGTCTTGGTGTTCTTGACTTGAGAGGTGGAGTTCGAGTTTTGTGGGTATTTGCCAACAAGTGTGTAGAGAGCATAGCATACGATTAATTCATGTAATTGCGGCCGGTATAGTTCTATTCTTCAGGGACCTGCGTCGGCCCAAGTAATATCAAAGTGATTTTTCCAGTAATGTTGTGGACTCCAGTTGTATGTATAAAGAACGTATTGGTCCTCCGTTATACTAACTCGACATGGAAAACTCACTGAAAGAGGACAAAGAAAAATACAGTACATTTTATGAAGTATCGTAATCGTAGATGATCAGAGAATGCTATATTTGTAGTATCTTCTTATGACATACTTGGGAATTGCGCAATATTGTCCGGTAACATGAGGACTCCATCCTAGTCATGTTGCTGAAGAATCAAAGCTTATTGTGTATCGGTGTAGCAATTCTGTTTTAAACCTGGGTTGGCCATATGAAGTGATCAAAGATCATTCTCCAAGACCTTCATGGCTTCGACCTCTGGTGTACAAGGTTATGCTTAATGTGGGTGCTGACGTTTTGGCTTCTTCAAAGTACAAACTGTATGGGGCTTCGAAGCGGTGAACATTGATCAAGAACCGCATAGGTACATATTTATCGTGGCTTTACGCTGCGGTTATTTTATCCATCGGCTCGAGTTTAGAGGGGAGATCGGTCTCTGTTGGGCATATTATCTTTGGTACCAAGCTGTTGGTGGATTTTTTATTTTTGAATTCTTGCTCTTGCATCCATGTCTTGGGCACCGGCAGACCTTAGTGGAGGCCAAAAGGGCCATGCCCCCCCTTCACCCACAACTCAATTACATCTTGCACAATACTAATTAATATTTTCCTTGTTTTGACCATACAAAACACACAAAAAGTTTAAGTTGACCCCCTCAACTGCCATGTAATGTCTTTTGGCCCCTCCTACATCTAACTTTTTCATAAATAGGAAAATGCTTCAAAAGTACGAAGATTATACATTTTGTATAGCAACAACCTAGCTTTTATGGATTTACTAGTAAACAAAAGCACAATCGATCAAAGTAACTAAAAATAAATCAACACCAACAATAAGGATCCCTGATAAAACTAAAACGTACATCAAGGTTCTCTAAAGGCAACATGACATGTTCCTCCATTTCGTTGGTGACGAATCTACTAAAGACTAGACTCGCACATGGTAGATTAATCTCATAGTTTTACGGAGCTGCATGAGTCAACCACCCAAAAATATGACACCCTTAGGTCATTGAAAACATTGTGGTCAGAAACACACACTCGAAAATGCAAGCCATTAACTGTTGCTCGATAGTTTGATCCACGGTGAAGAAAATCAAACGTACGGGCCATCATAACCACCGGATCCATGGAGTAGACCACGACAGTAAAGACATGGCAAATACCGAGTCATGAGACGTTTACTTCATACAATCACGCTTCCATGGTAATCCGCCGCCATGAGGACAAAACTCACAAAGAAAGTACCTAATTTACATCGCTTCTGACTTTGGTATGTGGTTTCTGAAATGGTGGTTCTATTATATCCTACCTGGAACAAGGGTTATGAAAGATTGAAACCAATACTTTGCATGTCACTAGAATCCTCGCCTGTTTCCCAAAGGAATACTACTCTCTTAACGAAATTTATAATCGTGTTCTGAAAATGATAAGGTTTTCTGAGAGTGTATAATATAATTGGGATATATTTTCGAGGTAAGATATATTTTTAGTGGTGATATATTTTTTCGAATTTTCTAGAGTTTTTTTAGAACTTTCTAGAGGTGATAATGAAGGCGGATAACACGTGAAGAACACAATGGGCCGAAGCCCACACCAAGAACAGCGGCCCAAGGCTCCAAGCCTCATTAGCCCTAGCAACATCCCTGATGGGCATTTCCGTCATATCGAACAAAACCCTCACCCGGGGGTCCCTTTATATAAGCTCTCCTAGGGTTTACGTGCCCTTCTCCTCCACACACCACCCTCCCCCATCCGCCGCCACCTCCCAGGTAAACAGCACCGCCGCTTCCCTCTTCCTCCTTTCGTCTCGCCTCTAAACGTTGTCGTCGGCGGCAGCCATTTTGTCGCCGCTGCCTCCCTAAGTCGCGAACTCGCGGCCGTTTTTCTGCGTTGCGCCGCCGCGGATCTGATGGATATCTGGGTTGTTTCCTGCAGGGGAAGGAAGGAACGAAGGAAGATGTCGCACCGTAAGTTCGAGCACCCGAGGCACGGATCCCTCGGCTTCCTCCCCAGGAAGCGGTGCTCGCGCCACCGCGGAAAGGGTATGCTTGCTTACTTACTCATCACTCGCGGATGCAGGTCGCTGCTACGCTTTGTCTGTTCGCTGAGTAGATCAGTTGGGCGAGCCGGCTTGTTAGGATGAATATCTATGTGCGATGCGACCATTTATGCCATTGCTCTTGGTTGAAACTTCATGAAGATAATGCCCTTTGTCGACTGTAGTAGTAGGCTAGTATCCAGGAATTCACCCCATAATTTGGTTTGCTTCGGTTGTGCTATGAACCTATGACATAGTTGCTTAGTGAGATGTTTCATTTTGTGCTAGTGTTAATCCTGGAGACCTTTAATGTGCACTTTTCCAGAGTTTTTCAATTCTGCTATGTTGGTGTTTTTCTACTGCATGTAAAGGAACACCACCCAACTCTTATTAACTTGTCATGTCAATTATCTTACATTTGGTGCACTGTTTGGAAAGATACTAATTATCTTACATTTATGGATACTGAATGACATAAATCATCCTCCCCAAGTAATTGTGTTTATAGCAGTTTTGGTTACTACTTCAGTGTCATGTTCGCATTTTACTAGTTTGTTTCTATTTCACTGCTACCATTGATTGGCAATCTGACAGTCCTGTGATTTTGCTGACAATCTTATGTTGTGTTCTCTGTTCATTGCAGTGAAGGCTTTCCCCAGAGATGACACTAACAAGCAGTGCCACCTCACTGCCTTCCTTGGCTACAAGGCTGGCATGACTCACATTGTGCGTGAGGTCGAGAAGCCTGGATCAAGTATGTCTACCAACCCTCTATGAAAGTTTTTCTTGTAGGCAAAACTTTTCCCGCTTATCACTGTTACAGTGTTACTCATACTTGAAGTTGAATCATGTTAGTTAGCAAATCTCTGCCTTGAAATTGTTTTGTCCCTATTTTGATTTGTAAAATTAATGTGCCCTTTGTAATATCACTCTCTTTGATATTCTGCAGAGCTACACAAGAAGGAGACCTGCGAGGCTGTCACAATTGTTGAAACACCACCGATTGTTATTGTTGGACTTGTTGCCTATGTGAAGACTCCTCGTGGCCTTCGTACTCTTAACACTGTCTGGGCTCAGCATCTCAGTGAGGACGTTAGGAGGAGGTTCTACAAGAACTGGTGCAAGAGCAAGAAGAAGGCTTTCACCAAGTATGCTCTGAAGTATGACACTGATGCAGGCAAGAAAGAAATTCAGCTGCAGCTTGAGAAGATGAAGAAGTATGCTACCGTTGTCCGTGTTATCGCCCATACCCAGGTCAGAATTGTTATCTTCTTTTCTTATGCCCTTCTTTCCCTCTTCACTGAGGTTTGGAAATGTTGCTCACCCTGCTTTGTTGATGTGATTCAGATTAGGAAGATGAAGGGCTTGAAGCAGAAGAAGGCTCACCTTATGGAGATCCAGATCAACGGTGGCACCATCGCAGACAAGGTGGACTATGGCTACAATTTCTTTGAGAAGGAAGTCCCCATTGATGCTGTCTTCCAGAAGGATGAGATGATAGACATCATTGGTGTCACTAAGGGTAAGGGATACGAGGGCGTCGTGACACGTTGGGGTGTCACCCGCCTTCCCCGCAAGACTCACAGAGGTCTCCGCAAGGTTGCCTGTATCGGTGCCTGGCATCCGGCTAGGGTTTCCTACACTGTTGCTCGTGCTGGTCAGAATGGGTACCACCACCGAACTGAAATGAACAAAAAGGTTTACAAGATCGGCAAGGTTGGACAGGAAACTCATGATGCCTCTACAGAGTTTGACAGGTTTGTTTTCGTTCTGTCAGCCCTTCAGTTGGCGAATCTTATTCTTGATTTTTCTAGAGTACTGTTCAAAATTCTGTCCAGCCATTGTAATAATATGTATTCTGTCCTTGTAATGATCCTGTTCCACTGCTTGTTCTCACAGGACTGAGAAGGACATCACCCCCATGGGTGGCTTCCCCCACTACGGTGTGGTGAAGGCTGATTACCTCATGATCAAGGGTTGCTGCGTTGGGCCGAAGAAGCGCGTGGTCACCCTCCGCCAGTCCCTGCTGAAGCAGACCTCCCGTCTGGCCCTCGAGGAGATCAAGCTCAAGTTCGTGGACACCTCTTCCAAGTTTGGGCATGGGCGCTTCCAGACCACCGACGAGAAGCAGAGGTTCTACGGCAAGCTCAAGGCCTGAGCTGCTTGGTCGCCTCAGCTATATCATTTTGTCAAAACGAACATCTGATACTTGTTCCTTTCCCAGCCCTAAGGTTTTGTAGCTGATGTTTTAGGGATCTGTGCGTCTATGAATTCGTGTCATGTTCTATTGTGTCTATGATTTACTGTTGAAACTTGAGTAGCTATTAAACCTTGTGTGTACGCTGCTCAAAGGTGTATGCTAGTTATTCAGGGAAGATGGGCACGTTAAGGCATGCGTCAGTGTTTTGAACCACAATGCCGATGAACTTGCTGAAGGTGTTAGTAACTATGCCTCCATTGCCAAAGCTACAAAACCCAACCTGTTATTCCCAAGATAAAGGGGGTTATTAACTATGCCTTCTCCATTGCAAAAGTTAAGGCCTGAGCTGCTGGGTCGCCTCAGCTATATCATTTTCTTAAAACGAACATCATATACCGTTCCTTGTGTAGCTGATGTTCTAAGAATCTGTGCATCTATGGATTCGTGTAATGTGCTACTTAGTCTTAGTCTTGACTATGTAGAGTCAAGACATTATTTACACATATTTTTGCCATGCTAGCTTTACTAAGAACACAAGTAAATTGTATAGTGATTAACTTTGGAGGTTGTCGAGGTGATGAAGCAAGTGGGCCTGTGGCGGCAATTCAAGAAAAAGGCTCTTTCCTATGTTTTATTTCGTTTCCATCTGTTTTAGCCATTGTCCTAGGGATGCAATAGGACAGCTGATTTGTTAGGTAGACATCTCTGGTGGATGCACAAACTGTTGTTTGGGAGGTGGATGCACCATATTTTCTGGTTGCTGTACTCTCCGGATGATGTATCTGTTATTCGAAGATCAATATAATCCGTCATGCTGGCTTTCCCTAAAAAACACAGTAATTAATACCGAGGGTGTTTCATCTTAGATAGCTATGCATTTACATTTCTAAAATAAAGTTCAATTAGACATCTATTCCTGTAATTCTTCATTATTTCTATAGAGAACATAAATTATGTACTTTATTGAAGTACACAAATCATCACATACATAACAACTTGCTTGCTTACATCCTGAAGAACAAGGGCCAGGGTACATGATTTTTTGCCTCTGCAGGATAGTGAGAATGTGGGCATAGAGAGGATGGCGAGAGGAGGAAGGGTTCATAACTATGCCTCCTCCATTGCCAAAGCTCATAAGAGAAACCGCACATGTCACACGACACAACCCACGGTGTTACTTCAGGAACGACACCATGCATCCACACAGTTGTGCTATCTATGTATGTGGTGCTACCACCAAAAGAGGCGCAATCAGATAAAATAAATTGAGAAGATGAGCTGAACTGAGATAACGGCACATCTAGGTGAGGTACATGAACCGCGTGATCTGAGACAAAATCAAGACAAAATCAGAAGAATGAGAAAATATAGGGTTAAGGTCTTCAGGACAAAGGCGATATGAATTGGGCATCAAAAGAGCGATTGAGACGGGGAGTTGAACTTTCCGAGTGTGTTGAGGAAATAATAAAAATGACCTTAAGTTACAAATCAAAAGAATTCTGAGAAGTACATTTAATACTCCGTATATTTGACCTTAATGCAATGAAGATGAAAATCCAATGGGATACAAAATCTAATATTTTATCAAAGGGTAATATTAAATGTCTAAATTTAAGCAAGTAAATATGGCAGAAAGAATTTTCTATAGAAAATCTAGTCGCGCAAATGCACGGGCCACTCCGCTAGTTATATACAAAAGAGTGTCATAAGAGCGTGGACATTGAAAAATGACAAGGGGCCAAAAAAATATGAAGCTAAAAAATCTGTGAGAATAAAAGCAAAACAGCCACAAAATGAGTAAAATTAGGCTAAGTTGATGGGATTTTAGAGTTACCAAGATAGATTTAAAAATTGTGTACTATATGTGCCCAAACTAAATATTGCAAATTTAAGCTGTCCAAGAAAACAACACTAAATTAATCTAACATTGCATGTTTGCAGTTCCATTACAATGTTTGAGTATATGAATACCTAACAGAAATACAGTTTATGGCTCGAGTCCAAATTTCAGTCATGCTGGAATACACAACAGCACCTAAAAGCTTTCATATTAATCTGGAATCTTAGGGAAGAAAAGCTGACTACAACACACCAGTTAATTGCAGATAATGCTGGAAATCGATTCTTACGGAGCCTTCACACTTGCTCTGCAACCGGCGAGTCTGTTATGGAAGCACTTTCAGTATGTCTTTGGAGGTGCCGCTCATTTCTCCTCCCTGGTCTCAGATATTTCGCAATACTGCTTGCTACGCCTATTGCAAGCACAAGGTATACTACAACAGCAATCACTAGCCCATAGACATATACCGAAGTCCTGAATTTCTGGCAGCTTCCCGCGGCGAAAGCTGTCATGAGAGCTAGCAGATCTAGTATCATGATCACATGCAATACCTCAAGTGGAACATCCAGCTTCCTGACAGATTTATTCAACAATAACATG
This sequence comes from Poa pratensis, assembly GCA_947311845.1. Taxonomy (NCBI): domain Eukaryota; kingdom Viridiplantae; phylum Streptophyta; class Magnoliopsida; order Poales; family Poaceae; genus Poa; species Poa pratensis. The sequence continues at coordinate 51,552,883 of CAMZMU010000048.1, read as the reverse complement.
ATCACCACAATAGATGACATAAAGGAGATATCATTGAAGACGAAGAATGTTCGGTAGCGCCAGGGATGGATATCGTGAAGGACCGGATTGCCTGCGACATGGTTGGCATCATCAGACCAGAAACCACCAGGCGGGTTCAGGCCAGCTTGATATGTGACGGAGGCTGCTAAAACTGCAAGGAGCATCAGATATTTGTGCCTCTTTCTCTGTTTTTTCCCACGATGATCTGAACTTCCTTGCGGTTCAGAAACAGTTACTCGCCTGACCTCTTTCAGACGAAGAAGCCACTTCAGCTGCCTTTCCACAAATTTGCTCAGCGGCCTCCTACTGTATCTTGTGTTGAAGAGAGTATAAGGACTTGAATCACAAGGGAGATCAGAACTGCAACAGCGATGATGATGAGATAAATAGATTGTTTTGCTTTCCTGCAGCTTCCTGCAGCATAGGCAATCAAGAGGCCAACCAAGCCCATCACCAGACATACTCGAATTGCATAGGACTTGATACCATGCTCACAGGATGCCTTGTTCACGAGTAGTATTGTGATAACTACAGATGACACAAGTGTGAATGAATTTGAGTAGTAGAACACATCATACCGTTTTGAATGATTGTGCTGAAGGATTGGATTGCCTGGTGTCCCACTGGCATTCTTGTCATCAGACCATACACTTCCTGGAGGGTTCATACCAGCTTGGTACGTAACAGTTGCAGCCAGAACAGCAAGCATCAACAGTAGGTTACGCCTCCGCTCCCAATCCTTCCCATTAATATCCTCAGTCTGATTCTCACCACACTGATGCAATTTGGGCCATAAATGCTTGCACGAGAAGCACTTCAGCGTTTTAGCCACCAGCTTTTTCCCCTCTTTAGGGATTACATGTGCTATCAATGTATGGATAACAACATAAGCAGGTACTAGGAACAGCAACAATGAGATGTAGATGGAATTATTTGTCACCCTGGAGCTCCCCATAACATAAGACCCGGTTAGGGCAAGAAGGTCCACTATCATTGCAATCTGCAGAGCAAATCGTTTTGTAACCTTGTCGCTCATCCTCTTGTTGAGGAGCATAATAATCATGACAAGGGATGCAACAAAGGCGACTGCATTCAGATAGAAGAATGCAATATAGCGCGATGGTGAATGTCCTCAAGGATTGGATCACCGGCCAAATGATTATTCTCTGTTGTCGACCAGAAGCCACCTGGTGGATTCAGACCTGATTGATAAGTCAGAGATACTGCAAGAATGGCAAGAAGAAGCAGATATGTGCGAGACTTCTTCAGATGCTCTGAAGTTGCACTGCCATTAGCATTTTCATTGCTGGTAACTTCACTGGGACCTTCTTCATTCTTGCCAATATTGCCATTCTCCAAAGTTATGTTATCAGTTCCGACAATCTCAATCTCACTGGTTCCCATAGGCACATCAGAATGTACTATCTGTACCGTGACACCGTTGGTGGCTCCATTGCAGTGATTATCTGTCACTATTTCTTCAGACAAGTCATCCACTAGCTCAGCTGCATTCTTGAGTTCATCAGTTAATGAAGATTGTATTTTGTATTTGCAACTTGCTTATTGGGCACATCGTCAACAGTATTTACTGTAGTCTTTGGGATATCAGTTGGTGAAGATTGTTCCTTCTTATTTTCAACTTGCTGGTTGTCTACAGATTGATTATCAGCTCTAGACATACTGCCGACAGTATTTGTAGCTTGCTGGCATTTGATTAATGGATGTCCTGTGTCAGACACCGGATCCTTTGCAGCTGATTGGTAGTCTGTAAACTGATCTTCTTGATTGTACATAATATTGTTGGTATTTTCTGATTGAAGGTCATTCACCAATAGTTGCTCTGAGCTTGGTACAGCCTCCTCAGCATTTATGATTTGCTGTCTGTCTGCATGCTGATGGTCCCAATGGGATTCATCCTCTTTGACCTCTGAAGCTTGGTGTTCTGCTTCAGAAGCAATGTCTTCTTCTGGCGTATCTGCTGCGATCTCTACGGTATGCCGATCTGTTGCACGCGAATTATCTTGATCTGCATTTCCTGGTCCGTTCTGATCCGACTTCAGTGAAAAGATCCGACCAATTCTATCGATGCACTTAAGATCTTTAATCTTTTTTAGCCAGTCTGCTACAGGTTTGCAAACAAATGCTCCAACTAAAGTGCAAAGCATATCCATACCATGACACTAATAAGCACAACAAAGACAGATGTTCCTACACTCCTACAGCACCCTGCAGCATAGGCCCCAATCAGACCGAATAGGTCAGCTACCACGCACACAGTCACTGCTTTGGACCTTATTCCATGGCTGCTCAATTCTGGGCTCAGAAGCAGAATGACCGTGACCAAAGATGCCACAAAAGAAGTCGCATTGCAGCTAACAAAAAAGTTATACCGGTCAAGATAGTTACTGCGGAGAACTGAAGTAGCTGGACGATGCTTGTAAGAAGGAACGTCGAAGACAGGTTACTAAGTGGTCATACTGATTTTCAGCCCAAAAGCCTCCAGGTGGATTCAGTCCTGCTTGGTATGTGACAGTAGCAGCAAAAGTTGCAAGCATCAAAATGAACTTACGAGCCTCCTCAACATCTTTCTCCGGATGGCTGCTCGCTTGCCTATCGCGGACACTTGCACCCCGTTTGGATTGAATTTCATCCACCAGTGTCTGCAGCTTCTTTTTCAATGTTTCTCGAAAGGCTCCGCAGCTCCTTCTGGATACCACTGTATGAATCACAACATACACAAGAACAGCAAACACTAGAACCCAGATGTAAATGGATGATTTTGGTGCCCTGCAGCTTCCAGCAGCGAAGGCCCCCAGCAGGCTAAATAAGTCTAGCATCATGGTCAACCGTATTGAACGCAGCCACATCTTCCGCCTCGTCACACTCTTACTTAGAAGCAAGATGACCAAGACAAGAGACGCAGCAAAGGCTGTTGCGTTGCAGTAAAAGAACAGCTCATACCGTAGAGCGTAGCCAACATGCAGGGCCGGGTCACCAGCATCATGGCCATCCTTGTTTAGTGTCCAAAATCCCCCTGGTGGTGTTAATCCAGCATTGTATGTCACACCAACTGCTAGGACTCCAAGAAGTACCAAATACTTTCGCAGTCTCCACAGGAGCTCAAAATCAGCATTGGCGCTGGGTTCATGGCTACTGGCTAACAGAAACCTGTCGGGCGATCCATCAACGGAATCTTGCCTGGTGCTGTAAGTACTCAAATCATTCCCTGATCCCTGGGTACCCGCGGTGGTAAGATCAATGGTGAACTCAGACTGCCTGCCGTTTTCCATGCGGTTGCTCTCTGGCCGAGATCACAGGTCTCAGGCTCCCAGTTGCTCTCTACGCTTCATAGGCAGGACTGGGTAAGAGTTTCTTGGAAGAGAGAAGATACCTGCAAGATTCAAAACTAATTCAAGGATGGTTCTGAAGAAGAATAGGCAAAGAAGGCAGCTAGGAAGAAGAGTGACTTGCTGAAGTCGATGTCCCAAACGAAAATAACAAAAAGAGAGCAGGCTTGCCTGACCCCATAACGATAACCACAATATGGAGTATTTTTGTTTTCAAAAGGTAAGCATCATATGAATTATTAGCTCGTGTCTATAGAATTCTCCAGAAAGAAGGTGTGGGTTAGTGCTGTAGTAAGTAGGCCCCAGTCAATGATGGGAGTACACACTGGGCTCATGTTAAAAAAAGGATTTTTTTTTGTAAGATTAATATAATGTCTTAAAGATAGACCCAATTGTTTCCATCGTACGAATTTCCAGTGCAGTTTGCTTGGCTAGATATTGCAATGAACATATTTTCACTATACGAGAATAGAGTTGTATTAGTGTTTCAAAATTTGAATTTTTATGGCTGGAGATAAGTTGTGCCTCTCATACATCAACAAGTCAATAACAGGTGCGTACATGATTAGGCTTAACTGTCATAATCCGGACCCACCAAAATAAGATATTTCCCTTTGTTCTCTCTGAACACCCGATTGCTACCAGAAAACACACACATATGTACAAATATTTACTAGCAGATAAATTCAAAAATAATAATTTACTAACAGATTCTGCAAGGTAAACTAGTAGAATCAACTACAAATGGACGGAGAGGTGGTAGACTAATGGCAACGGCGCATCCAGGCCTATCCAAACACATGAAGAGAAAGTGGAAGATCATACCTGGCATGGGAAAGAAGTACAGGTCCTCAGATGGTCACACGGGAAGGCTGCCCCCATAAGCAACACATCATTCCCCTTCCTGTTGTCTGGATCGTGAAATCAACTGCAAGTGGATGGAGAAGTGGTAAGACTATTGTCAATGGAACCAAGCTACGCATCCAGGTCCGTCTAACAGCCGAGCACAGGAGAGAATCATGGTAGTACCTGGCATGGGAAGGCATCAGTCACACCCGGAATGGCCGAGGTTGAGCTTGTATGCAGAGCTTCAAGACTCCAGAGCGATGCGCAAATGTGCTGCCGAGACCAGTGAGGAGGAGGAGTTCGAGCTTGTATGCAGAGCTTCCAGACAAATGTGCTGCTGAGACCAGTGAGGAGGAGGAGGAGCACACTTGTGATTGTGAGCTTCGAAGATAGTAGGTGAGCTCTTCTTCCGGCGTCAGTATATGGTGTGAACTGAGATGTGGACGCTGGCCGAAAGGGCCGAGACGACCGGCCAAGTCATCAAGTCAATGGAGAGAAGCAGAGCAAAGACCCTACATGGCCACATCAGTACCATCTGTGAGCTGGATGGACCTGGTCAAACGTTGACACGGTCGCAATCCAGATTTTGTAAGGGGCTGACCATTTTGGGATCTGAGTTGGACCTAATAACATACACCAAAAAATGGTGAAATTTAGTACTGTACTAGAAAACTGGTATCATCACAGCAGGCACTGTAGACACGCACCGGTTGCTATTACGAGCTGGAGCTGCGGTACCCAGCGCCGGCGCCCGCCAAGGCATTGGTGCGAACACCTGAGGGGCACGGCTGTGCTGGGGGAAGCAGAACAGAGGAGGTAGGCGTTTCGTCGGGCATGCATGACCTGCGCCGCCCCGCCAGCCTCGGCCGTCCCGCCTTGTGCTGGCGACCCCGGCCGGAGCAGCGCGCGCTGGCGGAGTCCGACTGGGGGCCCCGTCGGCGGGGACATAGGACTATAGCAGGAGGCTAATTTTTTTTAAATAATATACGAAAATTATTTAATTCTGGAAATATTACGCAAAATTTTTTTTTACAAAAATATTATCCAGTCGGTCTTGGCGAAGCCGACAGGTGCTTGTCGTCCTTGGCGAAACCGACAGGTGCCTTGTCGTCCTTGGCGAAGCCGACTAGTGCCTTGTCGTCTTTGGGGAAGACGACTAGTGGCGTGCACTGACAAAAAAACGCCACTGGTAATATTTACTAGTGGCGTGCACTAACGTATACACGCCACTGGTACGCCACCAAGGACTATAGGCACCTACTCGTCTTCGCCAACAACAACAGGCACCTGTCGGCTTCAGCAAAACCGATTGGAGAATATTTTTGAAAAAAATAAATTTTGCGTAATATTTCCAGAATTAAATAATTTTCGTGTATTATTTAAAAAAATTAGCCTATAGGAGTACACCCTTCCAGACGTCCTTTTTCGGTGCGCCGCCCGGACACCGATAGTAAACAAAGACCACATACTGTTTTCGAATCCCACCAAGCGTGTAGTATTTTGATTTCTTCTTCCACCACTGACAGGTGAGGTCCACACGTAAAACAGTACCACGGTCAAACGTGAAAAATATAGAGGGGTCTTTTGCAAAATTACAACGCCACATGTCCGCCATAAATTGATTTTGTACCTATCTGCTACTCAAGTACAATTTGTAGGACCGTTGTTCCTCACTTTTCAACTTACGAGACTAATCTTCACTTTCTAGACAAGTTGTGAGATGTCTCGTGCACATAGCTCACTAGATATAGTTCTTCACAAGCGAACAGAGATTTTTTTTTATTCTAGTGATCTTTTTATGTGAAAAAACTGAAATCATATTTACAAGTTTTAAAATCCTGAAGAAAAAAAATGTACATTGTCAAAGATGTATTCACAAAGGTGCAAAAATCAACATGAAATATTCAGAACTAAATAAATTGACAATTGTGTAGATCTAAATATATACACTTCCATATCTTTAAAATATACAAGATTTTATCATTTTTGTGTAGCCCATAACACAAATAATTTCGTTTTATGATTTTGCATGCTTTTAGGATGCATAATTAACTATCCAGATTATTTTAGATTTTTAGAAACTTGTAAATATAGTTTTTGAATTTCTTAAAATGAAAGTATCAATGGATATCGGCGTCCAAAGTGATTTTTTTTGTTTCCAAACGCTAGAAAGTGCATGAGACTCGATGTCACATTTGAGCGCACGAACTCTTACAGTTGGATGAAACTAATTAGCCCGACTGCGCAGAGCATTCCGACATCATACAACGGTGGATCCCCACACGAGACCCTATTTCTTACTTGTTGAGAAGGATGACGATGACTTTTGTGCACTGTTTCTTTTTTAGAGAGGCGTCATTTTGGATGACTTATTATGCAGTCCACGTCTTGTCTGGCTGCTACGAGTCATCGATCATTATGGCGGTTTTTTTTTCATTGCCTGGTTGCATCCCTCTAACCATGGTTAATATTATATTGGTGTAGAGGCTGTATGTAATTGTTATAATTTGGATATTCATGTATTCCCTCTATAAAAGGTTTTCTAAAAACAATATCTGCAAAGAAATGGGAGGAAAGTACAACCACAACAGTACAACTCCCTGACACACCTGACCCATACCTGCGGTCCTCCCCTGGCGACACGCAGCCCCTCCCACTACCTGTCTGACCCCCCCACCTGGCAGCGACACGCAGCCCCTCGTTATCCTCGAACCGTCCTCCCACGCGTCCATCGACGCCACACCCGCGCGAACGAACGGTCAGGAACTTTCCACGTCATCCGCCACACTCCACACGCCACTGGAGGTTCTCTTCTCTAGTTCCCCTCGAGAACTCCTCCGCCCCTTCACTCCGTCCTCCTTGCTCCGTGCGCGCACAGCAAGACCGTCCGTCCGCAAGGTGCGATCTGTTCCTCCTTCCTCCTCTTCTCCTTCTCCCGTTCTCCGCTCCCCTCCCTCGGCCCGTCTTCGGTTCCTGCGGCGGCTAGGAGCCGATTCGATTCCTCCTCGCCGTTCAGGAGCGCGCGTAGGTGGTAGAGACGTTACCGCCGGCGGGGCCTTGTTTCGTGTAGTTCTGCGATGTGGCATGAAATCCCGGTCGCTGCCGTCGTTCCGGCCGTTTAGTTAGCTTGGCGCCTCGGGCTTATCCCCCATCGCCCTCCCATTTGCCTGTTCGTGTTATTTCTTTCCGTTTCGATAAATCCCCAGTCATTTTGCGTGGGTTTAGTTTCACCTCTCGTCTATCCTTTGCTGCAAGCCTGCAACCTAACCTGCTTCTGAAGTTAGGATCTTGGGGGTAAACCATGTCCAGCAGTTAACCCAATTTGTCACTTCTTCCTTTTATTTTCTTATAATCCTGGCGAGTCTTTCTTACAGTACGGTGAATATCGGATTGTTACACATACTCGATATTTTATCAGTTCTTGTTCAAGTGTCATCGCTTTTCATTTCTATCTTATTTCCGTGTACTTAATGCTGTTGCTGGGATTCTGGCATGCTAAAACTTGTGTAATTTCATAGGCATGGATCGGTACCAAAGGGTGGAGAAGCCTCGGGATGAGACACCAATTAGTGAGAATGAGATCAGGATTACTGCGCTGGGGAGGATGAGGAACTATATCGGCTACGGGATGTCGTTGCTGGAGGTGATCCCTTTTCTATGCTTCATCACTGGTGTCCAATGTGCAAGAAATCCGAAATAGTTTGCATGCCATGTTAAAAGAATTGGTGGGAAATGTTTGCAGTCTGAAAATATTTTTCCACAGTAATATGCTGTCAGATTATTTTACATTCCACACATGCTCTACTCCCAACTTTTAATGAATGTCAGTTTGTTATATCCCTCCGGTCCGAAATAAGTGGTGTGGTTCTTAAACTAGAACCATGCCACTTATTTTGGAACGGAGGGAGTATTTTTTATTGGCTTAAAGGGCTCCAAAAATGAGTACAGCGTTTTGGACCTTGAAAAAAATTCGAAAACGGTATTTTAAGTTTCAAAAAAATCTGAAAACAAATCCTAGATGTAGACAATGATGAATTCTAGCACTGTGCAAAAAAACAAATGCGACATATTCTGAATTCTGGGCTCTGTAAATTGACAAAACTGTGGAGTAGCCTAAAATAGAAGATATTTCGCGTTCAGATTTTGAGGTTCGTAGAATACATCATTGACTCTAGAATTTGTTTGAGATCACTTTGAAACTTGAAAATTTGGTTTTCAATTTTTTTAAAAGGGTTTCCCTGTAGCCCAGGCTCCATTTGTGGTTTCTGTAAAAAAATCATTATGGTAGCATCCAGTATGCTTTCTCACTTTATTCACACATCAAATGTACAGCTCAGTCAGAGTCCCCTTTCAATATATAATATTTGGTAACTTTTGTTTTATTACTTGTGATGCCATAGTACATGGTTGTCGCCATTGCAGTACCTTAATTGAATACATGGGATTTCTTCATTCTTATTTCATATTGTTTCTTTGTCCCTTACTTTATGTGCTATCCTGAGAGCGGAGCTTTGTTATGCCTATCAGTTTGTCTTTATGTGCTAGGTGTAGCTTATCAGCTTGATAAAATGATGCGAACTTGTGTGCAGTTCAAGTAGCTGTAGAAGAGATACCATTCCGATTTGTTTCTTTTGTTCTTCATCTTGTTATCTGATCATTTATTCGAAAAGCTGTTGGTGATCAGTGGTCAACAATGCTATTCCACCTTTCAGAATTTCTAGACAGTATTATTAATCTTGATTTCATTTTCGTTTAGTGCATAACCAAGCTACAACTTTTTATCCTATTCTTACAACATATTTATTACCATGCGTTTTTTCAGGAAAATGGGCATGATGAGATTACTATCAAAGCCATGGGACGAGCCATAAGTAAGACAGTCATGGTTGCTGAATTGATCAAGGTAATAGTAACTTATTCTGCTATATAATATCTGCAATTAAGCTGGTTGCTTGTTTTGCTAATTGGCACACTAACTGTTCATCAGAGAAGGATAGCTGGTCTCCATCAGAACACATCTACTGAATCTATCGATATCACGGACACATGGGAACCTTTGGAGGAAGGCCTACTCCCGTACGGATGTACATATATTCCTTTCTTCAAAAAAGAAGAAAGACTCATGGTCACACTAATGCACTTTTACCACAGGTTAGAGACAACTCGTCATATATCAATGATTACCCTAACATTGTCCAAGAAAGCGTTGGATACATCATCTCCAGGGTGAGTCAATTGTAGTCTTGCTCATTTGTACAGTTAGATAATGTGTTCAGCTCATATTCAGCTGCTTTGCACTCCTTTATCTGGATAATATTGTTTGATAATGGAGACTGGCTATAAGTTGTTAGTTATTTTGGGGTATGCCCTTAGGTACCAGCCACCCATACCAGCTGAAGAGGTGAAACCTTCTTTTGACTATGAACACGAAGGTGTTACTCTAAATTGATCATCTGCAGTTCTGCACTGTTTTTTACATGTATCCCTGTTTGGTCATAACTTCTTTCGTGGCAATTTAGGATCCTTTTCCACTGGTCGGGGGAGAGGTCGTGGTGGACGTGGTGTTGGTAGAAGAGGCAGGGGCAGAGGTATAATTTTTTCTCATGTCTTCTTGAGTACTTAACTTTCAGGCTGCAGCTAGTAGGGCTCTGGACACATCAATGCCTTTATATGCTGTGGGGACCCCGGACTAGCCGTCCGAAATACCCGATTATGCTTAACACAACGATCCCGTGATCAGTCTGTCGTTGCACATAATCCGAACTGAATATCAAAGTTTACATCCAATACCGAGTTTAAAGTCTTACAACCAGGGCCATACTGGCCTAATTATACATAGGTGCCTTCAAGGGCCAATCATCTTTATTCAGCGGAAGCTACGATAGTAGGGCTAATCCATCCTAACAACACCGACAGGCAGCTGGCTTATGAAGATCTTAGTTCGCAGGACGTCGCCGAACTCCTCTTCAACGTAGGGCTCCTCGAAATCTGGCTAAGACAATAGCCAGGGACGAAACCAATATGAGTACATTTGAATGTACTCGCAAACTACCCCAACTAGAGTAAGCACTAGTTTTAGTTTGTAAACTTTTACTTAGCTTTGAAACGACTTAAAGAAAGCCTTTTCTGAAAAGGGGAAGAAGAAATTTTTACAACCATCCTTTAAGAAGACATCATTTTAGCTGTTTCCCCGAAACTCCTCCGGTATCCAACCACATTCCAATCATGGTTCCCAAACCCATCACAACCTCGTACCAACTCATTGGTACAGGTATGCAACCTTTTTCTACTTCATTTTCCTTTCAAAACTCAATATTTTATAAAATTGCACATGGTCTTAAGACAGCCTCCCAACTGTCCATATCCGAGGACTCGGCTATTCGAATAGTTTTACCCTCTGCAGAGGTAGCACGCTTTTCCCACACCCATCCGGTCACTCATCGTGTCAGCCACGTCCCGCCATACCAGAGGTATGCGAAGTTGAGTTCCCGGCCATAGTCTGTCCTTTGCTCATGCTAGTATAGGACCCTGCCTTACGACACTTTCCATCGACACTCAAATCCTCAGAAACTAAGTGTGAGGACTCGTAGTTCTGTCCGGCGGACCCAAGGGAGCCCTTCAATCCTCTTCCTCCGACATGTTCATACCGGCTTCCGGTAGACTTCAATGAAGAGGACCCAGGTCAGGGGGTAGGTCACCAAACCATCCCCTCATGGAACGAGGTCATCCTCGTTGTTGAGGCATCCAGTACTAACACGAGCAAACTATATGACTACGCCCTTGCCCATATGTGGGTAAATGTGGTCGCACCGGTTATTGGTTGGTCGCCATAGTGTTAGGACACAATGTGCACTTTTCCAAAACAACACCACCATTCTCCAACTTAATACCGACCTTTCGGCATTTCACCTTCATCCAAATACCTTCAAAGGAGTTTTGAAAAACATTGTTTTTCCCAACTTATAGTTTTAAATAACTACTTTATACTTCTACATAAGGTGGCAAAAATAGTTTTTAGGTATTTTGCAAAGGGATTTTTCTAAAATCATTGATTCCTTGGAATAACTCTGGAGACTAAAATAGATGTATATAAATGCAAGCTCAGTGAAGTAGCTTGCCTTGTTCAACACAGTGGTACTGGTCCTGATCTTCGGGTTCAACGAAACCTCCTTCTTCGATAAATCCGTCAATGGTATCGTCTAAACGTTAAACAAGCAAAACAAACAATCACTACACTAGCTCAAACATCATCACATCATTACAATCACAAATGCTACAATTAGCTACTGCACACATCAAGCAACACAAGGTGGTTTTAATTTAATTGAATTAAACTTTATTTAATTGCTTTCAAACTAAGGCAGAATCTAGTGGTACACCATTTAATTCACCATTTAATCTATGTTGGTCACAAAAATTCAAACTAAATTTCTATGGATAGCTACTGATGTGTAGAAGATCACCCAATTGGATTGGGGTCATTTGGAGTTACCAAACTCCCTACACATTTGTTTTAGTTCAGAAGGTTTTCAAACAGTTTTAGCTACCAAACAAATTAGGTTGCTCCAAAAATTAAATCCTTTTAGGGGCAACTAACTTTGGCTACAAGTGTCTAACAAAATTGGTTTGAGTTAATTGGACCTACTAATAAATCACACTAATGGTTTAGTGCAGAAGGGTGCACTGAAGTTCAACCAAAGGCTAAGGATTTACTACTCAATTAATTCTACCAAAATTTGGGGCTAAAGGATCCTAATACAAAGCTACCAAAATTGGTTTCAAGTTATTTGGATTTATATAACTCCAGAAACAAATGGTTTAGTGTTTTAAACCTTCTGGAGCATTTTTATTAATACATTTTTATTATTTATTTAAATGAGATGAGACCACTTTGGTGAGTTAAAGAATTTTATAAGCTTTCCAGAACATTTGAGTTTGATTTATTTGGATTCCTAAAACTCGAGATATTGAATTTCAAAGTTCATACCAGTACTGAAATCCTCTGGAATTTAAATTAGAAAAACTAATTGATTTGGATAATGTTGAGAATTATGACATGTGGGGCCTACACGTCAGTGACTCAACGGGAAACTGTTCCCGCGCTGGAAAAGTTTAAAACGCTGACGGGTGGGTCCCGCTTGTCGGTGTCAAAACGAGACGAAGCGGTATGTGACCGTTGATCATAGATCGAACGGCTGACAGAGCCCGCGTTCGTCGACTTCTAACTCGCGGCGGCGCCGGAGCTTCGGCGACGGCGAGGGGGGTCAGGGGGTGTACCTGGGTGTCCTAGGGACGAGGCAGAGGATGGCGTTCGACGGCGGAGGGTACGGGAAGGCTCGGGGGCGAACTTGTGCGTGCTGGGGAAGGCTGCAACGGCGTCGGTGAAGTTCTCCTCCTCCGCGGCCGTGCGTCAACTCCGGCGGGTCCTCCTCGGCTCGTCTGTGCACGAAACAAGGGGGAAACGCGGCGGTTGAGTGCGGTGATCATGGTGGTGAGGATGCAGGTCAGAGAGGAAAGAAAGAGGGAGTATCACGGCCGGGCCGTGATCGACCTCCACCTTCGGCTCCGGCGAAGCTCGAGGAAACTCAGAGGCAAATGGGGCTTCGAGGGAGGGGCTCCTCCCTCCTGGAGGTGCACGGGGTGTGTGGGGAGTGCGGGAGAGGGAAATGGCGGGGTGTGGAGGCACGGGTGCGGGGTGGCTTTTTATTGCCGATCGCCGGCGTGCCGTGGACAGGGTGTAGGAGTGGTTTGGGGAGTGGGAGAGCACGCCATTGGTGGCGGTGCTGCACGGCGACGACCGTGGGTGTCCTTCTAGGGCTTAGGGGGAGAGAGGTGCACGCGCGGCTTCGAAAACGAGCTCGACACGGCACGGCGTCCATGGCGCGTGCCGCGGAGTAGATGGATCAATGGCGCGGCTGCGGGCCACTAGGGCTGACGGGGACGTGTCCCTGAGGTCGCTGGGTGGCAGAGGAGCGTCTGCGACGAGCCACGCGAGCTGGGGTGGCGTGGTGGAGAAGAACGGCGTCGGCGCCCACGCGCGGCCAGAGCTCGGAGAGCTTCGACATGGCGGCTGGCGCACGGCGCCTCAGAGCGTCAGGGCGCGGTCTCCTCCGTTCTGACGAGTGCGGTGAGGGGTGAGGTGATGCATGGTGCAGGGCTGGGCCAGCTGGGCGTCTCCTCCGCACGTTTCCATCGTCGGCACGGGTGCACAGCACGGTGGCGTGCGGCCAGCGGCGGCCACGAGCCGAAGGACCAAATGGCACGCCTCCTCCTTGCTCTGGCGACTGAGGGGAGTGAAGGGAGGGTGTGGAGCAAGCAATGGATGCAGGGATCCATCAAATCGATCGATTTGATTTCGGTTTCAACGGGTTGGAGATGAACTCGAGTTCTGTCTCCAACGTGTCGATGAAATGCTCCACTGAAACTTTAATTCTATTTTCTAGGATTTCTTTTCATGGTTTGATCCTTGTATTTGACAAGATTTATGGTATGGTGGTGGACTTTATTTGGTATGTGCAACCTAGCACATTTTGTGGTTTGGGAAAGTTCAAGAAAGAAATGAAATTCAAATTTAAGATTTTTAGAAATATTTTTGGAGAGGGAAAAGAATATGAGAACAAAGAGAGAGTGATCACCTGTCACCCCACTGAATTTTGTTTTGAAAAAATAAAATTTGATTTTCTTAATAAGATGAATTTTGTGTGACTTTTGTCACATGATTTTATGGGGAACTTTTTATTATGTTTTTTTTTTTTTTTTAGCAAACAATCCAACATAAGCAAGCAAAAACAACAAACACACAAAAAAAAAGTTTTTGTTGGCCCACAAATTTGACTAATAAAGCTGGGTTACAATTTTGGGATGTTACATATGCCTTCATATGATTTTAGCATTCTGCACTGCCAGTTTACCCTATCTTGTTCCGTTATATGGAGTACTTGCACATTGTACTTGTGTCATGAGGCTGGTTTGCTTACTTACCTTCTTATTCTTTTCATTCTCAGTTTGGAGAATTGGCTCCATATTGGGATTTTGTGTCCCCAAGTGACAAGCTTAACCATTGTGCATGGCTCATTTTATTGCATTCCTACGGACAAAAATATGTGTTAATACTTAGATGATAAACATGTACAGTTATGAGCAATGGACCTCCTCCTTATGATTGGGGTGAAGAGTGGGAGGAGGATGGATATGAGTACACCAGTAGAGGCAGAGGGAGAGATGGGCTAAGAGGACGAGGAAGAGGACGCGGCTACTATGGAGGTGGTCGGCGTGGTGGCTATGGCTATGATTACGGTTATGGTGGCAGGGGCGGCTACTATGAAGAGCAGGGTGGATACTTTGATGGCGAACCAGATGAGTATCATCCCCCTCCAGGCCGTGGTAATCTCAGTCTGATTTAATCATGTTCCTGTTGTTTTGACATGCCTGATGCCCCTACCTCACATGACTCCTGTTCTCCGTGGCTTCACAGGGCGTGGCAGGGGTAGAAGAATGGAGCAGAGTGAATACCTTGATGGCGGCCGTGGTAAGCTCAGTTTAACATATATCATCTTTCCTTTTTTTTTGTGCATGTGCTCGTGTCTCAGACGGCTCCCATTCTCGATGGCTTTGCAGGGCATGGCAGGGTAAGGAGGGTCGAACATAACGAGTACTTCGATGGCGAACCCGACGAGTATTTCCCTCCAGGCCGTGGTAAGCTTGGTCTGACATAGTGACATACCATGTTTCTGTGCTTCTTGCACGCCCTTACCTCTCATCGCTCACACTCGTCGCCTCGCAGGTCGTGGCTGGGAAGAAGGGGAGGACCATGGCGTGCCCGAGGCCGTGGGCGTGGTCCGAGGCTCGATTAAAGTGGGGGCGTGCCGAGTGCATACCCTGAAGCTAGCACAGTCTGTGCTCAACTATCTGAGAGTGTTTGCTCCCTGTGTTGCTCCATATGCGGGGCTCTCTGACGTTAATCTTTTTGCCCTCGACATACTGCCTCTGATGCTGTACGACTTGCTGGGCAGATTTTGCGTGGCTTACTCGTGGGTTGCTTACTTGCTTAGGTACTTCTAGTGTATTTTAGGGGATCGGAGGAGATTATACCGGATTCCGAAAAATCCCCAAAAATCCCCAGTAGATCGTTTACTACTCCGGTTTTGTAAGGGATAATCCCCAAATATCCCCCACCAACCACTTCATTTTTGCCTAGATTAAAAACTCTAGGTCATGCTAGTGTATTTTTAGAGAAGGGTATTTGAGGGGAAATGTGGGGATTGGGTGAAAGGAAGGGATTCACCAAATCCCCTCCGATCCCCAAACTTTCCAACCCTAGAAATACTCGAGGAGTAAACAAGTTAGGCTTGTCAGTGAAGTTGTAGCAATCAGGCTGTGAAATACCTCCGTCTCAAAATATAAGACGTTTTGGTAGTGTATTTTAGCCCACTAAAACGTCTTATATTAAGAGACAGAGGAAGTATGTTAGTATGTTTCAGGCTTTCAGCCTCATGTATATATATCTCCTGTTTTATCTGTGTGTCTGTGCGTGCCAAAAACTGTTTTTTATCTCCATATTTACTTGATGGTAATTGCATTGTTTGCTCTTAGTCTAGTTGTTGTGGTGGCTGCCATATGCCCAGTTTTTGCTTGTTGGAGCTAGACGCATAAAATTAGCTTGGACGAATTTCAGCCATTTCAGCCGTAGCTCATAAAACAGACCTCGGTTATGAGCTTCTACAACTCATATGACGCACAACCCTTATCTCTAACCGTCTGTTCACGCGATTGGAAGGAAGGCCGAGACTTGGCGTTGAATGCGTTGAGGCCAAGTCTCGACCGTTTAATCGTGGGAACGGATGGTCGAGAAACGGGTTGCGCGCCATATGAGTTGTAGAAAATCCTTATAATCATATTAAATTTTTTTCTTTATGGTGATGTGGAATATTTATATCTGTGTATAATATCCATGTCCTCTTCTACCCAGAAGGATATGGATGTGAGTGGAAAAAAGAGAGACTGGAGTAGTCAGCAGTCAAAGTCTCACTTTCAGGAGAAACAGTCAGCCGCAGCCTGCCGAACGCTCTTGACTCTACAGGCAAATCCCCTCGTCTTCCTGATCTTCCTCCATCCCAAAAATCAAGAGGTGATCTTCTTCCCGGCAGCCATGGACCGCGTGTACCAAGCACTGGTCGCTGCCGTGTCCGCCTTCGCGGCCATCTGCTTTCCCTGCCTCCTCCTCGTGTTCCTCTGCCGCCATCGCAAGAACCGCCTCCTCGAGCCGGACGGCCGCTCCTTGTCATCGTCGTCCCTCCCAGTCTCCGCCCGAGCCCGTCTGTCGTCGGAGCTGTCGTCGTCCTGGTCGCTGTACGGATCGGCCATCGACTCCTCGCTCAAGAAGCTCTCGCTGGACGACCTCGCCAGGGCCACCGGCGACTTCTCCCCGGACAACATCATCGGCGACGGCAGCTTCGGCTTCGTGTACCGCGCCGTGTTCCCCGACGGCGGCGGCGCGGTGGCCGTGAAGCGGCTCTCCGAGGACCACGCCGCTGGCGCCGGCAACCGCGAGTTCCGCGCCGAGCTGGAGGTGCTCGGCAGCCTCAGCCACCGCAACCTCGCACGCCTGCTCGGTTACTGCGCGGCCGGCCGCGACCGCCTCCTCGTGTACGAGCTCCTCGAGCGCGGCAGCCTCGACGCGTGGCTTCACGGCGACGCCGTCGGCGGTACGCCGCTGCTGCCATGGGCCGCGCGCCTCCGCGTCGCCCGCGGCGTGGCGGCCGCGCTCGCCTTCCTGCACCACGACCGCCACCCGCCCGTGCTCCACCGCGACGTCAAGTCCAGCAATGTCCTGCTCGACGAGGGTTTCGAGGCCAAGCTCGCCGACTTCGGCCACGCCAGGATCGTCACCGGAGGCCCTGCCGCGTCGCACCTCAGCACGCAGGCCGCCGGTACAGCCGGGTAATGCCCTGCTCTTCTTTCAAATGACTCCACTTCAGGTCGATCTCACATTTTGCGCATGCCTAATTTTGTTGTCCGCAAGTACGCCAGTACAAAATCAAGTTTATAATTGACCCGGTAATACACGAGAAAGCATCAAAAGATGATTTTGATTCTCAGCAATGGGTGTAGAAGGCATGGAGTTGGGACACAATATTTACCTAATGTCTGCATAGTTGCATACTTGCGCAGCTAAACAAAAGAAGTGGAGTATAATGCGGAAATCTCATTTGGCTCCCGATCTCACCTGCTCCAGACTAATTTCGATTTTTTTTTAACAAAATATGAAAACACTTACAAATATATGAAAAAGGGGGCAACAAACATATGCTAGTGTTTTAAATATGTGCAAAGTTCCATAGTAAAATGATATTTATGGTGCTCTGTGCGAAAAAACAAATTCAATGCTCATTTGTGATTCGTGCCGGCCCGAGAGAGTTGCACATGGTTTTAAACTGACTGACATTTACTTAATTCTTAGTCGACTTCTTAGCAGTTAGACTTGCGTCATCATTCGTTAATGATGGCAATTTTATCCATGCATCCGAATATCCATGGATATCCGGCCCGGCGGACTAGGGTTTAATTTGGAGGGCTGTTTTTGTCCACGAATTTCATGGGGCGGATATCCGCTAACTCATGCGGTGGGCACGGGCAAAGGTTTTGCCCCATGGATATCCAGTGGATATCCGGCTGACATGTGGGACCCACATGTCTGCGAGACATGTGATTTTTCCTAGGCCCAGATCTCCCTATTCATGAGGCCAGACTTGAACGAGGGCCCAACTCACCCAAAGCTCACGATAATTACTAATTACTAACCCTTAAGTGAGATGAGAAATTATGTATTTTGTGGTGTGATTGTGCGAGATTCTACATATTTTAAGTACTTTGTGTTTGAAGTATCATTGATTTGATACTCCGACGCATTACTTGTGGATATCCAAGTATCCGGCGGGTTTGGATATGTGGCGACATCCATGCCCATGGATATTTTTGTGGGTAGGGCATGGATTTGATATAACCGTCCGAACCCGCCCTATTGCCATCCTTATCATTCGTGTTGGGTTGAGAGTTGCAGATACATCAGATGTAGTTGCACATGATCAGTCGACTGAGCATTAAACAATTGGGAAATAATTTTCTAACATATGTCTCATATATTTTGTTGCAGTGAAGTCATGCCTGCAGTAGTTTCGAGAAACCTGTTTAGTTTGATACTAGTATATTATACTACTCACTCAATTCCCTTTTTATTGTCACATCTTGTACTGCAGATTTGTACTTTCTCGGTTCTCTCCCAGCGACAAAAACAAGGGAACAGAGGGAGTAGTTAGTTAAAAACAAAAATCTAGCATACATCATTTTCCTCAAAATCACACCAATGGTCATATACAATACTTTGAAATGACATATGCTATCGCAAACCCTTTCATCAAAATGACACATGTGATCTTTTGTTTATTCAATATAAAAAGGTACATGGCACCGGAGATTCGTGAAGGCGTGGGAGCAAGCGTAAAAGCAGATGTGTACAGCTTCGGTGTGCTAATGATGGAGATAGTCGTTGGTCGGCGACCAAGCTGGCCGATGAGGAGCATTGGAGGTAAGGAGGTAGAGCCGTTGAAATGGGCGAGGGAAAAGGTGGAGGCTAGCATGTTCTTAGAGATAACGGATTGCCGGATGAGAGTCGAAGTGGGAAAAGAAACGAACGAGGTGAAAGCGTTCTTGAACATTGCACATAGTTGTACAGAGGGGTGTCCTAAGAACCGCCCAACAATGAAAGAAGTGGTAGAGATGCTCCACAAGATATGAGTATCTCGAACAGAATGCTTATGAATAATAAATTTCAATAAGAAAATTTAAATGGATTGATCATGTCATGATAACAAAAATCTGCCTAGTGGCTAGAACGATGTATGGGTCTAACATTTGTACAACTTTTTTTGCATTTCATGTATGATGACACGTGCGAAATCTGTGTGTGTTTTGATCCACAAAGAAAATGGGGACCTCAGTGTATACTTTCTTTTTCTTCACAAAGGGGTCTAATTTATAAAACAATCCATCATGAACTCGATTATCACCGACTTAGAAGGTCAAACAAAACTGTAAGTGATAAGAGTTTTGAATTGTGCGGGAAGTCATTCTCAGCCTTGAAAGAGTTGCATGATACTACTTTGTCAGCATACAGACTATGATTCATACATGTCCCAGATGCCTCAAATACGGGACCAAGTATATCCAACGCTTAAATGAAAATCAGACCACATATATGCTCACATGGATAACTTCAAAGATAACCCTAAGTGTTTAGAGGAAGTGGTGCATTTCTTCGGATACCATTTATTGGGTCCTGTGGCACGTAAGGTGGAAGAAGGAAAGACAGGGGAAAAAAGGAGCCGGAGATGGCGTCGATGGGATGGACATGCTATGATTTCTTATGTCCTCCCGACATGCCACCGGATGCTATCAGAACTTCCTGTTATCCACATGACTGATACTCTCTCTGTACACAAAAGGATGTCTCAACCTACCCCAAATTTGCATGTATCTTGTGGACAGAGGGAGTAGTTAGCAAATTTCCCGTGATGCAACATCGTTGACCGAGCACATATCACTCTTTGCCTAACATAAATATGTAAGGTCCATGTTTGGTGGATGAATTATTGTAATGGTAAATTAAGGAGTTTCATATGAATGCAATGAAACCTAGGCAAGCATTATGGTTAATTTTGTACCGATTGATTGAGTAGCAGATGAGTGATATGTGGTGCATATGCAAACACTATTGATTATATGATGATGGTGCAATGCCAGGTAATGTATGGACAATTTACATGGAAAATTACATTAATTGCTTCAAACACAAGTAATGATTTAAGTAATCTTACATTGTATAGAATTCACCAGACAACAATCTGTCGTATGCTATCACGGAGAGTTCTTGTCAAGAAGGATATTTTCTATAGATAAACCTAATTAAACTGTACGTTTGTGTCTACCAACAAAATCGTTGTGTACACACGACTTGGTCGGAGGGGTTCTTCCTGTCTACCTCCTATATATCCCATGATATCATAAAGATGTGCCTCAAATATTTACTCATTCACACTCATTCACCAAGTCTTCTTTACCTAGCCCTTTGTTGGTTGTTAATACTTGTATTGCTCACAAAGAGACATTATCTAGGACCTAGGCTATATCAATGATGGTGATGCTGGAGAATTAAAGTTTCGTACCTCGCCATTTCATGTCATGAGCAACCGCTCTAGCTAACCACCTAGGTACCATATGCTAGTAAATACATCAGCAATTTTTATAAGATGTCCTATGTCTGAAGCTATAATAACTTAAGCTACCTTGTGCATTTTCCATCCTGAAGTAACTTCTTTTCTAACGTAGTGAGGCCTTACAACTTTCGTATACACTTTTTGAACCTGTAGATGCTACTAAGGACAATTGGATTAGATGCAAATTGGTATCACGGTCCATGATCCCACTATGATGCTACAGTTAGAGGTGTCAAAATTTAATTTCATAAATATCAGAAAGCATTTTATGAACGAAAAATGTGAAGAACACCCAATATCATAAATAGGGGTCAACATTAACATGAACATTGACGTTATCTCATGTGGTTGAATGATACATGCACTCCCACAACCAATTAAGAGATATGCTCACTTTCTTATTTTTTTACAAAACATTACGTATAAACATCCTAGTCCACTTTAAGAGCGATGAAGCATTCCATTTTTCAAATTCCTATCACATAGTTAATTTATTGAGTGAATTTCACTTTTCCATAATTGTGCAATTGTGACACATAGTACCCTGTTTAGTCAAAATTCTACCCAAAATCTCATGTAGGAAAATTTGAACACTGTTTTACTCTGTTTAGCATTCTCACTGTTTCGTTAGATAAGACTGGCATGTTAGGTCGATGTGGCAGGTGTAAATATGTAAAACTCTTCCATAGAAAAATGTAAAAAAAATTGAGGGTGTCATCGACAATCATGTCTAGCCATCTCTTCGCCATAGGTTCTATTCCTCGGTGTCACCCTGATATTCTGGAGAATCAATCATCACGAATGTGCATACAAAAAAGAGTATACAAATTTTCTAAAAGAGGTAATTGAGACACTTAATTTACTACATGGGTAATTAGTGTCACAAATGCATAACTATAAGGTAAAAGGTGGAATTCACTCCAATTTATTTTCAGAAACTATATTTCATAAACTCTTTTTTATAATCTGGTTGGAAATGACTTTACTCAAGAACACTAGTACGGAACGACACATCGGAAGGGCCAAAACCCCCATTGGAAACGGAGAAACGGTCTGTGTCCCCGCCCGTGATACTGATGTGAAGAGCTCAATGGCAACGGAGTTGACTAACCGTTGCCCCTAACATGGGCAACGGTTGTTATATTAGATCGTTACTAATATGTTTCACATTAGACACGGAGTTTTGCTAATCACCGTTTCTAATAAGGGTTATAGGAAAACAAAAAAAACACGGTGACGGGCTGTGCCGTCGATGGAGCCCCGCTCCATGCAACTAGACGGCCGCCTGGTCGTCACCGTATTCCTGTCCGCCCTGCTTTACAAAAGTTCATCGGTGCGCGTGCCTGGAGCTCTGCTCCTATGTCTTCACGGCCGCCAAATGATCATCGACTATCTTCATCCTGCTGCACAAAATGTACTGCTCCTGGTGACGGTACCGTGTACGGAGCCCCGCTCCTAGGTCTTCACGGCAGCAGCATCGTCACCAAGCATCCACCAAGCTTTTGACACAACGAATATTCTTTGTTAAAAACAGTAAACGGATCTAATAAACAGAGCCAATAAGCAGTAAACAAAGCAAAATACAAAGCAAACTAGAGGGAAATAACATAGCAAACTGGAATGGGATAAGTAGCTAACAGAGCAAAATAAGTAGCTAACAGAGAAAATACATAGCTGAACAGAGCAAATTGAGCTAAATAAGTAGCTAACAGAGCAAATACATAGCTAACATAGCAAAATAAGTAGCTAACAGAGCAAATACATAGCTGATCAGAGCTAAATAACAGAGCAAACCGAACTAAACAAGTAGCTAACAGAGCAAATACATAGCTAACAGAGCAAAATAAGTAGCTAACAGAGCAAATACATAGCTGAGCAGCGCTAAATAACAGAGCAAACCGAGCTAAATAAGTAGCTAATAGAGCAAATACATAGCTAACATAGCAAAATAAGTAGCTAACAGAGCAAATACATATCTGAACAGAGCTAAATAACAGAGCAAACCGATCTAAATAAGTAGCTAACAGAGCAAATAAATAGCTAACATAGCAAAATAAGGAGCAAATACATAGCTGAACAGATCTAAATAACAGAGCAAACCGAGCTAAATAAGTAGCTAAAAGAGCAAATACATAGTAAAAAGAGCTAAATAAGTAGCCGACAGAGTAAATACATAGCTAAACAGAGCTAAATAACAGAGCAAACCAAGCTAAATAAGTACTCTAATAGAGCAAATACATAGTAAAAAGAGCGGTCGTTTACCTTAGCGGAATGCGTCCCAGGCCCCAAAGCCACTGACAGAGGAGACCTCATCCTCCTCCTCCTCCGCCGCCGCCGCCGCTGCCGCATCTGGCCCAGGGCCCTGGCCAGGGAGAAGAGACCGGTGTATGGCCGCCCGAAGCTGCGTCTGGAACACCGCCTCCTCGGCGGCTTCTATCGCGTGCTCGGCGGCGGCGATGCGGACAACTCTCTCCATCGCAGACGCCCGAATGACACCGTCGGCGCGCTCGCGCTCAAAGGCGGCGCGAGATAGGAGGAGACCGACCTCCAGATCCGGGTCCACATCGTCTGAAGAGGACGAGATCCGGGCGTCGGGGGCCGCCGCCGCCGTGGATCCGTTGTGGATTTGACGGCTCCGCAAGAACTCGCGACCTTGCTCGCGATGGACCTCGGTCCAGTTGTCGTGGAGGTTCGGCTCCGGTTGGCGCCTCGGAGGGTTGGCGGAGGAAGATGCTCTATCCTGACTTCCATCGGCGCCGGAGGGTTCGCCATCGAGGGAGTGAAGTAGGTGGAGAGAGTGTGCGGCTAGGGTTAGGACCTGGGGAGAGTGAGATACACTGGAGTGGGTGATATTTATACGAGCACCGCTTAATGGGCCTTCACATGGGAAACAGAGATTGCCATTATCCGCAATGGAGTTTGTTTTTCCTCTGTTGCCCATATATGGGCAACGGAGCTGTTTTCTACCTCCTTTACCATTGTGTCGGGCCCATCGGCTGACCAGCGCGTGCGCACTCTTGCGGAAGCGCGCGGAACTCATTTCTTCCGTCGCCTAACTCGTACCGTTTCCATAGAGGGGTATCTGATGTGTCGTTCTATACTAGTGGAAGTTTACGTGTTTGAAGAATTAAAGACATATTTGGATCATATCAGATTCATGTTTTTATAAAGACAATTGCTCTCTATCGCTTGTTTGTTGACATGTTTTTTTTCTTGAATCCTATACAAACTGTGCCAGTTTCTATGAAAGTTTTCCTTGGGGAATAACAGGCAAAGGAGGAGGGCACAACAGCTTTTTTTTTGTGTGTTGGTATAGAACAGAGGAGAAAGTCAGAGGAGGTGGTATTGCTGATCAGATTGAAGCCAAAGAGGGATGCGGAGATGAGGTTGCACCTTCACGGTGGAAAAGGAGCAGAGATAAAACACAAAGGTTAGAGTTACTCGATCCATCACAATTCATAGGGGTGAGTGGATCTGGCCGGCTCAAAGTTCACATGGCATGTGTTTTTTGAGTTAAAATGTATGCTTTGTGGTTGTAAGCATAAAAAGTCGAACTGAGAACCGTCATACGTTTTACAAGAGCGTTATGCAAATGAATATCAATCGTCCATCTAAGCTAATTCAGTGGTGTGATGTACAAAACTAATGGACTAGCGGGTAAGGTGGGTAGTATTTTATGGTGGAAGTGCGAAATCAGTAGAAGGACCAAACAAAACCCCAGTTGGATGCCTAGGGTCACAACCAGTATCAACATGCTTCAAGCATGATCATTTTCTTGATGAGGGCTATGTGTACCATAAAATCATCATAGATAGTTGAGTAAGTAATACACCTATCTAGCATGTGTAAGGTCAAACTTTAAATTACGGTGAGTCAAATCAACTCCTCTTTTCAGGACTATCCCTCGCCAAAGGCCTCACTTACCCAGCATGTAATGTCCCAGCGAGCTAGGAATTACAAATCAATGGAGATACAGGTGAAGAGAGTTGAGACGGGGATGAGCAGGAGAGACTGGGAGGATGAACAAGGGGATAGGTTCAGAATTCTCTATCTATTTCGATCTCCAGCTCTCGTCCACACAACCGAGTATTTATCCAATTACATGGGCATTTCGCCCTTACCAGCCCAACATGGCCCAGCACGCCTAATACGGCCCACTAGATTGAATTACAACATTACAGCAGTCACTCTCCAGATGTATTTGACGACGTAGTGTCAGGGCTGGACACAGCCATGACAAGTTCCCCCCCTTCAGAGCCAGCATGTCCCCATGCTGGTGCTGCTGGAAACTGCTCCTTGACAGTGTCATAATCCTCCCATGTGGCTGAAGCTTCAGGTTGTGATGACCACTGCAACAAGACTTGTAAATGCGAAGAATTGCCCTTCTTGACCAACTTGCGATCCAAAATGCGTTCCGGGACCACTCCTGCCAAAGACAAATCTACAGTTGCTGGTAGATTAGAAAAGACTGGAGTATGATCAGGGATGTGCTCTTTCAGCTGAGAGACATGAAACACTGGATGAATCAAGGCAGCATCTGGCAACTTCAAACGATAACCTGCATTGCCAACTCTGCTGAGGATCTCATATGGACCATAGAACTTGTAAGCAAGCTTGCGACAAGGACGGTTAACCACAGAATGTTGAGCATATGGCTGGAGCTTCAAATACACTGAATCTCCCAACTCAAATTCTCGCACAGAACGATTGCGATCTGCATAATGCTTTACCTTCGCTTGTGCTCGAAGCAGATGAGTCCGAAGAAGAGCGGAGTGGTCCTGATGCTCATTCAACCATTGCTGGACATCAACATTGTCAGAGCACAAATTGTTTGCAAATGTACCATAATTTGGCTCATAGCCGTAGAGAGCCTTGTAAGGAGAGCAGCCCAAGGCAGTGTGATAATTTGTGTTGTACCAGAACTCTGCAAGAGGAAGCCAGGATTGCCATTTGGTAGGTGTATCATGCACGGCACACCGCAAGTACATCTCCAAACATTGGTTAACTCGCTCCGACTGACCATCTGTTTGTGGGTGGTAGGCTGTACTCATGTGCAGTTTGGTGTCCCAAATCTTGAAGAGTTCTTTCCAGAAGGAGCTGGTGAAAATCTTGTCTCTATCTGAGACAATAGAAGTAGGAGGTCCATGCAATTTAACCACATTTTGTAACAGAGCTTGAGCTACCACTGGTGCAGTGAAAGGATGCTTCAATGGAATGAAGTGTGAGTACTTAGTAAAACGACCCACGACCACCAAAATAACTGTGTACCCATTGGATTTTGGTAAAGCTTCAATAAAGTCCATGGTTATATCTGTCCATGGTCCAGAAGGAATGGGTAAGGGTTGCAACAACCCTGGAGATTTGCAATGGTCATGTTTTGCTTGTTGGCAAATACCACATTGATGCACAAAATCAATGACATCTTGTTTCTGACCCTGCCAAGCAAACAACTTCTTAATGCGCTGGAAGGTAGCCTGAATGCCAGAGTGTCCACCTACCGCACTGCAATGGAAGGCAGAAATCAACTTGGTTTTTAATGCCGCATTAGCACCAATCCAGATCTTCCCTTGGAAACGAAGAACTCCATCTTTCAGAGTATATTCAGTGCTAGTGTCTCCGGTTACAGCTAGTTGTTGCAGTAAGGTTTGAGCCGCAGCATCAGCTGCATAGGAATTGATAACTTCTTGCATCCAGACAGGTTGACTGACCGAAAGCGCACTTATGGCTAGCAGATGACCCACACGAGATAAAGCATCAGCCGCTTTATTCTCAACACCTTTTTGTATTGAAACTGGAACTGAAGTCCGACTAACTTTGTCATGGCTTTTTTCTGTAAATCTGTGGTCAGAACCTGATCACCAAGTTGACACAAACTCTGATGATCGGTTTTGATGATGAAAGGGCCTCTCACTAGATACTGCCTCCATTTTTCAACTGCCATGATCACAGCCAGGAATTCCTTCTCGTATATGGACAATTTCTGGTTGTTCACACCCAAAGCCTTGCTATAAAATGCCACTGGATGACCATCCTGAGATAAAACCGCCCCAATTCCAGTATCACAAGCATCGGTTTCAATGACAAACTGCTTATCAAAGTTGGGCAACACCAAAACAGGGGTAGAGGACATGGCTATTTTCAGTTTATCAAAAGCCACTTGAGCTTCCTCTGTCCATTGAAACACCTTTCTCTGTAATAAAGCTGTTAAAGGCTTTGCAATGATGCCATATTTCTCACAAAATTTCCTGTAATAACCTGTGCATCCCAGAAATGATCGAAGCTCGGTAAAATTGGTTGGTACTGGCCAATTAACCATCACCTTTGTCTTCTCGGGATAAGTGGCAACACCTTTAGTGGAAATGATGTGCCCTAGATACTCCAACTCTGTCTGAGCAAATGTACACTTACTTCTCTTAAAAAACAATTGATGTTTTCTCAAAACCTCAAACACTTGCTATAAGTGCTGAACATGTTGTGTCAAGTCTGGACTATAAATCAAAATATCATCCATGAAGACCAATACAAACTTTCGAATGAATGGTGCAAATATGGAATTCATCAAGCACTGGAAAGTAGATGGTGCATTAGTCAGCCCAAAGGGCATCACCTTGAACTGAAACTGACCATTGTGAGTTTTGAAAGCAGTTTTGAATTCATCTTGAGGTACCATCCGGATTTGGTGATATCCTGCTCGAAGGTCAAGCTTTGAAAACCAACTTGTACCAGCTAGTTCATCCAACAGCTCATCAACAACTGGTAAAGGAAATTTACTCTTGACTGTCATAGCATTAAGCTTTCTATAATCAACACAGAATCTCCATGAACCATCCTTTTTCTTAACCAATAGCACTGGAGAAGCAAAAGGACTTAAGCTAGGGGAAATGATGCCAGCATCTATCATTTCCTGCACCTGCCTTTCAATTTCATCTTTCTGTAAAGGAGAGTACCTATACGGCCTCGAGTTTGTAGGTGTAACACCAGGAATCAGATGGATCGCATGATCATACACTCGAGCAGGTGGTAACGTCTTGGGTTCAGCAAATATGTCAGCAAACTGCTGCAATAGTGGTGCTATGACTTCAGGAGTAGTTGCTGTTATAGTTCCCGTGCCTGGTGACACCATAGTAGTCGCCCAAATTTCATTTTCCTGATAACACGCCATTACTTCCTCAAGTGACATCTCCTGCAGCTCTGTGACATCGGTAGAACTCATGCCTTCCAGTTTAATTAGCTGACCATCATGTTTGAATTGAACCCACTTTTGTTTCCATTGACACAACATTTCTCCTTGTTGTTCTAGCCAGTCCATGCCAAGTATCATATCATAACCACCCAATTCCAGTACCTTGACAGAATAAGTAAAGGTGTGTCCCTGCACCCACCATGTTAAGGCTTGAATCTCATAGTTGCAAATTAATGATTGACCATTAGCCACTTTAACTGTTTGTTGCACTGGCAAGGGTATTGTGGTGCCTCCAATGCGAGGTACCATGGCAGCATCAATAAAACTATGAGAACTTCCGGAATCAAGCAAGATTAGGATAGTCTGATCACCAATATGTGCTCTGAGCCGTATAGTCGACGGATGGTCTGCGCCAGATAGTGCATACAATGAAAGCTGCATGGCGGCAATAGCATTTTCCTGTTCCTCAATTTCATCAAGTACTTCATTAGAGAGAATTTGATCTGAAGCATTCTCTGTGTGAAGGCTGTGTAAAGAGCTGCCAGAAGGAGTTTTACTGCAAGTATGACCAGGAGCAAACTTCTCACCGTAGCTAAAGCACAATCCATTTGCTCTACGATACTCTTTCAATTGTCTAGCCTTCCATAGTTCACCTGCTGGTGTAGCATTCAGTCTGGAGTCTGCTCGCTGGAAAGGGACACGAGCAGGTACTGTTCTATTCGTTTTTTGTCTGCTCAGAATAGATTCCTGCACCTTGGCATAAGCTGCAGCTTCACTAACAGTGGCTGGTAACTAAATTTCAACCGCAGGTTTCAATTCCTCTTTTAATCCCAACACAAACTGAGTCACCAACATAGTTTCACTCACAGCATCATCATACAAACGCAACTGGTACACTAACTGACAGAACTCCCGTTTATACTCCTCTACAGACCCTTTCTGTTTCAACACCATGAGCTCCCGCATCTTCTCTCGATGAACATTAACATCAAATTCTAAGAGTACTGCCTTTTTAAATTGCTGCCAATCAGGCCACTCATGCGCCAACTTGTAAGCATGAAACCAATGTGCTGCATCTCCAATCATATGTAACGATGCAAGCGTGACTCGAAAATTTGCAGGAATTTCATATAGTGCAAAGTACGCTTCACAACCGTCCAGCCAAATCCTAGTGTCCGTGCCATCATATTTTGGAAAATTCATCTTAGGCATCCAAGGCTTTCTAGTACTCGACTCCTCTCCTGATCTACCGGGATCGAACTGATGCTGAGGTGAGAAACGAGGCGATACCAGTGGAGAAACAAGTTGCGTCTGAGACGGAGGCCGGAATAGACCATCCCCTTCTTTCTCCAGTGACTCGGTCGACGTCGCCGTGGCGGACGGCTTGAGCGCCTGCGCCGCCGCAGCCTGCTCCTTCCGCACCTCACCGAGTGAACTCATCGTGAGATTCACCTTGGACTGCACCGCATCCATCAGATCCACCTGCTCGCTGAATCGCGCATCAAGTGCATCCAACCGAGCCACGATCGTGGTGATCCCCTCCATCTTCTCGCCTAGGGACTTCAGCGCCTCTAGCTCCTTCAACATCCGTCCCTCAAATTCACTCATGGCGTCAATAACTTGCCGGGCTTGCAGCCCTGCCTTAGACGGAGCCGTCGCAACTTCTTCTCCAAATCGACCAACCCAATTCCGGATTTACGCCAGGTCACACCCGAAGGCAACCAGCAACCTTCCTCAGGATTTACGAGTACGATCGAGAGGATTCGAAGCGCGCCCGGTCGTTTGTGGCTCTGATACCAACTTGTAATGTCCCAGCGAGCTAGGAATTACAAATCAATGGAGATACAGGTGAAGAGAGTTGAGACGGGGATGAGCAGGAGAGACTGGGAGGATGAACAAGGGGATAGGTTCAGAATTCTCTGTCTATTTCGATCTCCAGCTCTCGTCCACACAACCGAGTATTTATCCAATTACATGGGCATTTCGCCCTTACCAGCCCAACATGGCCCAGCACGCCTAACACGGCCCACTAGATTGAATTACAACATTACAACAGTCACTCTCCAGATGTATTTGACGACGTAGTGTCAGGGCTGGACACAGCCGTGACACAGCAGTGAGCCCGAGTGTGTGCACCTCCACACAGGATACTAAGATCTTTCCTAACTTTAAATTAGTAGCAGCAAAAAATTAAAATTATTGAAAAGAAGATCTAGGATGAACTAGACACCAAATTGAGAGCCAAAAAAAAACCTTGCTTGTGACCTAAAATATTAAGAAAAGTTGAAGGGAATGAAAGCTAGTTGGTAGTGGTAGATTAGCGAAGTAATCCCCTTGATTGTTTGCTGGCGTGGGACGCAATGAGCTGCCGTGTTGTGGCACAAATACCATTGTAAACAACTTATTAATTCTACCTTAATATATAGAAATGCAGACCACCCGCGAGTTCTAGAAAAAGGCCGGTATAAACAACTTCTGTCAAACAACTAGTACCCATATCCAATTCATCCAAGTGGTAGTTCAGTTGGTCATAATTAAGAGTGCGTTTGAATTCTTTTTTGGGTGAAATGATGCAGTAAACACTTACAAATAAAACCCATAGAAAATAATAATCCTAAATCAATCTATGGCATGCACTCCTATGTGGCTCTGTAGGCACGAAGTTTTTTTTTCTAGTTTTACTTGCGATGAGATATGTACCTCATCTTTGCAGGTTCTAACATATCACATAAAAGAGGAGATTGTGTAAGAGAGCACACTAAAACAATTACCGAGTTTCTTGAGACCACATTGTGGTTCCCGCCTAAGGAATTCCTCCTGTTTGCCTCATGTTCCCATGATACCATGGAGATACAAAACTTTTAATTCACTCTCCCCCGATTCATCTAGCTATATTTTGGTTGGTAAAACTTGTTATGTCTCACTAAAATGGAGACAATATATAGGAGCTAGGTCATATCAATGCTGGTGATAGTGTAGAATTGAAGTTTGGTACTTGCTTCTCAACATGAACAATGGCTCTAGCTGTCCACATATCTAAACATATGCTAGTAACTAGCGGCCATAAATATGTAAGATGAGTTACCTTGTTGAAGGCCATAATAGCTTAAGCATCAGGCTATTGGAACTCGTATTTCCTTCAACACGACATACCATCCTCAAATGGAGGGCAAACTGAATGGACAGATCTGATCCTTGAGGACATATTAAGGGCATGCATTCTCTCATTTTGTGATAATTGGGAGAAATATTTGTCGTATTCTGTTTTCATACAAAAAAGTCTACCAATCAAGCTTTGGGATGTCACCTTGTATACATTGTATGTGATGAGTTGTTACTGGATTTGTTCGAGACCAGAAAACACAGCTTGTCAAATCCGACTTGATCAAAGAGGCTAAAGAGCAGACCCGAGTCATTTGAGAGTGGCTTCCTGCGGCCCTATATCGTCAGAATGGCTACTTTGACACCAAAAAATCAGGAGGTGACTTATGAAACAAGAGAGAAGGCATGCCTAAGTTTATCCATTAAAAGACACACATCGGTTCAAGTCACGAGCAAGTTAGATCCCCACTACACCAGATCATACAAGATTCTTGCCAAATGAGGAGCAATGGCTTATGTGTAGGAGTTGCCTTCCTCGTTGTCAAACGTGAACATAGTTTTCATGTGCCACATCAAAGAAAGTGCCCTACTCTCATCGAAGAAGTATGAGCTGAATATCTCAAGCTGATGGAAGATTTCACATATTAGGAGCACCCGATTCATATACTTGACTAAGCTAAAAATAAGACCCATTGTCGCACCTCAAGTTCTTGGAATTTCAGTGGAGAAATCATAACGAGAAGGAAGCACTTGGTAATGTAGAGACTTTTTGCGAGTGGAATACCTTTCTCTCGTCTTATATTGTTAGGAATCTCAGAACGAGATTCTTTTATGGAAGTAGATCGGTAGAATTTGTAACAACCCATCTTGTAAAACCATGTGACAAGAAGTGCTTCATCATCATGTAAATATAATACATCTCATCCCATTTAGTTGCATGGTTAAACACCATCAAACTCAATGTTGTACAAAATGCTCAAATATGCTCTTAAACAAATATTGCATGTAATTTGTCTCCAAATTTTAGGCTGGTATTTTCCCCAAGTCCCAAGTGTTATCTTTGTCACCTCTATATATTTTCAAAATAGTTTTACAAGATTTAGTATTTTACAAGTTTTCCGGTGGTTGGCATTTTTAATAACCGCTCACCCCCTCTGATCTAACGGTGTTAAAATAGGCGGAACCAGATTGACGGTACAAAACGGTACCACGGTACCAAAAATTGTGTGGGACCAGTGCCAAAATTATGTGGGGCTATTACCTGTAATTGTTTCTTAATTATGGTATTTCTATATCTAGAACGGTCGCCTTGCGCGGCAGACTGATGCGAACCGTTCGATCATCTATGTTTGTATCTGAAACAAAACTTATCCTCTCGTCAAACGAGTCGAGCGCCACTTCAGCCATGCGCCCATGCCGCTCGCCCGCTGTCCGCGGCCATGGTTCAGCATCCGGTGGAAACCGAGCCCCTTGCAACCTCTCTCGCTTCCATCAGACCTCCCTTCCTCGCATGCATGGCGCCACCACAGGTGGGGGTGGGGGCGGTAGGAGGGGTCGAGGTAGGATTGGCTCGCGGCCAGCCGACCGGCGCCCGATCCTCTGAGCTGAGCACGAGAGCGAGGCTGGACACACCGATGTTTTAGGCGGTGCGGACTTGGCCAACATCGACTCGAACCATGGCAGCCGTCGCGGCCATGAGCGACGAGCCAGCTACCCCTGATGAGCCGCCGCCGTGGACTTCCCGTAGGATATCAGAGGGGAGGAAGGGAGAGCAGGAGGTCGCGAGCGAGGCCGACGTGGAGCAGCTGCAGGTCCTGGAGTACGCGATCACGATTTCAGAGTCCTGGAGTATGATATCAGAGTACGCGATCAACTGAGGAGTCGTTCATCCTTTGCAGTTGGCAGTAACGAGTTCTTCGCTGGGAGTACGCGATCACGATTTCACGACTGAGATCATCGGCGTGATGCTGACCACCACGGAGTTCGAGGAGAGGTTGCTGTACATGTGCGCATGGATGGGGCGGTCGCCGACGGGCGACGGTGATGGGTCAACTGCCGTTGGACAGGCTGAAACTCGGATGTGTGAATGCTTTCTGAATAACAAATAGCTACTGTGTGTTGCCTAATAGTACTCCGGTAGTTTGATCAGTGCATGGACTCGTACTGATTGGTAGAGTCAGGAATCGGTGGACTTCATCAAGATTTAATCAACGGCTAACAAAATCATTGTCTTAATCAATAGTTAAGAAAAATAGTAGTCGGCGGCACCGACGGTACCACGGGTACCGTGCCAATCATCGTAAAAGAGCTCTATGTTTGCTAAACCTTTAAATTCAAATATTGGCAGAACTAAATGATTCTTTCAATAAAAAAACATGAAAATTTATATCGGCGCTAATATTTTATATAATGTTCCCAGTAAAATTTTAATGAATTTTAAGGTCATATTTCAACTACTTTCAGTTCAAACCCAAATCGGCACATATATGAATTTTGAATCTATGGGGCAAACAAATAGATGTCTGTTTGATCTTAGAAAATTCACATTGACCTCAGACGTTATGTATGGGGTATGTGAATTTTTTTGCAAACTTTAATATTAAGGTTAGTTTATGTTTAAATTTCAAAACTGTTTCAAACCAATATAAAGGAAATAAAACTTATGTACCCAACCGCCCTCTTTCCTCTTAAGATCTCAATACCATCAATGACCAAATGCCCGGGACTCACCGTTGATCTCTATCCATGGAGCAAGGAGAGCTCCTTGAATAGAGATGCAATACTTCACTTCCTCCACTTTCCAATTTTTTGATAAAGGATTATATGTTAATATTAAGAAAATATCAAGTAGACTCGGCCTCTACAACAACTCAATATCACCACCGTCCAACTTGACTAGTAGAAAATAATTGCCACTATTATATTCTTTCTCACTCAGCCATGCGCTGGTTTGCATCCTTTCACAAACCTAATACCAACAGCCACCTCTCTCTCCTTCATATCCTAGTTGTTCACAAATAAACATTACTGTGTATGAGTGTATCCTCAACGTCGCACATAGCAATATTGTTGAGTGAGGTTGGCTGCAAGCGTGATACGCAAGACAATCTAACCGGAGTTCTTGAAGATGTGAAACACCAGTCGCCCAAGAGGGACACCGTTAGGGATCACGGAAGCTATGTGATAACATTACTCGATTCACTCGCCCCTAGATAGATCACAGTTTGTTGCTCGTCAAAGGGCACGAAATATGGGAAGTAACCCAAGGGTGTAGGAGAGAAAAGTAGATTTTATTGATTAGACCGATGGTGGTTTTATGATTCAGTCAACCATCACATCTCATATATATATGTGAGGCGGCTGGAATTCCCGTGTAAAAACATGGTTACAAAACTCACATGTTTACAATGTTCGAATCCGAGTCTAACTTGTTTCTAAATTAGGCAGATCTTCCTTGATCTTAGATATAGTCGGGCTGCATGGGTTCTAGCAACAAGGGTAGGATTTCCTTTTCTAGCCTTGGTCACTCGCGCTTCTGGTACCTTCTACGTGCTTTCAGGCTGCTCACGTTCGAGTTCGAGTGCTTCCTGCTTGGATGCCTCCCCCTAGTGCTTCTGTAGACGTGTCCGTCTAAATCGTTGTCACGGCAGGATTTCTATCCATGGAGGTTGTCGACCAAAAACACATGGAGAAAAGAGAGAGTACACAATAAGGTTTACAGTCGTCCCAAAGCACTGGAGGTTTTTTTTAAGATAAAGAGTATATATTAATACCGCCTTGATACCGATTACACCCAGCGTGACTCTGCAACAATGCAATACCCTAATAACTTTACGGATGCACACAACCAAAAAAAGAAGAAGAAGTTAAAAAAGAAAAAAGTCTCGCTATAGAGTTCCAGTCCTTGCAGCAGCAGCACAACCACCACCGAGAGAACACCTGATGTCCAAATTCTCCAAAAGCAACGTCTTCAAGAAGGAAACAATGCACAACACCGTCGTCACCCGATCATAGATCTTGGGTTTTCACCCTGTAGATAGTCCCCGCTCTCAAAACAATGTCTTCAACAAGGTCATTGTCAGGCATAACCAATTAAGCCCAGACCTTGGATTTTCACTCTGAAAGGTAAGACTTTGAACTTCACCTGTGCTGTCCACCCCACTTACATACCGCTGCTACGATTCCTGAAGCTTCAAGCAAGTTCCTCATCGCCGCCAAAGACTCCAATCACCATTACTAGTCCTCCGATCTCGGCCTCCATGACATTCTCCGTCTCTGACTTCACCACGGATTTGTCCATGATGGCACCTCCGGCACAACCGAATTTCATCCGATCCAGTAGTCTCTAAGCATAAACATCCATGCGAGATCGTCGGTGGAGCCTTCTGGAACCCGACACTCCGGCCAGATCGAGGAGGACGGGTGTCAGGCAGATCTTCGTCCTTGCGCTAGTTGGAACCCTAGGACTGCCACCATTATTTGAGCACACCGGTAGGCCCCCACGCCGCCGGTCGGAGCAGCAAAGGAGGCGGTCGCAGAAGCCACCCCGAAATCTATCCAAGGCAGCTGGCCGATCCAGATCGGACCAAAGGTCCAGATCCAAGACATGTCGTCGCACCGCCGGGAGGGTCCTCAAGGAGCCTCGCTTCCGCCTCCAACTCGCCGCCCCGGCTACAGGCCCCGGCCACGAAAACCGCGCCGCCTGGTGCCACGGCCACCGCCTCCGCCCATCTGGAGCCGCCGCAAGCCACCGACGGAACTGGGTGATGCCAATTCCACACCCACCGCCGCCGCCCATCGGAGGCGCCGCCGCACGACCAGGAAGCCGCCTTGGCTGCCGTGCGCAGCGCCCTGCCCGAGGCGCCCCAGTCGCTTTCGGGAGCCGCCGCCACGTCCTCTGCCCTAAGCACCTATGGTGCCGGGTGCCGCCGCCATCGCGGCCAAGGCCGGCGGCAACGACGGTAGGCTTCGCCGGTCGATAGGAGGGGGTGGGCGGCGCTGGGATTGGTTCCCCTGGCGTGCAAATTTTGGTCCCTTTGGTTCCCTTCGGTTAGAATCTGCAGGACCCTGTCCCTTCAGTTCCCTTTTCCGTTCTGGATCCTGGCTGTAAATTTTGGTGTGTGCAATATGGAACGAGTTTGAACTTCAAGCCTTCAAGGCTAACCTTAACCCTTATCATGTCTTATCGTTTAAGTTGCAGATGAGGGAGGGCGTTAAACGATAAGACTTGATAAGGGTGAGAGTTGTTAGTAATATACATTCTCTTGTAATAATCGGTATGATATAAACGGATTTGCTTTCTTGTAAATCAAGCATGTAACACCCAGCCGCCCCTATATTAACAGGAAGACGATCCTCTCATAAAAAAAAAACGGGAAGACGATCCGAGAGAAAGGGAAATCAATCATGAGTTTTCAATTTTTCATAGGACCGTGGGGAGGTTTTTGCTGCAATGATGCTGCTACGCACCTTACATATATTGAATTTTTGGTTAGTGGAAAACATCGCCCTCTCTCGGCCCTTTTCGCATGAGCCAAAAGTACATGTCGACGGCTCGCAGAATCCGCAGATTAAGAAACAAGAAAGAAATAGCAATTGGCTCGCGAGCACCCAACCGGCCGGCCGCCATGGGTAGGGAAGGGGCACTTGATCGAGCAGCCACACCGGCCTCACGTTTAATTGTCATGGATGATGCATGGAATGGATGGATGCTGGCCCAAACAGATTACAGATCGATAGAATCCAAAATGGCCAGATGCATCGCAACGCAATCTCCTTTCTTACCACACACAGATGCTGCCATTGAATCCAAAAAAGATCAATGTTTTGGAGCCAGGTCAAGTGCCCCCACTTATCCCTGGCACACTATCTATAGCACACTCACTCGCTGCGAACCCCACCAAATCACTAACCGCGCCTGTCGTCTCTTCACTCCACTCAGCTGCAGCAACAGAGTGAGTGAGGCAGAACGCGATGGAGAGGATGGTGATGAGGCTGGCGAGGAGGAACAAGTCTCTCTTCCGTGCTGGAGGAGGTGGAGGCAGCAGCGTCGTCACCGGCTCCGGCGCCGGTGGCTCCTCTTATGCGTTCTCCACGCTGCAGCAGCAGGAGGATCCCATCCTTCAGCATCCCGGCGTGCTCAACATCAGGGACACGGCCGCCCACGTACGTCCTTGGTCACTTATCTCGTTCATGTTGTGATTTCAGCTATTAAATCCTAATTCAATTGGGCATCCATGCATGCAGCTGATCGGCCGGACGCCGATGGTGTACCTGAACAAGGTCACGGAGGGCTGCGGCGCCCGGATCGCCGCCAAGCTCGAGTTCCTCCAGCCATCCTTCAGCGTCAAGGACAGGCCAGTACTCTACTCTCATCAATCATTCATTCCTTTTCGCGCCAACAATTAACTTGTCTCCGCATAATCCTGCATGATACAGTATTAATTAATCTACTGTTCACGTGCGTGGCCTGCATAGCTCCATCATAATATAATGCCGGTCGTGTGGACGACATATATTTTGCGATGATCTCATGTGACTGACGGGGACCGGTTTCATTTTCTAATGGCTGGAATTTATTTCTCATGTTCATGGGCGATGATAATAGAGATGGACTAGTCTGCCTGAATGTGATTGAAAGTGCTATATATGCAGTGGGATCCAAAAATAGAGATGGACTAATCTGATTTGTGAAGATATATTGAAGTCATGGTCGACTAGTCCACCTTAATTTGGTGGTTAATTAGTGTCCAAGTTTGGACAGATCCTATACATCCTGGTCTAGTGTGGAAGGGATCTCTCTATTATTTATGTATGTTCAACCTGAACTTATTATACACAGATATGCAGGTAGAAGTAGAACGTAAATAAACCTCAAGCTTTACTGTTTAAGTATAGTTTTATAGTTATTTTCAAGACCACAATTAGCGGTAGGAGGTACAGACTTTTGTATGCTCAGTTGCACACAAGTATATACATGTACCAAAAACTAGAATGTCAAATGGAAGAAGAAAATCAGCTACCTTTTTATTATCCATCACACCAGCCCTTCCACAAGAAAAAGAAGAATACATTCCACCACTGTTAACAGTGTGATCGATTAATCTGTCTGTCGTATGATCGTTCCAGGCCTGCAGTTTCCATGATCGAAGACGCAGAAAAGAAGGGGTTGATAACCCCAGGCAAGGTCAGTTATCTCATGCTTTCGGCTACAAAAATCGACAACCGCAGTGAACTTCGCATGGAAATGACACTAAAATTGTAAAACGTCAATACAACAAGTGGCGTGTTCTTCGATGTATCTGTTTTGACAGAAATTTAGACAACTGTTGTTCTGCCTAAAATCAGTAAGTCGGTTACACCACATATGGACTGTAACTAACTGGAAGTCGCTCCTGATCTGAAACAGACCACGCTGATCGAGCCTACATCCGGGAACATGGGCATCGGCCTGGCGTTCATGGCCGCTCTCAAAGGGTACGAACTCGTGCTGACGATGCCGTCGTACACCAGCCTCGAGAGGAGGGTGGTCATGAAGGCCTTCGGCGCGCAGCTCGTGCTCACCGACCCGGCCAAAGGGATGGGAGGGACTGTGAGGAAAGCCACCCAGCTCTACGAGGACCATCCTAGCGCCTTCATGCTCCAGCAGTTTGAGAATCCTGCCAATGTAAAGGTCAGTAGTGTACCTTTGATTGATCTTACATGTACAATATTGGACAAGTAGTAGCTGTAATTTCAAAGTGTATGTTTGTCAAGTTTTTCCAGAGAAAATTTCCACTGGGACCCACATTAAATGAAAAATCCATCCATATCTCTCTGTCAACGACAATTCATCTTTTAAAATGTTAGGGCTTCATCTCGGGTGTTGTTTCTTACGATGTTTGGCAGGTACACTACGAGACGACTGGTCCGGAGATATGGGAGGACACGCTCGGGCAGGTTGACATCTTCGTCATGGGGATTGGGAGTGGCGGTACCGTCACCGGTGTCGGCAAGTACCTCAAAGAGAAGAACCCCAATGCAAAGGTACTCCTCAAGCGGTCCTGTACCATTTTATTTCGCGGAATTCATGGATGGTGTATGTTTACATGTAGATCTACGGAGTTGAACCTGCCGAAGCAAATGTTCTGAATGGTGGCAAGCCAGGTAGACAACCAATTTCTGTAAATCATGTACTCTTCTTCTTTTCGAACTAGACCTTTTTAGTTTCTGCTCATGTGAACCTGATTGCAGGGCCTCACCTCATCACTGGAAATGGAGTCGGATTTAAGCCAGATATTTTGGACATGGATATAATGGATAAGGTTCTTGAGGTAAAGAATCAATTTTGACTTGTTTTGTTGAATAAGTTCTGTAAATATCAAGGTTTTTGATTCGCGACTCAAAACTGAGTCACCGAGCCTGAGACTGGCTGTATAGTCGACCAAAGTCGCTGTATAGTCGCCCCAAGTCGCCTGATTAGTCCTGAGTCCCCCTGATTTTGAGAAAACAGACTTGGCGACTAATC
Organism: Poa pratensis; assembly: GCA_947311845.1. Taxonomy (NCBI): domain Eukaryota; kingdom Viridiplantae; phylum Streptophyta; class Magnoliopsida; order Poales; family Poaceae; genus Poa; species Poa pratensis. Next base: position 51,513,607 of record CAMZMU010000048.1, on the reverse strand, counting down.
AGCGACTAAGAAACCATGGTAAATATGACTGACTCCATGCATGTAACAGGTGAAAGGTGAGGATGCTGTCAAGATGGCGCAACAGTTGGCAGTGAAAGAAGGTTTGCTGGTAAGTTACACAAATAAATTTACTGCTCTCTTCGAAAATAAAGGACCAAGAGGAGGACTGAATCCTGATGAGATTGTTTGCTAATGTTAAAACTGAATCGTTTGCATTGGAACTTTTGCTGAAGTCAGTCAAATTTTCGCAGGTGGGGATATCATCAGGAGCCAACACAGTTGCAGCCATCGAACTCGCCAAGAGGCCAGAAAACAAGGGGAAGCTCATCGTGGTATGTCATATACATACATACCCATCTTCTGTGAACCACATCAGAAATGTTAACGTGGAGAAGTTTCAGAAGAGTTGACTGACCAGTGTATTGTGGTTTCAGACTATTCATCCGAGCGCGGGGGAGCGATACCTATCGTCGGCGCTGTTCGAGGATTTGAGGAAAGAAGCTGAAGCCATGCAGCCAGTGTCAGTGGACTAAGTTGCAACTATGGAGAATGCATACAGAATAAGTTCACTGGCTTACCATGTTGCAAGTGCTAGTTGTACCTCATTTGCAATCTTCACTTTGTGCCTCATGTGGACCTTATGTGAACAACAACTAGAAATGGTTGAAAAGGGACTTTGCTTTCCTAGAGACTTAGGGCCTGTTTGGTTCACGGCCACACTTTGCCAAGCCAAAGTTTGGCAATTTGGTATGTGTTTGGTTTTTGCCACACTTTAGTATTGCCACACTTTATTATCCATATGGCCCATCTGTCATAGAGTGAACTTTTTGCCAAGTTTTGCCACACTTTGTGGCACCCATTTTTTTGGCCACATTTGCCAAAATTAGGCTTGGCAAAATGTGGCCGGGAACCAAACAGGCCCTTATGGTGGCCATGTGTTTGAGTTGTGGAAAATTACACAAGCCTCAAGAAGCCCTACATTGTGTTAGAGGTAAAGTGATAATATGTCATCAATATGTTGCCGAGGGTCGAACAGTCATAGCGGCATGGCCCTTCCCTGTCTGCCAGTGTGTGCAGTGCCTCTATGGCATGTCAGGCTACCTCAGGTGGCCAACTGAGCCGCGTCATAATTGGGGTAGGGTCGGCAAGCCCTCTTTGCTGGTGCTGCTGCAACATGAACAACCTCGCCCTTATCTTCTTCTGATTCAGCTTCCTGCATCTTCTTCTCGCCTCCTCCAGTTACATTTGACAGCAAGGCAGCCTCCTCTTCCTCGCCCACCTGCAGAAGCTGCAGGCTCTTTGCTGGTTCTGCTGCAACATGAACAACCTCGCCCTTACCTTCTTCTGATTCAGCTTCCTGCATCTTCTTCTCGCCTCCTCCAGTTACATCTGACAGCAAGGCAGCCTCCTCCTCTTCCTCGCCCACCTGCAGAAGCTGCAGGCTCTCCTTGCTGCCAGCTTCCTTCGTCAGCTCAGCGACTTCTTTGGCTCCTCTTCTTCCTACAATTGATGGTTTCTAGTTTCTTTGGTAAATAACGCATGCCGCAATTTCAACTAGTAATAGTAAATAGTAAGTGGTAATTGCCAACGACTTCCCCTTGTTCTGAATAATTGCCAGTCCGATACCCATTCGATTCGAGGCAAGTAACCATCAACATAAGAAATCATGCGCAAAAAGGAGTGAACTTTACCGGGTTCTATGTGCCCTTCACAGTCACTGTCCGAGTGGGTGTAGTGCCACACAACTTTTCAACTTAGTCAGTGGCGGATCCAGGATTCGAGGTTAGCCGCGCAAATGTTTTAAGCTCTAAAAATTTTAAGGCACAAATGCATGTCTGTAACAAATATATGGTCCATGAAGATTCAATTTTCAGGATTCATGAAGCACAGCTTGGGTTGCTCATCAAGATATTGATACTGAAACTGTGGTGTCTCCTACAACATCAAAGTCGAAACTGACATCAAGTATTCTATAGTTCTGGTTTTACACCTCTACTTACTGAAAAATGGCATGAAAAGTAGCAGTACTGGACACGATATAAATTGCCAAAAAAAGGGGAGAAATAATTGTTCCCGAAATTCATGCAAAATTTATGATGTGAAATATGTCAGATGCTGTACTGGGGCTTCCGAGCTTACATCTACTCTCTAAAAGAGAGGGGTTCCAGCAGTGGCTAGTGCTGTTTGATTTCATTGCCAGTTGCTACTGGCATCCTTCTCGTGCACGAGACGCTGACGTGGGAGGAACTGAAGACATCCTCTTTGCGAGCCAAATTCCTGGCCACCAATGAGAAGAAAATAGAGACCATAATTGGTAAGATACAGTATCAATATCCCTACACATCTTTTCTCAGTAACCTGTGATAAAAGTAATCAAAAGACATGTGCTCTGGCTGAAACATTCCGCAATGTCACATGCAAATGACCTATCCGAGAGACTCTGACCCTCAGCCCCTCATGTTTCCGTACATGTGTAACAAACAGAGATACCGAGATTACATAGATTGGTTGTTCAAAAAATGAAGATTGCGTCATCAGATAATTTTGTTAGAAGGTGGACTAGTCTGCAGCACACCAATTAGCACGACTGCGACAAGGTAATTTAACCAGCTTTACAAATCCCAACTGTTTAATCCTTGCACTGGGTCAGCACAAGGAGATTTATCAGAAGCGACTAATAAGCACTGCCACAATTAACCATTGACTACTATTGATCAGCCTCGGAGAACCGAACGAACAGAGACACTGAATCCACCGACAAATTCGGTGGAAACGAAGGGCTCGAATCACCACGCGGTACCAAACAAGGGGAGGAGGAGCCGATGCGGTTGCATACGAGATCTCACCTGATGGCGCGCAGGTGTGGGGAGGCGGCCGTGAAGGTTATCGCTGGAGGAGGCGGGAGGCCTCCGGGCGGCGCGACCGCTTCGAGGGCAGGAGCGACGTGCCCCCGCCAGCTTGCCAGAAGGGCTGTGGTGGAAGCAGCACCTGGGGACGATGCCCGGACACCGCTCCACTGCCGCTCCCTCAAGCCCTCCTGTTCCGAAAAAATCAGAGCACATTTCAGGAGCAGATGGAAAGATCTTTTTTCAATATCAGCTACCATATACATCTGTGTTTCCTTCTTTAACAATATTCAGTACTGCAAAATCTTACAATGAACGAATTTCTTCTTACAGCAGCAGTGAAACCGGCATGTGTACAATTCGAGAAGAAATTCTCGACAATAGTATCGTTGTGTCCCCTACTTTGCTACCTTTATCAGTTGATGGGCCTTTGCCATTCATGTTGCATGCACTACAATAGAGACAATAAAACTGCAGGACAACCAACCGAGCAAGAGAGACTAAAAGTGTCGCTGCTGCATGACCCTTCCTTCTGGCATCCTCTTGTCGACTCGGCCGATTTTGTGAGGCGGCCAAACCACGTGCGTGACCCTCCCCTGCACTAGACCAAGAGGAACCTGCAGGCAACAGAAAAGATGTTCATCAGAAAAACTATCGATTGCATAGAAATTCATTTCGCTATGGCGTGGAGACAAGTCACACGTGTTTAAATATGACCGGTGTCGTCAGATGGTTTCAGTAAACTCTGTTACTGGGATATCAAAATTAGTATATGATAGACAGTGAACAGTCAGGAGGCATTGTTATACCAATTTGATGCATCATGTTCTAGCTAGGTCTCATACAACGGAGAGAAAAACATCAATACAAAAGCTGAGCAGTATATATGATCACCGAATGTTCACACTGTCACAATCTAGCACTTAAATTACCATAGCATACTGTAACCTTTTCAATAAAAAACATAGAAATAGATATCAGTGTTCTGAATCTGAAGTTCTGAACTAATTAGAGTCTGCAGATTGATTGCAGTTCATCAGTTGTGACAGTATAAAGCGAACACGGCAGCACTAAGATTAGTGCGAGCTGCCGATCTGCTTAGCTCGATTAGGCGCTTGTTCAATAGAGCTAATGCAGTATGTCTAATATAGAAACAGGAATCCAGGGATGCATAAAGAGGTAAGATGGCAATGCAAGATAAAATGCACATTGAGATAAAACAATACTCAGAACAAAGGAGCGACTTCATATTGGCTACTCCCTTGTCCACAATTACATGGCGCACGTGTTTTACAAGATTCAAGTTTGACCATCCTTTTGGTCAGCAAAACGTAGGTTATATGTTGTAAAAAATATACCGTTGGATTCTTATTGAAATAAGCCTTCTGATGGCATAATCTTTATGATATTTTTCTCGTGTATTATTGGTCAAATTAAATTAAAACACGTAAAACTAGGACGACATGTATTTGTGGATGGCGGGAGTAGGTTTTATGTTTAAACCTGAACTTTACTGGATGATATTTGGGCTTCATTGGAGTAAAAGGGCTGAGGAATTTGATTTGTTCGTATCCACTGTTAAGCATGCCTAGTAACTAAGCGATAAATAAGTGGGACAGTTTTATTTTGTAACAGATCCAGGTGAGGAGACGAGCTATAGAGCTGATATGCACCAGCTAGTATCAATTACACAGATATGTTTGTTCTTGCTCAATGTTATCACAAAAAAAATTGCAACCCAAGCTATCAAAAAATTGGCTCCAAGCCAACGGTGAGCTCCATCTCTGCTTAGCATTCTCATACAACATTAGGCGTTTGTTCAAAAGGAGATAATGCAATGTGTATAATCTAACCAGAGGAATACAACTATACAAGGATGCATATTAAGAAACCTATCATCTTGTCGGCGTCCTCTGATTTATCATGAGCATACAAGTCAAACACATCAGCTGAAGTAAGATGCTAATAATGCAAGAAAAACGTGCACTTCAGCTGAAAATAATATGACCCGGAACAAAGGTGGGACCTCATGTTGGCTCAGTTTTATGTTTAAACAAAGGAAGGTCTTGGCTTCATATACTAAGTATGCTAAGTAACTGAAGAATAAGTAGATAGGCTGGTTTTATCTTGTAATAAATCTGGGTAAAGAGATGAGATGCAGTTTTAGAGCTGATATGCAGCACCAGCTGGTAGCAAATATGTTTTCTTTTTTGGCTCTGTTTTACCACCAAATTTTTGCATCTTAAGCTATCGCACCAGCCACAAATACAACTCGTGCAATTCGTCAATGCCAGCAGCAGCATTGTTATTTGGTAGCAGCACACATTACAGAACAGCGCCTTACGGAGAATGGACACAGATGGCACCATTCACCAACATATATGTAGTTGTGCAACCTAGAGTGATATTACTAATCCAGTCGTGCCTGGGAGAAGCAGAATTTTCTTACAGGGCCGTAGTATCTGGAGTCCCAGCTGGCGCTTCCGTTGTCCCCTTCGACCCAGCAGTGCCCCTCCGGTACCTTCCGGATCTCCGCTGTCTCCGGGACACTGATCGAGTCGCCGGGAAGCCCGATCAGCCTCTTGACCAGCGTGATTCGGTGGTCCACTGGGGACCTGCATACACACAGGCGACAGCAGAATCAGGAATCAAGATCCAACTCATCGAGAGCATCAATCAGAATTCGGCGGTGGCGGTGGGGGTGGCGGCGGCAGAGAGCAGGCGGGCTTACACGAAGGTGACGACGTCGCCGCGGGAGAAGTCGTAGCGGGCGAGGCCGGCCCGCTGCACCAGCGCGTATTCACCTGGCGACGGCGGCAGCGGCGGTGATCAGAGATCGGTTGGGCGAGACGAATCCGGCGGTTATGTCATGCGGCCGAGGGCAAGGGGTCGTTTACCTGTCCTGTCCTCGAAGGTGGGGTGCATGGAGGAGCCGTGGACGGCGGCGAGGGAGAAGTAGCGGTCGGAGACGGTGAGGCCGATGAGGGTGCCGCCGATGCAGTACTTCACAAACGGCCTGAACGCCGCCCACATACGCGCCATGTCCAGGACTCGTAGGGACCAGCCTATAGCCTACCCCCGCCGTTGCGATGCTGCTGCTCGCGGTCAGGGCCGAGGCGGAGGCGGAGGCGGCGGCGGCGGCGAGGGGTTCAGGGTTGAAGCGGCGCGTAAATTCTGCTGCAAGAAAAGAACTCTTCGGGCCTCTTTGGATTCGAAGAATTTTCACAGGAATAATTTTTTCTAAAAAATCCCTTTGAATTGTGTACTTCAAAATTCTTATGGATTGCATTACTACACCCCAATATCATAGAAATTTCAACATCCACTCCAATCTCCTTTTTTTACACACATCCGCGAAGGATCGAGTCACTTTTTCTGTGTTTTATCCAAACGACCATTCATTCAATTTTCTCTGTTTTGTAATACTCGGTTTTGCACCTATAATCTTATCAAATTCCCATATTTTCTTAATTCCTCTGTTTTCTAATCGTGCCATCCAAAGCCCTTCGTTTGGTTTCTTTCCTTTACCGCTTTTCTTCCAGGGGTTCCGTGTTGGACAGTAACTAGCCACAGGCTGAATGCTTCACGTCGTCAACTGCATGAACTGAACGTGGTGTCCGCTTTGCGCACGAGCACGTCACCGGCGCCGTCCAAACCGCACTCTCAACTATCCACGCATGAACATTTTACAATTTCTGGGTTGATTGGATAATTGCCTATCAGTTGATTGTAATTTACTACTACCTATCGGATTTAATTCGCAGGTTGAGGCAAAGTTTTGCCTAAGCCTATCCTAAAGCTGCGATAATCAAATCGGGCCAGAGTGAGTAGCATGCATTGCTTCATTCTGATTTTACCTAGTTGGATTTGTAACCAGATTGCAAAGCATTGACAGATCACAAAAGAAAGCGAGGAAGGAAGAAATGGGCTCAGTGCCCTGCTCGTGTCTGGCCCCGGAGAACGGGGAGATTGCAAAAAGTAACAAGAGAAGGTGCCATATGAAATTCTTTATCTACGGCTAAGATAAGTGCTGAACTATATGTGAAATCTGATCACCCAATCAAATGTATCTAATACAGACCTATATATTGGAACCAAACAGAAAAAACTCCACTCGCAAACAAATTATAATCTGATAAAACTGACGTAGCGAGGCGCACCTTCACACTACGAGGGTGTTTGATTAGGCTTTTTTCTTGACTTTTGGCTTTGGCTTATAAGTCACAAATTGGCTTTCGGCTTATACCATAGTGCAACATCTGCGTAGCGGCCAAACATGGAGGCAATCCATATGGTTTTACTTGCACAAGCACTTCCCAACATATCTCCAATTTCGCCGATTGCCACAGATCAAGTCACTGAGAAAATTGTGTGCGGAGAGCAACCTAATGCGATGATTGAATTTTCTCGGACCAAACTGTGGAGCCCAGCCGAGGGATTCCTCCCGTTTGCCTCCTATTCCCATGATACTGCAGAGGCACAAACTCTTTACTCGCTCTCCGCTTCCCTTCATCTAGCTATATGTCAACTCCTAATCGTGTTGCGTTGTGCCCAAAAGGAGACTACAATATATTGGCGCAAGGCCATGTCAATGTTGGCAATGATGGAGAATGAAGTTTGGTACTCCCTCCGTTCCAAAATAGATGACTTTCATTTATCTAAATACGGATGTATCTATACTTGTTACACATCTAGATATATCCGCATGTAGACAAATGGAAGTCATCTAATTTGAAACGGAGGGAGTACCTTCTAAACCATTTCGCATATCGGACTACGAATCTAGTTATCCATGTACGGTACATATGCTACTCCTTCGTCCATGGGTGCGGGGACAATTGATGTTGTCTTCAGTAAGTCTTATTTAAGGTTGATCGAATTTATAGAGAAAAAACTATCTATGGTACAAAATAGTAGGTAGTATGACTTAAGACACGTTAATTGGACTTTATACTATGAAGAAGATAGTAGATATAGCGGCAACAAATATGTAAGATCTTGTTGAAGCCATAATAGCTCAAGCCCCTCCTATGTCTAGCATGAAGTATCTTCTTTATGACTGTAATGTAGAGAGACCTTGCAGCTTTGTTATAAAATTATAAAACATAATTTTCTACTATAAAGTTGGAATTAGATATGACCATACATTTAGTTGCATGATCTCACCCTCGAGATATTACTAGATGCATATATAAAAAATAATCTAAAACCAAAATTTAATATTTCATATTTAAGATATTTATGAAGAATGCTATAAATTAACTCCAGGAGCTTTATATAGGAGTCTATACTAACATGGACTGGAACTAAGGTGGTTAAATTGTACATCCACTCACACAACCAAGTGACAGCTAGGCTCATTGCCCTTGTCTTTAGAAAAAACACGCCAAATAATTCGAGCACACTTTAATAGCACCAAAAGATTCCACTGTTAATGTAGTTCATCTATTTATTTTCCCTTCTCCCAGAAAAATAAAAAACAGAAAGTCCATGAATAGCTTTGGCCTAATCCCGCTGAACATGAGTTTAGCGAAAATAGTTTCCCCCTTCGAATTATTGAAGGAATTATTGAACGAACAATTGTATCATATTAGAAGGAGGGCAAATTTAGACTTTTATTACACGGTACTTAACTAGCCAGAGGCTGAATGCTTCATGTCGTCAAGTGCCTGAGCGTGGTTGATTGGATGATTGCCTATCAATTGATTGTAACTTATTAGCATGCCAATCTTCATTATGGTTTACATACTTGGTTTTGTAATCGACCTAGGGCTGGACTAACGAGTTGTTCGGCTCGTTATGACTCATGATCGTTAAGATTCGGATCGTTAAGCTCCTTAAGGATAACGAGCTAAATTTAAAGATTGGCTCGGTTTGTTATATTTTCACGAGCGCTCGCGAGCAACTCGTTAAGAAGATGTATCAGGGTATTCAGCTAATTAGCAAGCTATCAAGCAAGCATCAGGAGCAACAGATTTTGGATATAGATACACTTACAAATATATGCTGACATGCATCGGTCAAAGACCTACCGTGTGCAAAAAATACTTAGAAGATGCATCAAGCATCAGCTGGACAGGAGTACAAGACAACATATATAAAAGTACTTCAAAATGACAAATCGACACTTAATAGTTCACAGACTTATAGTAGTGCCACACACTAAAATCATGAGAAATAGATAACAAATAATACTCCAGTTGCTAAAGCTCGAAGCAAAACACGAGTAGGGCATCATATTGGATATTGTGCGTAAAGAGCAACCTAATGGAACAACTGAATTTTCTTCGGCCAAAGTGTGGTGTGTCCACCCGAACTGAATTTTCCAGGACCGAAGTGAACTCTCCAACAGAGGGATTCATCCCGTTTGACTCCTATTCCCATGATACCACGGAGACACACAACTCTTTATTCACTCTCTACTTCTCTTCATCTAGCTACATGTCAATGTATTGCTTCATTCTGGTTTATTACCTGCTTGGATTTGTAATCGGATTGCAAAGCCTTGAGAGATCGCAAAAGAAAGCGAGCAAAGAAGAAAGGGGATCGGTGCCCTGCCCGTGTTTTGATTCCGTAGGAAAACGGGAGAGACTGGAACAAGTTGTTAGGAGAGAAAGGTGCCATATGGATTTTTTTTTTCTATCTACTACTCATATACGTGATGGAGTATATGTATCTAATGCCAACCTATATATGGGAATCAAACAGAAAAGCCTGCACTTGCAAGTTGGCAAATTGCAAACAAATTAATCTGGTAACACCGGCGCACCTAACAAGCAGTAGCACACTACATAGATGTAGCGACGAGAACATGCAGGCCATCGAGATGGTTCTACTTGCACGAGCACTTCCCAACATACCTCCATCGTCCCCAGCTGCCACAAATCACATCACTGAGAAAATTGTGTGCAGATAGCAACCTAATGCAAATACTGAATTTTCTTGGACCAGAGTGCGGAATCCAACCGAGGGATTTCTTCCGTTTGCCTCCTATTCCCATGATACTGAAAAGCCTGCTTGCAAACAAATTAATATGGTAACACCGGCGTAGCTAAGTGCACCTAGCACGCTACCTAAATGTAATGGCGAGGACATGGAGGCCATCGAGATGGTTCTACTTGCACGAGCACTTCCCAACATACCTCCATGGTCTCCAATTGCTACAAATCACGTCACTCAGAGAACTGTGTGCAGAGAGCAACCTAATACAACAACTGAACTTCCTTGGACCTAAGCGTGGTGTCCAGCTGATGGATTACTTCCGTTTGCCTCCTATTCCCATGATACTACGGAGGCACACGATTTTTTACTCACTCTTCGCTTCCCTTTATCTGGCTATATGTCAACTCCTAAGGCTTGTTGTGTTGTACCCAAAAGGAGACAATATATGGGAACAAGGCCATGTCAATGTTGGCAATGATGAAGAATTAATGAAGTTTGGTACCTTCTCAACCGTCTCGCGTCTCGGACTATGGATCTAGTTATCCACATACGGTACATATGCTACTCCTTCGTCAGTTCCTCCATGAGTGCAGGGCCAATTAATGTTGTCTTAAATAAGTCTTATTTAAGTTTGATCAAATTTATAGAAAATATGAACATCTTTGATACAAAATAGATAGTATGACTTCAAGACACGGTTAATTGGACTTTATACTATGAAGAAGACAGTAGTAAATATAGCGGCAGGAAATATATATGATCTTGTTGAAGCCATAATAGCTCAGGCCCCTCTTATGTCTAGCATGAAGTAACTTATGTATGAGTCTAATGGAGAGAGACCTTGCAGCTTTGCTAGAAAACTATAGGACATACTGTTCTACACTCGAGATATTATTAGATTATAAAATTGGGATAATATGTAACCATACATTTAGTTGCATGATCTTACCCTCGAGATATTATTAGATGTATAAAAATATAATGTAAAACAACATTTTTAATATTACTATATGACGGCATATGCCTAGTTGTCACTTGCTTTTTTTTTCTTTGGTTGATTCGTGTATCAAGCTTAAAGCTTAGTGATTCATGATTTGTATTAAGTTTGATTGCCGAAACGTAATAGAAATGTTTGTGTGCATCTATTGATGCATAGCCCGTGGTCTCTCCCATTTCCGAAAAAAAACCCAGTTCAACCTCTTCTCTAGCCTCTTTGCCACCCAGATTTGCTACCAAGAGTGAGGGAGATAACTACATGAGGAGATGGTGTCGGTGCAATGGCGAGGTCATCGGAACCAACAATCATGCTCGTGGTGCTGCGATCTACTTCCGCTTTGCCGGCCGAATTGGGTTGAATCCACATGGAAAAGGGAGTGGAGGAGGGAAAGGAAAGAGAGCCACCTGAGGAGAGTCACAGACTTCACCCACAGCTAGACTCGCCATCGGCCGGGAAGCACAGTATCGCAACGGGGTGGATATGGAGGAAAAACATCAGAGAGTGAGATATGTGGAGTGGGAGCTGAGAACTCATCTGAAATCCACAGAAATGACGCCTATCTGAGCAGAATTTGTCTTCCATATGTGAGGCATCCCATGTAATCGGTAAATGAATTCCATCGTCTAATTCAGCGGCAGCCAAAGGATTGGTTTATGAATCAGGATCTCGGAGTGAATTCCGTGGACAAAATGACGGCTGTCAAATGAGCTCTAATTGATCAGGAGCGCTGCTATTTGCTACTGACTACTCCATGCATTACGAGAGTGGCGTTACATAGCCCGGACTACATGTAACTCTGAACATTTGAAAAAATATTAAAAGTTTCCAAAAAAAATTAGAAAAAAGATGTACGTCTAGCCACGGATATATCCTACAAGTATTCATGTTCTCAATCCAAAATACGTTGTATTCTATGCTACACAAAAAAGACAAAAGTATAGATCTGGACGTGTGAATAGTGCCCTTCAAATCTTGTCAGAATTTAGCTTTTTTACATAGCCCAAAATAAAAAGAATGTTTGATTGAAAGTTTGTGCAATTGTAGAATACAGTATTGTACATCCAAAAAAATTGATTTCTTTGAAATTTTAAAATACTTTTAATTTTTTTAATTAAAGGGCTACATGTAACCGGGCTACATATTCCTTTTTCGCATGCATTACTAGCTAGTCAGGCCCCAGTCATTCCACTGCGCTTCTCTCCTCTCGCTTCGATGTCGTCATCACCATAGTCAGCATTCAATCTTTCATTTTTTTTGCAGGAAATTGCCGGCAATCTTGACGTTAGCAGATTAAGCATTTATTGTCTCTGTGCTGAAAAGAGGTACTATTGAAGAACTCCATCGATGTGTTCATGAGGTGAATTTAATTAATGCATACATGTTCTATCTCATTATATGTGCATCTTAAAAAATACAATAAAAATCACGAATTGACTTGTAAGGCTGTAACGTCCATCCAAGAGCGTAACGATCAAACCCAAGGCGTATGCTACTAAAAAAGTAGCATAATTCCTTGGTTTAGGAAGTTAGGCAACAGAGCATAACTTCGTGGGTGTTATTGTCTTAGACTTGACCATTTGGCTAGGACCAATAACGCTCCTGGCTCAGTTCAACCGTAACGTTGCCGTGTAGGTCGTTATATAAAAGGGTTAGTTTCCAAAATATTTTCCACACCAGATTATTTTGTGCTGAACTTTTGTCTCGAGGTCAAATTTCTGGTTTTCTCACGGTTAAAAGTGACCTGTAGACAAGATGGCGTGCACCTAGCAGCCAGATACTCATTTCATGCCAAGAAAGGAAAGGGAAAACAGAATAGAAAGGGTATACCTTTTTTTGGTAACAAATGAAACGGAAATGTGGCGTGCATGCTTGGTTCAGCATACAGGCGCAATGATATTTATCCAAGCTTGGTTGAGCGAATTGTCAAGAGTTTGTGGTGTCGCGAGGCTAGGCTATATACTCATTTCATGCCAAGAAAGGAAAGGGAAAACAGAATAGAAAGGGTATACCTTTTTTTGGCAACAAATGAAACGGAAATGTGGCGTGCATGCTTGGTTCAGCATACAGGCGCAATGATATTTATCCAAGCTTGGTTGAGCGAATTGTCAAGAGTTTGTGGTGTCGCAAGGCTAGGCTATAGTTACAAGAAAATCTGGCTACTTGGTTGAGAAGATGTATACCTTCTCCTCCGAGTCGGCTCAGCCCGACGCGGAGAGGATGTTCACCCGTGGATGGAGAAGGCGGTGGTCGTCATCGTCGTCCAGTGCCAGCAGCGGCACTAACAGCCTCAGAGAGATCAAGACCATCTTGGAGGAGGATGAGCCCCTTGTAAAACGATCTGGCTTTGGCCCCTTCTCAGTGAAAATTCAGGTGGCGAACCCGGCAACCATTCGGAGAAGAAGCGACGTCTGGGGGAAGCTGTATGTGGCCATAGGAGAGGATGTCGAGGAGGGCATGTCCAACCTCCTCTGGGCAGCTCGGAACTTCCTACCCGGCGATTCCAAGCTTGTACTGATACACGTCCACCAGTCCGCCGAGAGAATCGTGACAGGTAAAAGGGTCCAGCTGGATTTAATTCATGTTATTATATTATTGCTATATTTGAATATTTCTCTATTTTCTTCAACAGGCATTGCAAGCCAGCGCCAGGAGAAGGAGCAGGGGGAGATGTGCACACCTTTGAACCAGTACCACAGTTTCTGCAGAGATTCTCTCAAGGTCAGTTAACCATTTCAGGATGAATTCTGAAATCATATTTCACTTCTATTTCTCGTTGTATATATGTCATCTCATAAAAATTACAGATGCAAGCTGAAACGCTCATGATCGAGAAGAACAGTCCTGCAGATGGCATTATCGAGCTCATTGATCAGAACCACATTACAAGCCTTGTCATGGGAACCTCTTCCTTCTCACCGTATGTCTACATATATAGCCCGGTGGTTTCATGAATAAACACACATCGCAATTATACTCGACCGCAAAGCGTCACACAATCCAAATTTTGTATTTCTTGTGTAGCACGCACTTTTTGTTTAGGAATTAGCACGTAGTACTTAGTTAGCAAATGGCAATCACATGTTGACACTGAACTCCCAATAACAAAAATATGGCTTTACTATTTATCATATCTCTCCCTCTGTCTAAAGTCTAAAGTAGAAGGTCAAATACTCCAATTAGTAATCAAGTTATTTATTTAAATCGTGAACAGACAGCAGAAAGTACCCAGATCAAAAGTTGCAGCCGCGGTGCATCTACAGGCCAAACCATATTGCCAGATCTTCTATATTTGCAACGAGGCTCTTGCTTGCTCTAGGTATGACTGTTCATGCAGCCCTCAAGCAAACATAAAGCAAATGCTACATAGAATTCGCAAATTTCATCTCGAGCAACTGCTCAAAATTATTTCCAGCTGATAAAACAGCTGTGCCATGGTTCTTCGCCATCTTTTAGGGAGGCCACTCAGCTTTCTTCAAAAGCAGAATCATCCCGGTGTAGCAGCACGAGTTCTGTCTCAGATCAACCAGAGTTCGCTCCAAGATCCGTATCACTGCCACCAGGGCATCCAGGTTCCCTAGGCTCTACAAATCAACGAGCCTTTCAAGGAGGGTCCAACTCATCTGGTTATACTTATCCATTGTCTGAACTGATAGCAGACAGGGTGGAAAACATATCAGCTACAAGGCAGTGGCCGATTGATATGACACCAACAGGTTCCTCTCTGAATTCCAGCCAGCAAAGCACTGGAGAATCCTCATGGGGCCTGAAGGATTTGGAAAATATGGATGGTCAACTAGTACCTGCTTCAACTGCAAGCTCTAAAGACCATCAACCCTCTATGGTAAGCCATATTGGACAGAGCAGAGTTCTCTAAGCAAAACCACGTTTTTCGTTTGAATTGTAATAATTTATTTATGGATGTGTGTACCTTATAGGTGCAGAGGCCAGGAGAACTATTCTTCCATCATATGAAAAACGTAAAAAAGTTAACTGCAAATCAAGTACAGTGTTGAGTAAAAATGAATATGCATTATATCTGAGATGTGCCATTTGCTTCGAATTATAGTAAGGGATTTATATTTCATGTATTCCATTGAGTAAAAACTGAGGAGAAAAAGGCATATTGCATCAATAGTACATGTAATGTGAGAAATACGATTCAAGAGGCTTTGGTCCTAGCACAAGTGTAGAGGGAAAAAGTTTACACTAAAATGTGTTCATGGCTGTAGTCACCCTCAAGCAGTAGTGTCTTCTAATGCTTGACACTGGCACCATTGAAAAAAAATCCACCTTTAAGAAGTTAAAATCTTGCTACTATTGCTCTATCATCTTAATTTTAGCTGACCAGGCAAGGTCTATTATTTTGATCTCAGTTGTAATACTTGTTGGATAATGTTGTCATACCTAAAAATAATATTTTTTACAGATGGAAACTGTCACACAACATAAAGTGTTTGAGCAACTACACCAAGTTCGCAATGAGCTAGGGCGCTCGAGAAAGGAAGCATCCGAGGGCCGGCAGAAAACCGAGAGGCATCTGTTTGAAACTTCTATGATGGTATGCTATTTGCTATTGCCACATACCTTTAGTTATTCACTATAGTTGCTTAATCTACTGTATCTTTCCCAACCTTTCTTCTCCAAATGCATGGATTTATGTGCCTCTCTCAAGTCAGAGAACTATTTTCTTGCAGTTCAAAGCACGCGATAATTCACTCTGCAAAGAAAAAAAAGAGCTAGAGGAAAGATTGACCATAGAAAAGATTGGCTTAAAAAAAGAGCACATCCGTTTATGCAACGAGCTGCAGAAGGCAAATGCGCAAAGGGAAGACCTGGAGAACAAGCTTCTCCAGGCAAATTCTCTAATAGAAGAGTTCAAACAGTTGCAAGTAGAGCTGCAGCGCAAGAAAGACCATGCTGCTGAAAAGATGCACCAAATGAACGGTAACACCGTATTTGGCTCTGCTGGCGCAGTTGCCTTGACAGAGTTCAGTTATGAAGAGATAAAAGAAGCGACCAACGACTTTGGCGACTCCAGAAAGATCGGGCAAGGTGGATTTGGAAGCGTCTACAGGGGTTTCATCCGTCATACTGATGTGGCTATAAAGAAAATCAACATTGAAGGTGCTGCGGGAGAGGAAGAGTTCAATGATGAGGTAGTTTTCATCATTTCTTAAAACATATACGTTCAATGCATCAGATTACGATTAAGACGTGTTGTCAGATGAGAAATAATAAAAAGGGACAGACATCTGAATAATTTATTTTCCAACATACTGCAGGTAGAAATACTCTGTAGGATGAGGCATCCAAATATTGTCACTCTGATAGGAGTGTGCCGAGAGGCCAAAGCGATTGTTTTCGAATTTTTGCCGAACGGAAGCCTAGAGGATTGTTTGCAGTGCAGGCACCAAAGAAAACCATTATTGTGGCGGATGCGCATCAGAATTGCTGCCGACATCTGCACAGGACTTATCTTCCTCCACTCGGACAAACCAGAAGGCATTGCCCATGGTGATCTGAAGCCTGAAAATGTCCTTCTTGACACTAACTTTGTTTGCAAACTGGCAGACTTTGGGATCTCTCGGCCTCTGAATGTGACAAACACCACTGTCACCCCTTACCACCGAACAAACCAACTTAAAGGCACAATGGGATACATGGATCCAGTATACATTGCCTCAGGGGAGCTCACAACACACTATGACGTCTACTCCTTTGGAGTAGTTCTGCTGCGACTGCTAACTGGCAAGAGCCCCCTAGGACTTCCACATAAGGTGGAGGCAGCCTTGAAGAATGAAAAGTTGCGAGATATAGTTGATACTTCTGCAGGGGAATGGCCACCTGAGTACACTGAAGAGTTGGCAAGACTAGCTCTGAGATGTTGCCGTTATAACAGGAAGGAGCGGCCTGATCTTGCAAAGGAGGTGCTGGGTGTCCTTCAAGTTATGAGGAACTGTCCAGATGATAAATGCCATCCACCAACATTTTTCATCTGCCCAATGACACAGGTTCGTCAACAAATCAAAGAAATGAAGCACTTGAATCATGTGATTCTGTAGGTCGCACCCAACAGTTAACTTCGATTCACCTTCAACCTTACAGTTCAAGCAATAATGAGGCTTTATTTGCTTTCAAGAAGGTGGTTAGAGTTTTCAACTTTAGTCTGATATAACCTTGCATCTTTATAATATTTTCAGGAGATCATGAGGGATCCACACATTGCTGCTGATGGATTCACATACGAAGGTGATGCCATCAAGGACTGGCTAAGGGGCCAAGAAGTGTCCCCCATGACCTACCTCACTTTTGCACACCATGAGTTAATGCCAAACAATGCCCTTCGTTTTGCCATTCAAGAATGGCAAATGCAACAGCAACCATGATTTTAACCCTCCATTTGATTTGTACTATGTCATGTTTATATACATGCTTTCAGTCGCACATGTTTGGGATGAACTGACGTGGCGTATAAGTCTCCAAGAGGACTTGTTATTCAAGTTGAATGAAAAGTGATGTGTATACCCGCTTTCTCTCTTGCTTTTCGAAAGTTAGAAGTTACAGTAAATCAACACGGTCTCGAAGAAAATTACAATTGATCAGCAATCGAAAGTTAAATGATTGAGCACAAATGGTGCATAATAATGCGATTACCTCATATATAAATATGAATGTTCGATCGTTAGAGCTACATATACTGGTCTGACTTGATAATTTCACTGTATGCTGCCATTTTATAGGAGATAATAGACACATTTTCTGTACTTCCAAGTAGGCAGATACTGTATAGCCAAAGTGATTCAGCTTCCCTATTCAGCTACAAGTAACTGGGCGTTCTCCCCACAGTCCTTCAAGTAACGGAGAAAGAAGTGGTTCTGGAACAATTTCATATGGATTTTCATGGATGGTGCTGGGATTTCGTTACTCATTGTATGTCCTTCCGGTATGGAGATGATGAAGAGGCACTTGGCTTGGTTGAGCTAGGGTAAAGAAGATCTAAGATCAATTAAAGGAGGATGATCGCGTGTAGACGGTTAAGTGTGAGCTGTGGCTAAATTCGTTGGCTTGCCTGACCACTGACGCCACTGCCCTCCACCACTTCGCCACTCCTTCAATTATTCCTACTACTATTGTTACCTCTGCTTGCAAGTCTGTTAATGTGTTTTCTTTGTAATTCCTTCGGATTGTAACTGAATGGGATCAGTATCCAAACATTCTACCAAAAATATTTGTTTTGCATCAATACAAACACGATATAATAGAGTTCTTGTTCCTGTAAGTGTTCCCCACTCTGTCAAACTATCTCTCTTGAATCAAGGTCGATCCGTTCCAGAACTAACACGCTGTCGTCGTCCTTGGGCCATTCAAAAATCAAAATTCATCCATCCATATATTGACCCATTAGGTTCTTCTCCATCGTACAAGATTGATCGGAGTTTGCCCACATGATTTGATGTCCACGTGTTCAGCACAGAACCACATTTAATCAGTGTCGGTTTATTCTTTTGTTTTTCTACGGCAAGGTATTCAGCTAGTTCTGGATAAATTATCTATTCTGGTTAAAAAGGTAGTTCCAGTGCGGTACAGTGCTCGTCGTTGTTACCTGAGTGGCCGCCCTGCTCCGCCGCTCGCACGCCCCCCGCGACGCCGGCAACGCCACCGCCGACGCGCGCGCCTCCTACCATCTTCTCCTCCTCCTCGCCGCGGAGGCTCGGGCGACCTCGGCCGACCTCGAACGTGTCCTCGGTGGTGCGGCAGCGAGAGAGTGCTCTTCGTGTGAGAAGTAGAGGGAGGAGCAAGAATGTAGGCGGCGGTGGCCGGCGGGGGAGGATTCCAAGCGGCAATGTCACCGGGGAATTCTCTCTCTTTCCTCTGCTCGGTGCGTTTACTGCTGCTAGACAGCACGTGGCTTGGGCCGGGCTCGGAAGAGAGTAGCAGCCCACTTCGGCTCAGTTTGTTTCTAAAGTTTTTTTGGCGAGCATTATCCCGGTTAAACCCCAAATCTATCTATAATTCTTATAAAGCAAAACCCCACTAAGTGCAATTAATATTTTTCTATCTCTACATGCAACAACCATGCACATCATCTTTTTTAGCCCCAAAAATTGTCCATATCATTCTTTTTTTTTGCCGTTCGAATGATAAGATCACACCGTGTCGCTATGTTTCTACACAAATAAATCATTTGCAAGTAGAACACCAGAATTAATTTCGCCAGTGAACTTTTTACCAACTATTTTCAATGAGGAAATCATATATCTGTTTTACAAAATTATGAGCTCTTCTATATGTACCCACTAAAAAACGTTTCTAGAAATATTATACATCCATTTCTTCAACATGTTGATATAATCTTATTATATCGATCTTTAGATTATAAAATACACATACATTACATGTATAAAAAATGGAGCCTCTTGAAACTAAATCATGCATAATACTTTAGTCAACTTCAGGTTGCATGTGTTTTATTAGATTTCTTAAAAGGTAGCCGCTGCAACGCGCGGGGTGTCACTCTATTGTCCACATATGTAAAAACATCGTTTGGTGGTGTTTGGTTCTACAAATCTCCACAAATAGCCAAACTCTAGTGTATTTTTCTCAATACCCAAAATACTACCCTACCTAGTGGATTGAGGATAAAGGAGATTTGATGAAATTGGATGAAACTAGAGGTTTCACCCAATCCCCGTGGGGATTATCCCCGTCAATCCCCGAAAAAACTCTAGAAACAAACATAGCCTTCCTGGGACGAGAGTAGGATCCCACTTCCTGGGGCTTACTGCCCCGTGAAAATAATACTCACTCTGTTCCAAAATAAATGTCTTAAATTTAACTAAAAGTGGATGTAATCATCTGGATCCGCCACCCTCTGAACCAGGCTTGTAGTAATACAATATGTTTTTTATGATAATAATCATATAGGCCTTCACCCAATTCTATCAAATTTCCATTTATTCCTAATTCATTATAAAGGGTAGTATATTGTGTATTGGAAAAATATACTCTAACTGAATTATACGGGGGAGTATTAGAGTTTGGATTTTTTTTTAAATAAGTAGAAATAAAACCGGTCAAATACAATACAATAGAACCAAACAAACAGTTTGATAGCTCGGAATTTAGGGTTAGGCTGGGATAATCCCTACCAATTTCCGAAAATAAACTAGTACTACTAAGCAAGGCTTAAGTGAATCTTGAACATCTAACCATCATAAGCGGACAATATTTTGTTTAGTGTTTATGCAATATTTTTTGGCACCATTTTTTCCTGGTCTGTCTCTCCTATCTAAAAGAAATTTTTGATTCCTTAGTCTGCCGACCCGCACTACGTCATTGCGTTTCGTCCAACATCGTCCCTCGCACTCCTCTCCGCATCGTGCTCTCCTCGCGTGCTAGCAAATGGGCCATGTGGCGCCCCGACCTGACTGCTATACAGTGATGCTGAGTGCCACCGGTTAAGCGATACAACCGGAGGTTACGGGTTTACCAATCCCCGGCCAAAACCTTTGGCAGGCGTTGCTTGGAATTGACCACCGGCAACGCAACACCCCGATTGATGCCTTAACACAGGCTCAACTATCAATGCATAATAGAGAGATCAAGACTTGTGGAACAACTGGCACATCACAGACTCTACGACACAAATCATAATAGTTCAACTCTTATAATAGAGAAATATAGCAAATGACAACCAGAGGTCACAGACCCAACATTACAACATGCGGAAGCAAAATAGGTTGTTCTAAACAACAAGAACCAAATTATGGCCTAAGAGGCCTGCAGATAAACATCCAGCGCCAGCTGTTCCGGGATGTCCCAAGCTGCCACCTGGGAACCCCAGACTACTCGTCGACGTCCACAAAGAACCCACCTTCGAGGTCGGTGAAGTCCTCCTCTGAAACAAAACAAACGACGTTGAGTTCGACGAACTCGCAAGATTATAAATAGAGCTTTAGCTCGATGAGGCTTTCAAGGTTTTATGGCTGTTTTGCATAAAGCTGATTTTATTTATGAAAAACATAACTCAATGGCATCGACTAATCAGAATATTTTCAAAAGGGGTAAGAAGTGACTCTTTTCTGGCTCACTTTTCTCAACAACAACCATCATCAACCACTGTACCTGTTCATCAAAGGTACCTCCCCGAATCACCCTCGAGGAAGTCAACCTTGCATTCTTGAATAGTACCTCTAGTACCCAGTTTTTAATCATTCCGTTAAAGTTATTCTATGGTCTTATCGTCCTTTCCCAAGTTGTCCATAACCGTGGACACGGCTTTTCGAAAAGATTTTAACCCTGCAGGGGCGTACAATGTTTGCCACGCGTACCGTCCGGCCCATTGCCTGTACAATTAGCTCTCTTCCATGGAAAGCCGGCTGGGTGGGAGCGGTGTCGACTTCTCCCTCGTTAAGGACTTTCCAGGATCATCAGTGGCGGCAGGACAGCCAGTGCCTGCAACACCCGCCCCACGGCCACTTATTTTCCTAACACCACAATCCTCATCTCAGTTCATCCCACCATCATCACGCACGCGCAAATGGAAGCCCAAACTAGAGGACCCTGGCTAGCCCCGCTCGAGTTATTTAGTCTATGAGGGTTCCTGCAATTGCATAGGCCTCACGCATGGTTGCACGCTCAGTCTTGGTTCAAGAGGTAAAGAACTAGCACCTAGGCGACGGGAACGAGACAAAGCACCACAACCACAGTGGCCTCTCATCCCCACCTTTAAGCATTTTATTATCCGTCACCACAATTTCTCCACCATCATTCTCATCTCATCACCTGTTTCCAACATGAACCATCCATCTGACGGCTAAGCATTTACTAAGCATGGCTAAGCCTCAACATAGCATAAATAAGTATTTCAGGCCCACAATACAATCCTATGGATACTAGGAGGGGAAACAGGTAATTGGCATCGGAATCTTAATGCAACTATAGGATACTCTAATCCAAGCAAATTGACATTTGGAACCGCATGCAATATTATAGTGGAGCAAATATTTGCGGAAAATAGGATAAGATATTCTCAGAGGGGGGATTACGCTTGCATTGTTGAGCGGAGGAGTCAAACTGCTCGTCGGAGTAATGATGCTCAACTCCGAACTCGTGATCTACCGGAGAGCAAACAACACCGGAAAGCCAAAAACAACAATCAACACATGGCAATTGTGCAATGCATACAAAAATGTTGATATGACATTTTAAATGCACCCTAGAAGCATTGAACATGATCAACAAGTTAAATGGGGTCCCCATTATATTTATGGCATTATTTGGAATAACCCCATATTTAAACTTAGTGATTATAATTACTACTAGAGCACATTATTGTAATTGTGATCAATTATGCATGATGATGATGATTCTGGATCACTCATGTTTTTCGGAGCATCTCGATATAAAGAACACATTTTTCGGAGGCCCCGATTAAAAGTTATTAAATTTAAAATTTCCTCTTTTTAATTATTTACTTCTAATTATTTTAATTCCAACGCTAAATAAATTAGTTACTCGACTCGAGGAAGAGGGATGAATTAGTAGGAATCATCGAGGATCGATGTCCCTAAGTGTGCGAGGGAGTAGCGGAAACAATTGCTAACGAGGAGGAAAAGAAAAATCAACAGGAAAAAAAAGAGACAGAGTAGCCGGCCTGTGGCCTGGCTGGGCCGGTTGTGAGGCCGGCCTGGCTCCAGAGCCCACCGGCTCTCAGCCCGGTCTGGGCCGGCAGGGAGGCCGGCTTTGGGCCCAAGGGGATCGGCCTGTGGCCCGGCAGTGCCGGCTCTGCAACCGGTCGCGCGGTGAACGGCGACCAACTACGGCACACGGCGGCGATTGCTACGGTGAGGGCGAGCTAGCGCGTGAAGGGGGAGAGGGGAAGGGTGCTTCTGCACGGGAGGCTCACCACGAGCAGTTGGTGAGGTCGGGGACGGCGGAGGAGAAGTGACGGCGACGGAATCGCGAGGCGGAGCGTCGGGCGGCAACGGCGAAGAAGAACACGGCGGCGTCGATTCAGGGCCTCCCGGGTCGATTCCCCTGGCGTAGAAGGAGAGCTGGACGCGGCGGAGCGGCTGGTGTGCTCCGTTTTGCTCCTGGACGCTTCAAACGGCGGCGGTGAGCTCGGCGGGATCGAGCTGGGCGTCGGCCATGGTGAGGGGAACAAAGGGAGAGGAAGGCAGGGGAGCAGGTGGGGGAAGTGAGGGCAGTGGCGAGGCCCTCGTGTGCTTGTCTCCTTGCGGTGAAGGGCAGGGGAGGAGGGGGCCCGGCGCGGCGCATCGGTGGTGCGGCGCGAGCACCTCACGCTTCGGTCGCTACAGGTGTGGAAGACGAAGATTTTACAAACAGCCCCCTGGAGAAATTGTTCCATCACCAACCAGTCCTTCCCTGTTTATCCTTTTAAATCCAGTAGCTCTCCAATAATTTATTTAGGGCATTTAAACAATTTAGAAAAATCTGAAATAATTTGGGGAGGCTCCCCTTGTCAATTAGTTGTTACACAAAAAAATTGGCGATTTAAAATAAAAAGTTTTGAACAACATTTGTTCATAGGGTTTAGAATAGAGCATTTTGCTAATTTCGAGAAATGTTGTTCCTTTGGAAATTTATACCAAGTGCAAAATATAACTTTTGAACCCTTGGAACTTCCTTGACAAATATAACATGTCAAAGTAATTTTGTTTACAAGTTGAGTGCCTTCCTTGATTTGAGATTTTGTTTAAACAAGTTTAGCATTTGTTCTCCAATGTTGTCAAACCCAATTTGTGTGTTGTTTAGCAACTTAATATGGATGCCATGATGCAATGCAACACAAACGCAAAAAATTTTACTCGGGTTTTTAGGTTCTCAAATTTTGGGCTGTTACAACTCTACCCTCCTTACAGGAATCTCGTCCCGAGATTCTTAGAGTAGGAAAGAGGGAAAAGGGTTACAACGGTACTACACGATCTTCTCGCTCCAGTTGGCTTCTTTCTTGAAGGGGTTGATCGAGGGCATCATGAAGATCTTCATCGGCTTCCCTTCAAGGTCACTATCAAAGTACACCATAGGAAAGAAAGGAAACCTCACCGGGAGGATGGATCTTGGTGAATATACCACGATCAAGTACCTCCTAGTAGTAACCCAGAATGAGACTTCAAGCATCCCTTGGATTGACAGTTAGGGGACACCTGCGAGTGAAGGGAGATTGAGGAGGAGTTTCCAGTTGGTAGACAACTGTTTCTCAAAGTTTCAGAATATGAACTTTGCACAAGGCCTAAAATTTCGGAGGGAGAGTGTCGAAACAAGCTTCCAACAGATGAAGAGGTAACTTGTACTATTCGGCTTAAGTAGAACTTTCCTCACGGAGGAGCATTTCAGATCACGGAGGAAGGATCGGAAAACTAGATCGAGAGAACTTTAAAATCCTGGGAAAGTTAGTATCGGGAAAAACTTCTTGATGTCCCAGACATCGGGTCAAGCTTCTTGAGGATCACCAACTATCGTTTCTGATTGAGAGTCAAATCTGGGAAGTGTAGAGATACTTCAGACTCAGCACCGGTAGGAATAGGAAGCTTTGCAATGCATACCAACGGATTACAATTGCTAGAACCCAAGAGTTGGACTACAAGATCTAACTCCGAAGGAGGAACGAGATTGCGGAACCGCGGATTAGCAACTTGTCAGGGACAGCTGCCCCAATTGAATATCTTGTAGCGAGACACGATTGAGTTCTTGATGGGAAACACCATAGGAGACGAAGAAGTTCTCAGACTTCCTCTCTTGCTGGAATAATTCAATCAGTGACTTGGATGCATAGATGAAATTCTCAAGGAAAGGAGGTAACAACATACCATTCCGAGAATATTCTACACGTGCATGATTGAGTTGAAATGATACGGAGGAATCCACACAATTCACTCAGTTCCACGGCGACATCTTTCAGCAATTGCACGTGAACCAGGGAAAGTCACTTCTAACTCCCAGAGCACATACCTTGTGACGACACAAGTTAGTTCTAACAAATTTCCAATGCTAACGCCCAATACCCAATATAAATCTCCTCAACATGGAGAAGATAAGAAGGTAGTTGATGGGCTCAACCACAAACTTATCCAGATACTCCAAGACGGTAGACTCATATTTCAACAGAACGAGGCATAAGTATTGGTCAGACTAACACATTCAGGTAGGTAGGTCTGAGTTTGATTTGACGATAGCCCAACTCAAATCAAAGATTTGTAGGATAGCGTATCCACAAAGGAGATACCACCTAGCTTCAACACGGACAGACTAGACATCCCTTTATGAAAGAACTATTTCGGATAGAGCTTTTGTCTTTTAACTCCCCAAGTTGTTTAAGCTCAACCAAATAATTCAGGACATCCAGCACGATTTTCTTGGATAAGGGAGTTGTTCAGGGAACCAGCTTATTCATAAGCTCAACATCACGGTCAGGTGACAACCTGGCGATACTTCTGGAAAGACCTCCAGAATATCACGATCCACATATAGGATATCACGACATATCGGTGGATCTTGAGTTCAAGAGAGGATCATGCTTTTCAAGGCACAACGAGGTGGTCTTGGGAGCTTCGGCACGAACCTAGCTCTTTGACCGAGGGAGTGCATCAGAGCCAACTGACTTGGTAGCACTGTCGAACTCAGCTTATTGATTGGCTAACCAATCATGCTAAGGAGGACAATAAATGTCCTTGGATTTTTGCGCAGTAAGAACTGCTGACAATGTCCGATAGTTACATTATTGCTCACGTCTCATCATCCTTGAGTAACAAGTTACTTGGAAGACGGAGAGCGTCAAGTGTAAGAGCATCACTTCATCAAGAGGATCAGGATACTCAGCACGACCCCTCGATATAAAAGAGTGTGACACTCTAAGGTGGAACAGAACAAAAGCTAAACAAGGCCCTCATTCTGAAGATTACAATTCTTTGACTAGGTCCGGGAAATGGACAAGGTACCGGAGTTTGTTTCTCCTAACAGGACGAAGTGGAAAGTCTTGACGGACCAAGAGAATGACTTGCATCGGAACATACCAACGCACGATAAAACTTTACTGTCAACTGACAGACCAAGGTTGGAAAGCAGATCAGAGTACGAAACATGCTCAGGAGAATCCTAAGATGTTGAAGGGGCACCGGTTATTACTCAATTGTGAAACCCATGCCCAAAAGGAGAGATGCAGCAGAGTCACGAACATAGATGGGGAATTCGCTAAGCGAATTCTGGTCATAACCCAGATGATTCCAAGACAGAATCTCCAGCTATGGCAGAGTTACAGTTATATAGCCATCCGAGGTGTGGGAAAGTAAGGTTCAACCATTTACCACACAGACCACATAAAGGACTTGGGTTAAAGGTCAGCTTCATGTACCGGGATTCACAAGTAGCATGAGGATCACATGGGTGACAACCCACATAATTCAACACACCAGAACCAAAGTACAATCCGGGACCTTCGGTTCAAGACCTTGGGTTAAAATCCAACAGAGGAGCAAAGGATTAGACTCGGTCGAAACATCTGAGTTGATTTCGGATTACAACGCAGCGGGAGCAACTGGACACCTAACACAAAAGGTAGAGCCCACCCTCGTTTCTAATCATTTTGAAGTAACAGACGAGGAGTAAAACCTTTAAATCAAATCGAGGTAAGATTGCTCCGAGATTAGAGGTTAACCAGATAAGGAGTAAAAAGAATCCTAAGATGGTTTTCACAACTCATTTTTAGGTTAAAAATATTTTCACAAACACTATACTCAACGTCGACCAGTAGAAGGGTTTCCTACATGCAGTACTGCTCTGATACCAACTTGTGGCGCCCCGACCTGACTGCTATACAGTGATGCTGAGTGTCACCGGTTAAGCGATACAACCGGAGGTTACGGGTTTACCAATCCCCGGCCAAAACCTTTGGCAGGCGTTGCTCGGAATTGACCACCGGCAACGCAACACCCCGATTGATGCCTTAACACAGGCTCAACTATCAATGCATAATAGAGAGATCAAGACTTGTGGAACAACTGGCACATCACAGACTCTACGACACAAATCATAATAGTTCAACTCTTATAATGGAGAAAGATAGCAAATGACAACCAGAGGTCACAGACCCAACATTACAACATGCGGAAGCAAAATAGGTTGTTCTAAACAACAAGAACCAAATTATGGCCTAAGAGGCCTGCAGATAAACATCCAGCGCCAGCTGTTCCGGGATGTCCCAAGCTGCCACCTGGGAACCCCAGACTACTCGTCGACGTCCACAAAGAACCCACCTTCGAGGTCAGTGAAGTCCTCCTCTGAAACAAAACAAACGACGTTGAGTTCGACGAACTCGCAAGATTATAAATAGAGCTTTAGCTCGATGAGGCTTTCAAGGTTTTATGGCTGTTTTGCATACAGCTGATTTTATTTATGAAAAACATAACTCAATGGCATCGACTAGTCAGAATATTTTCAAAAGGGGTAAGAAGTGACTCTTTTCTGGATCACTTTTCTCAACAACAACCATCATCAACCACTGTACCTGTTCATCAAAGGTACCTCCCCGAATCACCCTCGAGGAGGTCAACCTTGCATTCTTGAGTGGTACCTCTAGTACCCAGTTTTTAATTATTCCGTTAAAGTTATTCTATGGTCTTATCGTCCTTTCCCAAGTTGTCCATAACCGTGGACACGGCTTTTCGAAAAGATTTTAACCCTGCAGGGTGTATAATGTTTGTCACGCGTACCGTCCGGCCCATTGCCTGTACAATTAGTTCTCTTCCATGGAAAGCCGGCTGGGTGGGAGCGGTGTCGACTTCTCCCTCGTTAAGGACTTTCCAGGATCATCAGTGGCGGCAGGACAGCCAGTGCCTGCAACACCCGCCCCACGGCCACTTATTTTGCTAACACCACAATCCTCATCTCAGTTCATCCCACCATCATCACGCACGCGCAAATGGAAGCCCGAACTAGAGGACCCTGGCTAGCCCCGCTCGAGTTATTTAGTCTATGAGGGTTCCTGCAATTGCATAGGCCTCACGCATGGTTGCACGCTCAGTCTTGGTTCAAGAGGTAAAGAACTCGCACCTAGGCGACGGGAACGAGACAAAGCACCACAACCACAGTGGCCTCTCATCCCCACCTTTAAGCATTTTATTATCCGTCACCATAATTTCTCCACCATCATTCTCATCTCATCACCTGTTTCCAACATGAACCATCCATCTGACGGCTAAGCATTTACTAAGCATGGCTAAGCCTCAACATAGCATAAATAAGTATTTCAGGCCCACAATACAATCCTATGGATACTAGGAGGGGAAACAGGTAATTGGCATCGGAATCTTAATGCAACTATAGGATACTCTAATCCAAGCAAATTGACATTTGGAACCGCATGCAATATTATAGTGGAGAAAATATTTGCGGAAAATAGGATAAGATATGCTCAGAGGGGGGATTACACTTGCCTTGTTGAGCGGAGGAGTCAAACTGCTCGTCGGAGTAATGATGCTCAACTCCGAACTCGTGATCTACCGGAGAGCAAACAACACCGGAAAGCCAAAAACAACAATCAACACATGGCAATTGTGCAATGCATACAAAAATGATGATATGACATTTTAAATGCACCCTAGAAGCATTGAACATGATCAACAAGTTAAATGGGGTCCCCATTATATTTATGGCATTATTTGGAATAAACCCCATATTTAAACTTAGTGATTATAATTACTACTAGAGCACATTATTGTAATTGTGATCAATTATGCATGATGATGATGATTCTGGATCACTCATGTTTTTCGGAGCATCTCGATATAAAGAACACATTTTTCGGAGGCCCCGATTAAAAGTTATTAAATTTAGAATTTCCTCTTTTTAATTATTTACTTCTAATTATTTTAATTCCAACGCTAAATAAATTAGTTACTCGACTCGAGGAAGAGGGATGAACTAGTAGGAATCATCGAGGATCGATGTCCCTAAGTGTGCGAGGGAGTAGCGGAAACAATTGCTAACGAGGAGGAAAAGAAAAATCAACAGGAAAAAAAAGAGACAGAGTAGCCGGCCTGTGGCCCGGTTGGGCCGGTTGTGAGGCCGGCTTTGGGCCCGAGGGGATCGGCCTGTGGCCCGGCTGTGCCGGCTCTGCAACCGGTCGCGCGGTGAACGGCGACCAACTATGGCACACGGCGGCGATTGCTACGGTGAGGGCGAGCTAGCGCGTGAAGGGAGAGAGGGGAAGGGTGCTTCTGCACGGGAGGCTCACCACGAGCAGTTGGTGAGGTCGGGGACGGCGGAGGAGAAGTGACGGCGACAGAATCGCGAGGCGGAGCGTCGGGCGGCAACGGCGAAGAAGAACACGACGGCGTCGATTCAGGGCCTCCCGGGTCGATTCCCCTGGCGTAGAAGGAGAGGTGGACGCGGCGGAGCGGCTGGTGTGCTCTGTTTTGCTCCTGGACGCTTCAAACGGCGGCGGTGAGCTCGGCGGGATCGAGCTGGGCTTCGGCCATGGTGAGGGGAACAAAGGGAGAGGAAGGCAGGGGAGCAGGTGGGGGAAGTGAGGGCAGTGGCGAGGCCCTCGTGTGCTTGTATCCTTGCGGTGAAGGGCAGGGGAGGAGGGGGCCTGGCGCGGCGCGTCGGTGGTGCGGCGCGAGCACCTCACGCTTCGGTCGCTACAGGTGTGGAAGACGAAGATTTTACAAACAGCCCCCTGGAGAAATTGTTCCATCACCAACCTGTCCTTCCCTGTTTATCCTTTTAAATCCAGTAGCTCTCCAATAATTTATTTAGGGCATTTAAACAATTTAGAAAAATCTGAAATAATTTGGGGAGGCTCCCCTTGTCAATTAGTTGTTACACAAAAAAATTGGCGATTTAAAATAAAAAGTTTTGAACAACATTTGTTCATAGGGTTTAGAATAGAGCATTTTGCTAATTTCGAGAAATGTTGTTCCATTGGAAATTTATACCAAGTGCAAAATATAACTTTTGAACCCTTGGAACTTCCTTGACAAATATAACATGTCAAAGTAATTTTGTTTACAAGTTGAGTGCCTTCCTTGATTTGAGATTTTGTTTAAACAAGTTTAGCATTTGTTCTCCAATGTTGTCAAACCCAATTTGTGTGTTGTTTAGCAACTTAATATGGATGCCATGATGCAATGCAACACAAACGCGAAAATTTTACTCGGGTTTTTAGGTTCTCAAATTTTGGGCTGTTACAAGCCCAACAGAACCCACTTGCTCCCTTCCCTTCCCCCATCGCCGCCGCCACCACCAAGATCTCCACCTTCCACAACAGGCGCCCTTCCACGCCCTCCAGCACCAGCGGGCTTCTTCCCCGACTCTCAACACCACCGGTGCCGTCTCTGGCCTCCGATCCACGGACCAGAATCCAATATCCCCCGCCAAATCGATAGCTACAGTTCGCAGCAGAAGTTGCGCCACCAAAGGTACGGTGGTGTCCGGCTGCTCCTAGGCCAAGGCGGTCGCTGCAGCTCCTCCTTCTCTGGCAAAGAACATGATGTGGACAGAGAGGATGGAGAGCCTTGCCCCCACACCGGGAAGATCGACCCCGTCGCTGACATCTACGATGAGGTCGGGAGGGAGGTGCAAGAGCAGGCTACGTCGCTCGATCTTGTACGATTCCTCAACCTCGCTGCTGCTGTTGCTTAAAACTTCTGGCTTCCCCTCTAATTACCAAGTAAACTGGAGTAGCGATTAATCTGGTTGAGTAAGATGGCGATGCGATGGGATGGATAGATGATGGGTCGTATGTGTGTGATTCAGCACCAGGGGAAGGAACCAACACAAGGGAAATTACATGGATCTGATAGCTGCTCCGCCTGATTTAGCACCTCCATATATTTGGTGTACTTTCTCCTAGCTTCGGATAGTGGTGTATGATACGTCTCAAACGTATCTATAATTTTTGATGTTCCATGCTTGTTTTATACATATTGCTACATGTTTAATATACACTTCATAACATTTTTATGCATTTTCTGAGACTAACCTATTAAAAAGATGCCACAGTGTCAATTCCTGTTTTCTGCTGTTTTTCCGTTTCAGAAAAGCTAGTCAGGAAATATTCTCGGAATTGGACGAAAATCAACGGAGCCTAGTTTTTCACCGACACGAAGACGAAGTCCGAAGGGCGCACGAAGAAGCGACCCAGGGGAGCCAAACACCACCAGGGCGCGGGGCGCGCCCCCCTGCCTGGCGCGCCATGGTGGTGTGTGGGGCCCCCGGCTGTCCCCACGCGCCGCCCTTTCACCTATATATTGCCTCCGTCCTGAAAATCCTAAATACCCGAGCATTATTCCAGGAAAAGTTCCGTCGCCGCCGACGTCGTCAACTCTAGTTCGGGAGGGTTTTGAAGCTCTTCCCGGCACCCTGGCGGAGAGGAAGATCATCACCGGAGGGCTCTACATCACCATGCCCGCCTCCGGAGTGATGCGTGAGTAGTTCATCCTTGGACTACGGGTCCATAGCAGTAGCTAGATGGTTGTCTCTCCACTTTGTGCTATCATGTTTAGATTTTGTGAGCTGCCTAACATGATCAAGATCATCTTATTGTAATGCTACATGTTGTGTTTGCTGGGATCCGATGAATAGTGATGTTATGACCAAGTTGTTTATCAATATATCTACTGTTTTATTTATGTTCTTGCATGCTCTCCGTTGCTAGTAGATGCTTTGGCCAAGTAGATGCTTGTGACTCTAAGAGGGAGTATTTATGATCGATAGTGGGTTCATGCCTGTGACAAGAACATCTAAGATTGTGGATGTGTTGTTGCCACTAGGGATAAAATAACTAATGCTTAGCTTAAGGGTACTGTTGTTAAGTCTAATGCTTTTTTTACATTACACACTTTGCTTAATGCAATAATCTGTTGTTTACTACTTAATACTAACGGGAGACACGGATGCTATCCCGGAAGTGGATTATTTAGGCACGGATGCAGCTGGTAAGCGGGCCATGTATTATGTTGTAATGCCCAATAAATACTACAATCAACTATCTTGTCATATATTGCATTGTCATGCGTTTGCTATTTGTCAATTACTCAGCTATAATTTGTTTACCCAACATGCATGTTATCTTTTATGGAGAGACACCACTAGTGAACCGTGGACCCCGGTCCATTCTTTTACACTGATAAAAACACCAACTGCAATCATCTGTTCTCTGTTACTTTCTGCATTTATTATTATTCTCCACACCATACGTTTAATCCTTTGTATTCAGCAAGCCGGGAAGAATTGCAACATTCCTGTTTCGTTGGGGCAAAGTAGTTTTATTGTGTTGTGTGCAGGTCCACGTCAAAAAACCAAATCATCTGATATTGCGCCGTGCCATATTTTCTGGTGCCGTTGACAACCTTCTGAAGCACTTTTGACTCCTACTGGATTGATAACCTTGGTAGATATCAAGCGAAAATTGCTACTGCACTACATCATACCTTCCTTTTGGGGTCTCCCAACGAACGTGTGTTTTCACGTCATCAGTGTACTATTGTAAAATGATCTCCCTAACATTTATACAGAAAATTCCATCTATTTTACTGAATACACAAGAGTACTTGCTTGAGCGAAACATTATTTGAAACACAATAGTTGAAGCCCTGAAGAAATATACTTGTAATTAGTATCTGATTATTTTGCTTGCATTGTATCGACAACGCCTATTTCGACTCTGCTATCTACAAAATCCCTTCTCTGAATCTTGTTTTTTCTGTTGGTTCAGCAAGTTGCAAGCAACAGTGCACAGGCCGTAGGAGTCGAGTCCTTGAAGCCACAAAAATGCATGTCCATCCCAACTGGACTGCATTACATTACGCTGCACTGCAAATATCTATAAATTAGAGTTGAAGTGTGGTGTAACTTGTAAGCAGAAAATCCATCTGCTCTGCTCTGCTCTTTGAGTTCACAAGACGCCCCATCACCAGCTTCGTTGTTATGGCTTCAGCTTGAGATGTTATTTGGTTTCAGGTAGTTGCAACCCCCCTCATAACCTATGTTTATATCTCCACCAAGATGCCTGGTTACTAGCAATTGATGCCTTTTCCATTTTTGGTCCATGGTTGACAACATTTCCTATTTGGATATCAGTTATGCGAATTAGTTGTATTTGGAAATTGGCCAAGACATATTTTTGAGAGCTCTTAATGTACATGTCTTGACGGTTTTGCACTGTGGTGTGACCAATTGCTAATTGAGTTATTTGTGTTGCAATGGAGCTGTTTAGTTGGATGAGAAGAAATCGTGATAAAAAAGACAGTTCTACCTGACGCTACGACTTGTTGTATGAGCCCATATCTTCAAGTGATTCTTTTGTTTGACGCAGTTGAGACTTGAGAGCAATCCAAAGAACAAGGGACAAACTCAGTATTCTGTGTTAAGAGGGAATATCCGGTAGAGGCTTATGGATAACTTCCAGCAACATCCTGAGTTACAACGGGCATCTACTAATTACTTGGTGTACTTTGAGAATGTTACATCGTAGGAATTTAGTTACCAAATTGCTAAACCTATGGTATACTGAATTGCAGATTTAGACAACTATACTACAAATCATTTTTTCTCTAGATTGTGAGGTTATATCTCGGAAGTGCTGAAAATATTTACTTGGTGTACTTTGACAATGTTGAGGTTATATCTGGCTCCATCTGCAGGGAAGGGCCAGCCTGTCGTCGAGCCCATGTTCTTATGTCGCGCATGCTCGCACCGAGTTATGGCTTTGTTAGTGCTTAGGCTGTGATTGATACTTACAGTTTGTCGTGTTTGATTATAGGATTTCCGTCGAGCTGTCCCGTCCTACAAAGTACAAGAAGTTGATACAACACGTGCTGGTGATGCATTTGTTGGTGGTTCTCTAATTTGATGTCTGCTGAGTGCTGCAGGATCATGCATGTAGAGAAATCACCAGCACAAAGGGGCAATCCCTTCGCTGCACAGGATAACGAGGTCTTGCGGCTGTGAATGCATAGATGCTTAAGAATTTCACTAGCTTCAAATTTTGCAAATTGCACTGTATGCTTATTTGGATCATAAGAAAGGTGTACTCCTAAGATGTGTCTGCCTTTTTGTTTGCCCTACTTCCCTTTCTGGAAGGGTTTTTGTTTTGGAATTCTAATCCGAATATGCAGATACTTCATTATCATTGTGCCCCATTTAAGTAACTAGCCCTTTGTGGCAGTATTATTTTTCACGTTCTATGTCCTTATTTGGGGGTCCCAATTGTACTGAATTTCTTTCCCCAAATTTTCACAATTAAATATATGTACAACGCTATTATGGAACATAGCAAGTGCCAAAAGTATCATGATGCTTGAATACATTCCGTGCAATGGAGTTAGAATCTTAGTTGATGGGTCTTTAGAAGAGGCAACTCCTATCGTGATCAAAATGGAACTTGTTATTCTATAATGTCACTAGGTCACAAATAATAAGAATACATTCATCTACAGATAGGGATATAGGGATTTTTCTCGATACTTAGTTTTCTATCTTGTGCTCTCATGAGCTGATGTTTAAGAATTCGTTCATCCATTTTGCAATGTGAGTATTTTCTATTGATACAAGATTGTTACGAGCCGAGGAAGGTGCAGAAAATACATATATGAACATAGGGGCATCTACCCCGTTTTGGAAAAATACATATTTCTACGTGACAATTCTATTTTGAAAAAAGTTGCGGACATACATATCACATTATACGTGAGCGCAGAAAGTAGGAAAAACTTCTTTTATTTTGTTCTATCTAAAAAAGAGAAAATAATGCCTCATGAAAAGCTGAAAATTGCCTTTTTTGTGGACACAAATAAAAGATGTTTTTCCAAAAACTTTGAGCTGCGCGCACATATTTTACAGAAATGTACACATGAAATTTTGTTTTGGAAGTTTAAATGCATTATATTTTAAAACGAGGCATATGCCAATAGGTTCAGATCGTCCAGTACTCTCCCAAGTACCATGCAGATGAAGGAAAAAGCATTAATATTTTTTAAGACAAATCTAAGCGTATCAAGCCGCCAAGGGAGAGAGATAATTAGTTGGGTCGTTACTTTCTATGCATATGCCATTAAACTGTGCAAAGTGAAAATTGTAATGTTTTTGGAATATCTTTTTTATGTACCTAAATGTTTACACGTACTTTACTTTCATATGTATATCTACATCATGTGTGATGATAAAAACTTTACAATTTTCACGTAGATAAAACAGATATCAAAACAAAATTGCAATATATTTTTTATGTACGTAAAAATTTACACGTATGTTTCAGAATATATTCTAAAATTGTGTGAAGTCAAAATTGTAAATAGCCGTTGCAATGAACGGGCATTAAGCTAGTAAAAGTTTAAAAAAAAGGTGTTGCGACATTTCGAAAGCAAAAAACAAACATATGCAACATATGTCCATTTGGAAGTCACCATTTGCAACCAAAAAACCAACTATCCAACATATGTATCCAATGCAGATGACATCATGGAAACATGTTTTCAGCATTGGAAAAATAAAAATAAATAAGTTTTGTTTTCCGCCTGACAGTAGGACCGTGCCGTGGCAATTCGCAGTCCACCAAATTTGCGAAGTCAAGTAAACCTAAATCGCAGAAGGAAGACGACGACGCACTGATGGGCAACACCGGAAGCAGCCGTGGCTCCAATCCGCCACCGCCGCGGCCTCATCTTGACGGGCGGGGACATGGGGTGCCTCCGCCGTACTACCACCGGTACCCGCCATGGCCCCCTGGCCCCGCCGCGCCGCCGCCGGTACCGTTTCCTGCGCAGGTCGAGCGGCACAGGGCCGTGGCAGTGCACGCCGGCGTCAACATCAAGGGGGATACCCTGCGGCTGGAGCGTGACGACGACGGCCGCCTACTGCTCGCCTTCTCGTTCGACGCCGACGCCCCCGGAAGGTCCCCCCTTGTTCTCTTCTTGGATTGTTTGCTGATTAGGTGCCCTTCTGAAATGTCGTTGTGGACTCTTGGTAGCCGATCATTGTGCTCTTTATCCCGAGAGATTAGTTTGCTTATGTTCTGCCGGGGATCTCATCATGGACATAATTTTGTTGGGGCCATGATACTTTTTGTGATGTGTTTCATTGTCCATTTGAACGAAACTGCGCCAGAGTTTGTCAGTTGTCTGGATTTGAGGTGAACTTATGTGTTTGTCTTGGTGAAGCATCGTGGACATCGTTGCTTAATATTACAGTACTGTATATTGTGTGCACGGCTCGCTATTTGGTGGGAAAATGAATGTTGGAGGAAGTAGCCAGATCAGGTCTAGGTATGGGATTTTGAGCTTAGTTATATTCATCTAGGTGGCGAAGTTAGAAACTCATGATACTTGAGGCTCAATGTAGCTTTAATGAACTTGGGGTTTGTACTTTCTTCCATAATTTTTACCATACTTAAGGAGATTCTCCAAATGCCTCTCTGGTTCTTTCCTGTTCTGAGGTCAGGCTATTCAATTTTATGTCCTTAATTTATTGCATGGTATTTCATCTTCTGTACATGTCTAGAGTGTGCCCTACTTTTTATCTTTTGGCAAGACTGACACATTATTTATAACTAGTACTGATTCTTAACTTCTGACCCTGCAAACAGCATAACAGTTTACTTCTTTGCACAAGAAGATGATGACTCTGTCCTGAAGGCTACAAAGGAAAATTTGCTCCAACCTGTGACTGTAACTTTTAAGGAAGGTAAAGGTCAGGAGTTCAAGCAACCAAGTGGAACTGGAATCGACCTCTCAATGTTTGAGGAATCTGAGCTCACTAAGGTTGGGGAGGATGGTGTATTTCCTGTCGCATTCAAAGTGGAAGTGGATGTCTCGAGCAACCAAGAATTAGAAAGGGGACAGGACGCGGAAGACTCGAAGTCGTTGGCTAAATTTGCTATCTTTGTGAAGAAAGACAACGCTGAATATGGGATTCAAGTTGTGCAGCAGATACTGTGGGTAAATGGAACTCGATATGTCTTGCAGGAGATATACGGTATTGGGAACAGGAGCACAGCTGACAAGAATGTTAATGAGGATGATTCTGGGAAAGAATGTGTGGTTTGTCTTACAGAACCAAGAGATACAACTGTTCTTCCATGCAGGCATATGGTAGGTTATCGTTTCCTACTAAATGTTCTTGAGATGAATAGATCAAGATATAAGGCTTATGGTTGTTCAAACTTGTTTTAGATGTAAAAATGGGTAACCATTTCTGCTTAAATATATATTATGATGGAATAGGCCTCGCAAGATCAGTTATATTACCTCCGGCTGTAAATACATGCCAACCTAGAAAGCGTGTTGTCCTAAAGTTCAAATTTTGATTATGACTATATACAAAATTGGATCGTGAAGGTGAAAATAATATTATTAGATTTGTTGAATAATATGGTCATACTATAATATTTTATTGTTCTCTTCTAACATTTACGTATAAAAAGCAACAATCAAAGATCTTTTCTGTAGGTCTTGTTACTATTGGAAACATAATCTATTTTTCAACGGAGTTAGTATCATTTTTTGTAGACCTCTTGGTTCTTACTGTATTAGCTATTAAATTTTTTAGTCGTTTGTTGGTGGAATTATATCTGTATGAGTAAGTGGTGGTGAGTCTGGTGACATTTAGGACAGGAGGGAAAGGCGTTGATTGGTAGAAAGGGAGGAGTTCAGCACAATAACATGGCTAGTGGGCCCCATGCACATTCATCATTCCATATTTAACATTATAAAGTACCAACAGTTCGTTTCAAAAAAATAAATAAAGTACCAACAGTTTCTGTGCAATGCTCTCAGAAATGTGCTTAGCGGGCATTGGAGTAAGTATTTGTTTCTTATCATAAAAGTTTGCTCAGTCTTGCTGTTCAGCTAGTTATTTGTAATATCCATTCCTACTTTCTAATTTCTTCAACGCCTGCTATTTTGGCAAAGATTCATCTTGCATTGCTTCCATTCTTTCCCAAAAAGTGAACAGATTTTTTTTAGAGAACACCAACGCCTGATTTGCAGTCACCCAGACAGATGCACAACTATCTACCAAGATCATAAATTGTGAATAGCACAATTTTATCTGTCTTGCATGTAACTCAAAATACTGAAAAATCTTCAAAATGTGACCCATATGAACATATGGCAGTCCTGCACGGCACAGCATATCAACTGCAAACTGGTCCCTAGTTTTTTTTTGAGGGAACTGGCCCCTAGTTTGGAACGAAGACAAGAACCTTTTGTACTTAGGCATTGCATGTTCACCGTTTATACCTTTTTTGCCATACTACCCTACTAATAATACTTCAATGTTGTTTCATATATTTCTCAAAAGTGAAACCATTTTACTTTAGGGGCCAAATGAAAAAGAAGTCAGACTTTTTAGCTGTTTACTGAGCATTCCTCACTTTTGGCAATTGAACTTGTAAATCTGTGCAGAGACAACTAATCAGTAGACTTAGTATTCCTGGCCATTATCCTTCTTATTACATCGGTGAGAACAGAATTAACCAGGGATTTTTTTAGGTATATCAGTATGTATAATGCTGGATAAATACTATCTTATTGTATCCATGAACTTTGTTGGTCCATTTTCCCCCAAGAAACCAGTGAAACTGAAAGATTATATCTTCTGTTCTTTCAGTCTGAAAAATCATGTCTTTTGCTCTTTTGCAGTGCCTGTGCATGGAGTGTGCTCAACGTGTAAGGTTCCAGACGAACAAGTGCCCCATATGCAGGCAACCTATTGAGCGCCTTCTCGAGATTGAGTTTGATAGCAAACCCATGCCTCTTCAAGGAGATCAATAGTGAAGAAATCCTCAGGGAATTCTGTTTAATTGCTAGCAAAATTGTAATTGCCTGTATATATTGCGTGTTTAAATGAAACTAGAGTGCTTCTGGCAAAGGAAAAACAAACATGATTGGTGATATTTTTGTTTATGGTGACTTGGAATTCAGAAGGCGCAACAAGATCTCTTGTAGTCTTTGAGCTTTGAAACTTGACCATTCTAGTTGAAAGTCGTTTCTCTATGACTATAGTTCGAACCTTTTGAATAGTTAAGACGGAGATTTCCGTTTTCATTTGCATAGTTTGACGTCTGTATCTGTTTGAGCATGTGCAAATGTGCTACGGTATCAGTATAGTAGGATCTGTGATTCGTTTGATTTCTCCTTAGGCGTCTTTTGATTCGTAGGTACGAGGGAGTATTGTATATATGTTCCGTAAAACAAAACTAGCCAGGAGAACTCTTCACTCTTACTACACACAAAACTAGTTAGGATAACTCTCTGCTCTTCTTACGACTAGTATATTGCTTAACTAGCAAAGATGGACGCTTTGTAATATAGCTCATCCGTTTTATAGAACACGGACTTCATTCCAGACCATATAGGAATTGAACCATGCAGAGTCGAAAAATGTGCACTCTAAAATCAAAGTAGACCGTGAATGATCATCTACACAATGATTTTCCATGCTGCATATTCCATCGTTCATCGCTGCTGGCACTCTTTTTAGATAAAAGCTGCTAGCACTCTTTCCCTCTCTATATAGTACATTTTTGTCAGGATCTATAATTTTGTTGGTGAATTGATGGGGAAGGACATGGTTTCCCCGCGTGTATGAGCTACTCTCCATCACAAAACACAGCGTGTGTGGTTTGGCGAGGCGAGCGAGGGAGCGAGAACGAGCCTTGTTGTTATTTCTACTCATGCTACAAGAAGGTGACAAATTTACAAAAGAATCCAATGTTTAGAACCTCTTTAACATAGTCCTGATGCCGGGACCCACCAGCCAGAAACTCACTTAGAGCGCGTCAACTGCCCGGTCAGTGATTTTTGTTACACTATTACTGAATAGCGGTGGTTTTGTGCAACAAAAAAAAATCACATCTTGATAGTTTTTTGAAACCCTAACCCCAAATGTGGTGGTTTTTTGAAATTAACTCGCGTAGAGCCAGATTGTGGTCATCCACGAGTTAGATATTGCGTTTGGAAAAAAGCAAATATTTTCGGCGAAAATCATGAACAAATTATCCATAGTTCTAGCACTGCACATAATCCAACTGGTCTTGTAGTCGATGTGAGTTCATTCATTGTAATTCAAAACATTATTTTATACCTTCTAAGTCAAAAATCATATATAAGTGTTTGATATGATGAGACAATTAAAGTTTTTGTATTTTAAAAAGAAAATCATATCTACAACTCTATTGTAAACTACTTGAGTTGCATTTACTTGACCATATATTGCTTCTAGTTTGGCTCATGGTACATCTAGAAATTAGTGATGGTAAATTCTACTTGGTGACACACACTGGCACAGATCTAGCGTTTGACTCGGCGTATTATTTTTTTCCGTACTTTTTGACTCAGCGTATTAAGTTAAGCTGAAGCCAGAAGAAAGAGAACCGACGTTTCTTTTGTAGCATAGCTTCCCCGACGTGCTTTATTTTGAATTTTTTGTTTTTTAATCTGAAAATAATACACTGATTCAAATAATTTCAAATTTAATACACCGCTGGCATCCCCCGTGCCAATGAGTGCTTGTTGGCATCCACCGTGCCGATAAGTACTTATTCGTATCCCCCGTGCCAATAAGTTCAAATCGCTCGTCGCAAGGGTCTAATCACCCGTGATTCCTACCGGCTGGCTGCATGACGATAAATTGGTTTTACAAGTGAGATGAGTAGCACAGGATGGGTAAAGGGTGACATGGTCCCTTGTTACCCGATTAGCTGGAAGCTCGACTGAAACTGAACAAGGGAGGATATTAGGGAAGCAGTGAGTGGAGATTCTCCTGCAGAGAGCCGGATGAGGGGAGACCCTCACGTCCGGTTCGGAGGGCGGTGATATCCCGACCCTACTATCATTATGCCTTTGCAATGTTACTTGGTTCAACTCCATTTGTGACCTTTTCTCGTATGTGCGACTCTCTATCTTCTTGGGTAGATTCTAGATCGTCTTTCATTTTGTTAGTGAGCAGTTTCTTATTAATAAGTCAAGTCAAGAGTAATAAGAGAACTGTAGGAGCTAAACATATAATCGTCTTTCCCAGTTCTTTCTCTTCTTTCTTTTTTATTTTTTACTAAACATATAATCTCCTTTCTGGGGAAGACGATTGTTTTAGATGGAAATGGAGGAGAGAGAGATAGATAGATAGATAGATTGGATGAAGAAGGCTTTTGTACTCGTGTGGAGGGAAAGAGACGTGGTGCGTGTCGACTGTGGAAAAAGAGTCGTTATGCTGCCCTGAAACCGCGATACGTCCTACACGACACGTCGAGTGTGCACCGGTGGAAAGAAAAGACTATGTAGGGCGCAAGGATGCCAATAAGTACTTAGCACAGGGATGCCAACGGTGTATCAGATCTGAAATTATTTGAACTGGTGTATTATTTTTGGCATTTTTAAAAAATAAAAATAATATTTTGAAATGTTCCTCTTTTTTAATGTGAAAAGATGAAAAGAAGAAAGATACCCGATGTTGCTTTTGTAGCTGGGCCGAAAATTCATGGGCCCAATAGGCTAAACCGAACTGAAACTGAGGTAATCCGGCGGTCCAGCCCCTACCGTCTCCTTACCCTCGAAAAAAAAAGCCCCTACCGTCTCCTCCCCGCTGATCTCTCCTACTGTAGACCCGAGTCTGGAGCAGCCAGCATCTCCGGCGAGCCGCAGCTCCGTCCGAGACATCTTATCTCTCCTCCCCCTCCTCTTCCTCCTGCCGAGGGATTCGGGAAGGTCGCCGGCTTCTCTAGCTGTGGTCTCCTTCGGCAGCTCCCTTCCGGCTTCTCCCCTCTTCCCCCACGATTCGACCCCATCACCGGGTGGCTTTGAGGCGAAGGTCCCGGAATCTTCTGGGGTCCTGGGAGTGAAACGCCATGGGGGCGGTGGATCTGATCGCTTTCTGCCTCGAATCCCTCCGTCAGGTTCGATCTCTTCGCGAATTCCCCTTTGCTGCTTCCGTATTCTTCATCGTCTGTTCATATTTTCCCCATCGACCCTCGTGTAAACGTTAAGCCTTACCCTCAGTTCGATCTGTGCGGAAATATGATCAATCGACTGTGTTGCCTGTTAAAAAGCCAATCATTTAAAGCTTCCGAACTGAACAAATCAATTTTTTGGACGATTGATAAAACATCGGGATGCTATACTTATCAGTCTGCGAAAAACTTGACAAGAACTGCTGGTGCGACGATCTTATTCAGTAGAGATATCATCTTCCCTGATTTCAATATCGAAATTGATTTGTTTTGCTGGTTGCTGCTGCTTTTTGCAGATTGGGGATGAGATTGCAGACGCACTAGTGTACGTGGATGCAGGCACTCTGGAGGCGTTCCAGTTCATGGGAGCATTCCCCTTGCTTCTTGAGCTTGGCGCTCGTGCTGTCTGCAGCTTGGAAAGCACGTCTCCTCTTGATGCTGTAAGGTTCCCTTACTCTCTCTTGAGATGAAGTTGCAATCAACTACTGAAATCTACACCTTGGCCTGAGTTGATTGTCATGATGTAGTGTTTCTACTAGTGGTTTTGGTGGCAACTTTGGATGCTTAATCAATGTCATGTGCATGACTAGGCTATTGTTCCGATGATTTATGCAACGTACCTGCGTTATCGAAATTTTCTATGGCCAGCAGTTGTCATTTGAATGGATCACTTTTTAAACTGCTTTTCAAAAGTTTTCATCGTATTAAGGGCTTGTTTGGTTGCATTTTCCACACTTTTGTTGCCATTCATGCCTAAGGTTAGGCGACTAAAATGAGCGCCACATTTCAGGGAAGCTTGCCACACTTTTCTGAGCCTATGACATGTGGGTGAAAAGAATGTTGCCACAAGTGTGGCTACCAACCAAACGGGTGACTTGTAGTGTGGCAACCCTAGTATGCCAACTAAACATACCCGTAGTTAGTAGGCATGTCACAACCCTCTTCATTTTATATAGAATAGATGAGGTTGAACCTAAAAACATATCGGCTGCAACCTGCTTCTACCTACAAGGAATTTTGACATTTTTTGTATTTGATAATGTGTCCGTTTTTGTTATCCTGTTCTTTACCTGATCGCCTGCAGTATCTTGTGTTTGTAGGCTGCTGAGTGGAATTCAAGTTTTGCTCATCCAGCAAGGAAGATTGTAGTAATTACATCACGTCTTCTTAGTGATGCACATCGGTACATTCTACGCTGCTTGGGCAACCATGGAACTGTTTCATATTGTACTGTATTGACAGCAATTTCCGAGGTGCTTCACCCCTACAATAATATGTTACTTTTGATGCCTAATTTGCTTCTGAAGTGCCTGAGCATCCTGCTATTTTTATTGTTTATTAAATTACGACTCTCTTCGTTGACAAAAGCATTCAGTATATTTTGGCTGGAGCAAAAGTTCAGTTCTTGAGAAAAGCATCGAAATACATGTTGTTTACCATCAGATCATGCTGGTAGCAGTGCATATACTCTATCTGCACTGTTTGATCTCTGTTTGTTAGTGACTCGATAGTTGCATGTTCCCTGTTTCTAAACTTATTTGATTCAGCTTAAGGTTGCCACGAGTCACTTACTTTCTGATTCATGTTGTATAACTGTGTTGAATCTATCTAAAAACTTGCCGATTTGGTTGAGGTCCTCATGAGTGCTGAACTATCAGATTTTTGTAGTAGCCATATATGAGGGTGTCGGTAAAAACTTCTTTGCGCGCATTGCTTTCCTCTGCAATCCGCAGTAACTTTTACTTTGATCAGACAAAATGTTGAGTAAATGCCCATCTTGCTATTCTTATTCACTTCATTATTTCAGAACCTTCTTAAATCTATTTCATATTATCCTAAAATTGTGCAAGGAACCTTTTGAACCTTTGGTGAATCTAATGCAGATTGGTCACTCAGCCTATGTTGATTCACCACTTGGACCAGATGCTTTCCGGGAGTACGAGGCATTACTCATTCAGGACCATGAGGAGCTTCTGAAGAAGAGTGGGAAGTTGAACAAGGA
Organism: Poa pratensis; assembly: GCA_947311845.1. Classification (NCBI taxonomy): domain Eukaryota; kingdom Viridiplantae; phylum Streptophyta; class Magnoliopsida; order Poales; family Poaceae; genus Poa; species Poa pratensis. Next base: position 51,469,856 of record CAMZMU010000048.1, on the reverse strand, counting down.
TAAAGATAACATTCCTTCCACACAGAGATATTTTACCTCAGATGGTGATAATAAGTGGGGTTCTGGGGTGCACTATGGCCCTTCTGAATCTAGCCCTAGGAAAGAAGGTTTCTCTGATGATGACTTAGGCCAGGTAGAAGCAAGAGGAAAGAGGTTGTCTGTAACCGTGTGTCACTTTCCGATGATTTTCTCTCCTATTTCCTCGAGGACTTTTGTTTTGCCTTCGGAAGGTACAATTGCTGAATCATATTTGTCAAATCACCGTGAGGATTCCCTTAGTCCTGGTCTACCCTCCATATCTACTGGTAAAGCTTTTGATGCTGATGAGGTGCCCCCTGGAGTAACCTTGACTGCTCAATTCCTATACCATTTGGCCAATAAGGTAACAGTTTCAGTATATGTACCATGCTGCATGGTAGTTTCTCTTATCTATTTTTCAAGCACACAACCTTCTGTTGATCTCCATTACAAAATGTGTGTAGATGGACCTAAAGCTTGATATATTTTCACTTGGTGATACATCAAAAGTTATTGGGAAGCTGATGATGGATATGTCAAGTCTATACGACGTTGGTCGTAATAAGAGTTCTGCTGGTCTACTGATTGTAGATCGTACAATCGATCTCCTAACTCCTTGCTTACATGGCGACTCATTTCTTGATAGGATGCTGTCCTCGTTGCCACGCAAGGAAAGGACTTCGTCCTATTATGTGGCAAAAAATCCTCAGACTCCCAGCAAGCATACTCAGGCTACTGTTAAACGTTCCCCACTAGATATAAAGGTCCCTTTCGAAACAGCCTTTCGCAAGGAAGAAACTAAGGATAGGACCAGTATGTTGTCTGAAAGTATGATGGCATTTGTGTCTGGCTGGAACTCTGCAGAGGTTGACTCTGAAGTTACATGGTTACCTGATTACACTGATAAAGCACATGATTGCAAAGTAGGCACTATCAGTGGTTCTTTCTTATCCAACTATGCTGGAGTGCGCTACCTAGAAGCATTACTAGACAGAGGATCAAAAGACGGGTTAATGTTGATTAAGAAATGGCTTATGGAAGCTTTACAGCTCGAGAAGTTTTCTTTTCCATCTAAAGGTCGACAAGCAGCTTCTGTTTCAGAGCTTCATTCTATGGTGCAAATGCTCAGCCAACATCAGTTGTCCTTGGTAAGAAACAGAGGGTTATTCAGTTGGCACTGGCTGCTGAAATGGCTCTCCAGGAACCTCAAAGTACTCGCTGGGATGCCTTTACAAGTGCTGAGAGAATATTAAGTGTAACATCAGCAGAGTCAACACAAAGTCTTGCCAGTGAGATTCGTGATTTCATCAACACTAGCACTTCAGTGGAATCCCACAATCAAGGTAATTCCAGCGGGTCATCACAAGGCCTTCTGACTTTCCAGGACATATTACTTTTAACAATTATTGGGTATATCTTGGCCGGTGAAAACTTTCCTACATCGATTGCTGGTGGCCCATTCTCGTGGGAAGATGAGCGGTCACTGAAAGATGTTGTGGTCGACTCTATCCTTGAGAGGCCGTCATCTGTGAAGTTCAGGTTCCTTGACGGCTTGGAGAAGGACTTGAAGCTAAAGCTAGATCCAGAGATGCTGATAGAAATAAGGACTCTAGCGAGCCTACATCCAGCACTACCGATGATTTTGATGACCAATGGGATAACTGGGATGATGATGATAATACTGATAATCAAAAAGATGAAGCTTACGGGACATGCAACTTAAGTTGGAAGTACGGGATAGGGTGGATCAACTCTTTAAATTTTTTCACAACTTGTCCAGTATGAGGTTAAGGAATACAGTTCTCGGAGAAGGGTTGTCAGCATTGAGTAGATTCGAGACTGATAGCTACTCAAGAAAAGGCTTGCTATACAAGTTGATATTAGCTGTCTTGACGAGATATGACATACCTGGCCTTGAGTATCATTCGTCAGCTGTTGGCCGTTTATTTAAAAGTGGATTGGGTAGGTTTGGGCTTGGGCTTGGACAGGTGCGTTGGTGAACTGTTTTTTTACTTGTTGAATCATCTCTTTATAAATTATGGACTCACAGTTATTTTTCCTGCAGTCTAAACCAAGCTTTGGCGATCAAAGTGTACTCATTGTTTTTGTTGTGGGAGGTATCAACACTCTTGAGGTATGTTCCAGTCCATATTTCTTCCAGTCCATATTTCTTTGGCTTCATTTATTTTATCATGTCATGACGAAGTTCGCTGCCTGTGTCCTATAATATTGAATCTCGACCTGGGACTAGAGTAAGAACGCCCAACAAGCTTCTAATCTGATTTATTGGAACTATCCAGCTCAATGCACAGCTTCTATTATTCTGTTACATATCCTATCTCCACAACTTCAGGTTTTAACTCAACGTGGTTTGAGATGCATTTGTCGAATTACAGATCTCTAAGCCGGAGATGACAGTCCACCCAAACTAATGTTTTCTAAGAAAAAACATGGCCCAAAATCCATGTTTCTCAATAATAAAAAGCTGTAGTATCTTAACAAACATGATGTTTCTCTTATGCAAGGTCCAGGAAGTCATGAAGGCAATCTCGGAGAGCAGCAGGCCAGATGTGGAGCTTATTCTTGGTGGTACAACCCTTCTTTCCCCAGATGACATGTTTGAGTTGATGCTGGGCTCATCCAGCTTTACTTAGACTCTGACCTCGGTTCTTTTACTTCCAAGGGCTGCTTAAAGGTACAGCAGAAATCATGTAAACTCAAATCTGTACATTTGTTTTTGCCTCTGAGAAGGAAATTTTACTGGCTTAGAGAACTGCCAAGTTAGTCGCAATGATGTAGCTCATATAGTTTTTGCCCCTGCACTGCTCAGGAGTTTGTAACAGAATAAGATTCCTGCCCCCACCTTCAAGCCAGTAATTTGAAATGTACCTTTGTACTATATTGTCAGCAGTACAAATAATTACATAACAAACCAAACATGCAATGTCCAAATTTGGCAAATGGAAAAAATTGCTATCTTCCACCGAAATGTTGCCAAGGCGTTTCTGCTTATTATTCTATTTTTGGTCTGTCTCTTTCAAGACATGACAAAGCTTTCACCATCTTTTCTTTCTCTTCTCTTCTTGAAACTTCCAAGTGCACCATGCCATGAACTCCATTCCCATCAACCCCCCCATCTTGGTTCTCTTGTTCTTGGACACTTTGGTCTCTGGAGAATCTTGGGGGTCACCGGGTCACTGTCTTTCTTCTTTCTATATCAAACATGCATGTGTAGATTATACTGGATCCTTCAATTATTATCACACGCGCACCCGGACCGAATGAGCCGTTGATGGATCAAGCTTCTCCAGATCTGATGTCTGACGTGAATGAGCGGCCGGGTGTTGCCCGGGCACCCTACAGTCTCTGGCCTGCAAGGCTAATCGTTGTAGCTTTGCTTGGCCTGTAGCTCTGCCTGGCAGCATCTGCTTATAATCTTATTAATCAGCTACTAAGCATCAATGTTTCTGTCCCCATGGAACTGTGGACATGTCAGAGACTGAATAACTCATGCTCTTGGATTCATGGATGGATCTTTGCTTCATCTTGCTGTCCAGTTTGTTCTTGTCTGAATCCGGGTCTATGCATCTTGTTTGTTGTTTCCTCACTCAGTAGATTATTAGATTGGACATTTCTGTCGGCTAATAAACTCCCTGTTACCGTTAAGATCAGGTTTTCTCGAGTAGAATACAGATGCGCAAATACCATGCATATTATGATCTTAAAGCTTGCTAGTCACCTCGTCCTACAGTTTCTTCACAGCAAAGGCATGCAAGGACCAGGGAGACAGGTCTCTCGCACCTCTCTCCAGCATCTGATCCACAGAATCCTCTCATTGCAGCTGATCTTTCCTTCCTTGTTCCTGATCTCTCACTTGCACTTTAATTTTCTCGGACAAATTAACGGTGGACCAGTGCAATGCATGATCATGCATGCATGCAGGTTTTTCTTCCATCGATCTCTGTCATGTGATCCTTCTACAGGTGGTGTTGGCTGTCCTGTGGGTATCATCAGTAGACAGGATGGATGAATCATAATCATCACCGTAGCATGTCTGCTTTGTGAAGGGGACGGTGAGCCAAGGCGAATCAATATGGACTTTTGGTACTAGATGCTAGGACCCATCTCTCCCAGACATAATCTCTAATAAGGTTAAAGAAAAAGACATAATCTCTTATTAGAACCCAAGGAGAAAAACAAGAGCAAGAAGCCAAGAACACACCAATGTACTAATCCAGAGACTGATATATCATCATGAGATACATACATACATACATACATACATACATACATACATACAACTCTCATGAACTGATAATTACAAACATGACCCACACAAAACACAAGGACACGATCAAAATTCAAAACAAGCTCTGATTTGATTTTTTAGAAGGATTTGATTTTTGTTTGTGAGATTGACTAGAGTTTCTCCTCACAAGAAGAAACCATGCACTTCAGTTTGCTACTTAATAATATAGGTAGAGGCAATTAATTGAGATTAAAGCTAGGCATTAACTAGTGCCTAGGAGGGCACTGGTAGCACTTGGTGAAGAGGCCGAAGGTGTCAATCTGGCGAACAAAGTTGACGGTGCTGGCCCATCCGCCGAAGCCGAATCCAACGACGAGCACCCACACAGCCACGAAGCAGTTCACCACGTACATCCCCGCCCAACCTCCGAGCCACCGCGGCGGCCGCTCCACGGCGCCCTCCCTCGCGGTCGGTGACGCGAAGACGGCCATGTGCGCGGCTGCCGGGATGATGTACACGGTGAAGCTGACGAGGAGGGACCCCACGGTGGAGTTGATGGGCCCGAAGAAGGGGAAGACGACGGCCAGGAACCAGATGGGCGCCACGACGGGGAGCCGCGCCGCCGCGCGCCGGAGCATGGTGGTCTTGTCGGAGTGCACGCCGATGGCCTTCTCCCAGACGAAGTAGAGGGGGGTGCATGCGAAGCCGAAGGTGATGAACTGGTGGATGAGCATGAGGACGACGGCGGCATCGCGGAAGCGGGTGCGCGGGAGGAGGGAGAAGGCGTTGGAGTGGTCGAGGAGGGCGTCGCCGAAGGCCCAGTACATGGCGGACGCTGACGGCAGCGTGAGGGTGAGCACGTAGAGCGTCGCCATGAGGTAGATGAGCTTGAACTTCTGCGGCTTCCACATGGCGTGCATGATCTCACTGTCATTGTACAATGCAAGATCATCCATCAGCAGGAGCTTAAGGTGCAAACTAATAATTTTGAGATGAAGTAAGATTCAATATTTACACGGTGACAGCGTGGCCTCCGAAGGTGTAGAGTATGTTGGTGGCCCCAGTGAAGTAGAGCACCATCTTGGTCGGCGCCGAGTGTGTCACTCCCTCCGCCTTGCCGTGGACGAGGGCGGCGACGGTGAGGTACCAGGCGGTGTAGGTGGTCATGAGGAGGCCGAGGAAGGACCACATCCTGTAGTTGTGGAAGGAGGGGATGAAGACGGTGGTGGCGCAGCAGGCGCCGAAGATGTACGTCCATGTCCGCTTATCCAGGGAGTCGTTGATGTAGTAGATGTTACTGTTCAGATCACACACGCACACACACACACACTATTTCTCAGTTTTGACTACAAGTACGAAATGAATGAAGAGCTCTGTCCATTATTCCAATTATAATTGAGTTTAAACTATGGCGACACTAGTTACAAGGGGATGAAGAAGGATAATGTTTCTTTTCTTGAAAGTAGGAATATATATATGCTCCAGTATATATATTACGGACCTGGCGCATGCGATGAGCTGGATGACGGATCCGAAGAGGAGGAAGGTGCAGTTGAAGAAGAGGCCGACGTTCCGCAGTGCTTGCCGAGGAGGCCATGGAGGACCTCGAACCACTGGATGACGTGGTTCCGGAAGTCCACCTTGTCCCGCTCCTTCCTCGTCCGGTACTCCACGTAGAGCACGCTGATGAGGTACGCCGTCCAGCTCCCCATGAGGCCGTAGAAGAGCTGCAGCACGATGCCGCTCGCCATCCCCAGCTGCGAGAAGGAGTAGGGCAGCGTCAGCAGCACCTGCGCCACCTGGTTCGACGAGCAGCTGAACCAGGCGTCGTAGGCGGAGCCGCCGTGCCAGAAGAGGTTCGACACCAGCTTGCCTCTCCCCGACGAAGGGCCTGCGCCATCGCCGCCAGCTTCTCCACCTCCTTCTCGCTCCATCTCCACGTAGTTCCCCGCCACCACAGTCTCCACCTTCTCCGACGCCATCACCGGCCCTCAGATCGACCGGATGATTTCTCTCCTCTTCTCTTCTCCTGTCACTCCTCCTTCTCTCTTGCTACGGCAGAGGCTTCAGTAGTACTATATAGAGAGCTAGCTAGGCCTAAGATCGATCAAGCTGGCGAGATCGAATGAATGATAAAGAAAACGTTGGTGTGGCTAGTGATGGGTGCATGCATGCATGGATGGGGGCAGCGCACGAGCGCCCTGGCCCATGCGGCAGCTGGCAAACTTGTGATCTTCTCCCTTTTTTCTTTTCCGTCTCTTTGATGTATGAGGGATCTAGTGTACATAATATAGTGACTGTTCATACAAAGCGTAAGATTTCTAAACATGGACTGTGATCTTTGCTTCGGTAACCAGACGTGATTGGAGCTTAGTGGCCCATGCAAAGTTTGGTTGGAGCTAGCTACTGTCAGTCTAGTGTACGAAAGTTTTTTTCACACAACTATGAGATATGTGTACTTTCATCTGAGTTCCTTAATGTACAGTTAGAGATATATAGGAGTTGGATATAATTAAAGTGAGTATTCTAACTTAGTTTCGTAATTAACCCACGAAAATCAGTTATATCTGCCGTACGATCGAGAAGAAGATCAGTGGAAAGCAGGAAACGCAGCTAATTAATTAGTTATCACACGTGTGGTGCAATAATGTGGAGCACCATCTCCCACCCCTGGAGCAATCATGGTTAACATGGACGAAATAATGGAAGAAACAGGACATTCATGTATATGGTAGTACTAGAAAATGGATAAGTTATGACAATACGGGTCCATGATATCAGATTAATCGTCCAACCAATTTTGGGACGATAATGCTGCCCTACTTAAGATATTTTTTGCATCGATCAAGCCCGTTGAGGAAATTTAGCCCCAAAATCATCACCTAGAAATTATTTTTCAGATATGTGGAGCGCAAATTATTTCTTTGAGGAAAGCGCAATCCTTATGCTACTCAGTTAGAAGATGAGTATGTTTGTGTACTGACGTGAAGCCCGTGCGTTGCTATGAAATAACACCTAAAATAGTAAGGAGTTTGATCATGGTATCAGATTGTTGAGCAGGGGAGGACCCGGAAAATATTTTGAGATGGGGCACAAAGGTTGAGTGGGGGCATTTGAGTTACAAATTCAAACTTTTTGAATGGGTTTTCTTACCCTTTTGCTAGTTCTCGGTCGACCAAGATTTAAGTTAGAGCTTGATTGATTCTGTGACTATTGATTTTGCATCATGATCCGTGCACCCGAGAGTTGCACGTGGGTTGCAATTGCACATGGAGTTACAATTGCACACGAATTTATCCAACTACACATGAATTTCATATGCAATTGGGTGACTGAGAATTAACTTAATTCTCGGTTGACCGAGTCAAATGGATTTTAAAAATGTGAATGGGGGGCTAGGCCTCCACTCGGGTCACTCTGGTCTCTGGGTGCGCTCTTGATCAGAAGAGCCTCGGTGTTTTGCACACATTGTGTGGTTACAACAAGCAAATGAGAGTGAAAAGACAAGTATCAATGTTGGAGCAACTAAAACAACCCATAAGATCCATTAAAAAGTTTGAAGGCATGGATGTCCTGCATCGTCTCTCAACATCTCCTCACGAATAAGGTAGCCAATACAAAATGGGAGGAGGCCTTAACTTATCAAAACCGACAATGTCTTCGTTTCCAGAAACCACATATGGTGTAGGTAAAGGTTTTAAATCGCGTTTTTTTCCAGCTTCGTGGCTATGTCAGAGCTATAGCTATGATAGCTGTCCCTAGCTACCCCGGAAGCTATTTCTAAAAGCATTTTAAAACTAAAACTATAAACCAATTTAGTTGCACGATTTTTAAGAACCCATAGTAACTTAGATGTGACAAAACATATCGATTGCACCATTCTCAAATCCAGGACAACTGAATCAAACAAAGTAGCATTACAAACAGTCATAGATGTATCTGCTATGGTAAGATTTTGGAGGCCGTCCGTTTAGCCTTTCTGTTATTTGAATTGATTTGGTCATATACTTGTATACAAATATAGCTGTTAGGAGCTTAGTTTAGAACAAAAATTGAAGACAAAATGTTGTTTTTGGCCCATTTTGCTTTAGCTATAGTTTAGCACAACTATTTGCTCTGATAATGGCCCGAGCTACAATAGAGGTCATAGGTGCCATGACGTAGGTTTTAGGCACCAAAAAGCTAAGCGCAGCTACAGCATATTTATTTTTAAAACACTTTTGTGGATCAATGGTCCGCTTGCTGCTCGTGGCCGTTTTCTGATGCATGAAGCAAAAACTACAAGGCGCGGTAGGTAACACATAAATCAGTGTTAATCTAGGGGGAAGGGGAATAGGTAACACATAAATCAGTGTTAATCTAGGGGGAAGGGGAAAATGAATATAAGGCTCAAATGTGGGGACACAAAGTACATATGATTAGCTTAATAAGTGTAGGTTCTCACAAGATATGATTAGGATAAACTCTACAAGGAATCAAGGAGGCAGGCCCTAAATTGTACTCATTAATTTCCTTCTGAATCATTGGAATTGAAAAGAGTTGTGGCTAATTAATGTGTGTGACATCGTTGAATTGGATCACATGATCTATGTAACAATAGCTGATTTATGAAAACTAAACACAAAGTTTTGAAACCCACTTTTGCAATTGATTAATTTCCTCATGTGAGTAGATGCATAATTCAGAGTGAAATCCATTTTTTGCCCCCGATAGTGGTGCAGTTTTGTTAGTAATTACCCCATTCAAAAATTCTTATTATTTACTTCTTTTAATAAGAATTTTCTCCCATTTTGCCCTATTTCAACTTTGGATCTGTTGGACCTGGTCTTTTCTTCTTCACTATATAAAATCAGCGATAGAAAGAAAATTTAGTGTAGAATTGTTTTTATTTCTCTACCTTTTTTTTGAAACTATGCAAAAGCTTTGTCTTTTATATTGATATAGGAGAAGCAAACATGATATGGCCGAGGCCAAAAGAAAAAGCCATACATGTCAGGGCCTACTAAACGAAAGAAAGCAGCCCCGCGAGGATCCTCTACCTTTTTCGAATGTTAATTTACAACACAAGTCACATACATTGATTCAGGTAAACTATCAAGACAATGCTATAAATAATGCAATAAGAGAAAACTATATGCAGTAGGGACTAAAGAGATGTTATAATGCGCTGAGGGTGACAAACTAACAAATGTCTGGATCCTTAGAAGTTAGGATAGTTCAATCAGCCAATTCATTAAAATCAGCTAGCCAAGGTAAACATCCTTTTGACTCTCCTATCGAACTATCAACTAGAACGAGCAATAGGTAGCTTGTAATTACACACACTTCCCCTGCAAAAAAAAAGTAATTACACACGCTCCAATTTTTGAGCAAGTAAACATGCATGTTAGCTACAAAGAAGTGATCTACGACGATAATGAATAATGATGATTAAGAACATGCAAACATACGAGAGCTCCACCGATCTTAATTGCTCGGTAGCTTCCGATCCTGTGATCTCCACCTTTGGAGCTTTAGTTTTACTACTAAACCAGCATGCACTGATGCACAAAGGCGCGGTGCGGTACTGGCAACCATGGTCTCTTTTCTCACCAAGCATGCCTGCATGATGCAAGTACCTCCCTATCTTTATATATCCTGGCATCCTTTTTGAATTGGGACCGATTTATTCATATGTATTTTTCGAACTACTGGACCATGCATGGACCATCTCGAGAGACATTCATAGATCATCTGTAAGACACGCACAAGCTAGCTAGCCTCCTTTGAAAGAAAAAGATCTCATTATCATCACATGGCGATCGAAGATCCATGTGTGCTGGACCTTGATCGTGATTCTTCGACCGACCAGATGCATCCATCATTTGCCCATATGGTTGCTAGTGACTGACCAGCTAAGTGCAATTCATTTGAGCGTCTCTCCATGTTTGGCAACTAATACTCGATTTTGCGTTTCCTAGAGGCACCGAGATTGTTCAATTGAACAATTTGCTGGACGGAATTTTCTAACGATTTTACAGAGTTGCTAATCTACCATATGTTTCCCACGCATTTTCGTTCTTAGCTTGGCAACTTGGGTATTTAGATGTCTTAAAATAATTAGAAAGAATACCTGAGTTGAAACCATATGACTCTAGCTGAACCTTTTGGAATATACAAACCTGTGGAATGTTATTTTGCAATGATTTTGAAACTGTGGATCACTTGGTTTTCGGTTGCATTTTCTCTCAAGAAGTTTGGTCTTGTGTGTCAAATTTCTTTGATTTTAGTGTTGGATCGGATTACATGTCTATAGCTAAGTTTTCGATTTCAAATAATAAGCATGCTAGTCTAAATGCAATTTGTGCCGTGGTACTTTGGAGCATTTGGAAATCTCGTAATGCTTTGATATTTGACAATCAAACTTGGTTATACATGAAACAGATTTGGTGGATGATTCTCAAGACGGTGAAGAAATGGAGACTTCTGTTCAAGCCACCGATGCTGCACGTGATCGACAGTTTCGAGCAGATGGTCATGGGGAAGCTGAGGGAAAGACCTGCATTGCCATGGGGGTGACTCCAGGACTGAAGTCGCTAGGTTCTCTTGCTACCTCTCTTCCGCTGTCAAAGCTGTCTGCTGCAGCACCTGACACTCCTCCGTGCTACCAGCTCCCAAGGGTGGCCTCGCCGATGACTCCTGCCGAGAAGACCGCCTGGGGGAAGCCACTGCCACATGCTGAGATGCTCCCGCTGCAAGAGCTCAAGACCAAGCTTCGGGATGTCATCGACCGTCGTTTTTAGTTCCTGAGTTCCTAGGCCTTCAGCTTTCGTGTCTTCGGGAACCTGTTTTTCATCAGCTCTGTAATAATTTGGGTTTGCATTTCCCTCCAGACCTTTAGCCTGAGAACTTTAGCGTAGCTCTTTCGACTTAGTTTTTCTTCTGTCGCTGTAAACCTTGGAATCTTGCTGGTTTCATTTGAGCAATGGAACTGGGGCCTGGGCCCTTTTAATCTAAAAAAAATAAATTCGAGTAGAAACTATTTCTTCGACTTGAATTTTTTGTTTTTTATCATGTTGAGAATTTCATTTCATAAATTTGATTCACATGGGGACGTGAACAACATCTTGATGTGGGATAGATAAGTTATAACGAAGATATAAAAAATCATAAATGTCATGATGACGTGAAACACACGTTCGTTGGGAGACCCCAAGAGGAAGGTATGATGTAGTCAGCAGCAAGTTTTCCCTCAGAAAGAAACCAAGGTTATCGAACCAGTAGGAGCAGCAACTCTTCAGAAGGTTGTCAACGGCGCCAGAAAAATAGTGTTGAGGGAGTCTGGACTGTTGACGTGGAATCTGCACACAACACAATCAAACTACTTTGCCCCAACGAAACAGTGAGGTTGTCAATCTCACTGGCTTGCTGAAAACAAAGGATTAAACGTATGGTGTGGAAAATGAGTATTAAATTGCAGAGAATGAAAAAGGAACAGTTTGCAGTTTGTGGTTGTTTAATCAGTGTAAAAGAATGGACCGGGGTCCACAGTTCACTAGTGGTGTCTCTCCATAAAAGATAACTAACATGTTGGGTGAACAAATTACAGCTGGGCAATTGACGAATAGTGAGCGCATGACAATGCATATACATGACATGTTGACTACTATGATATTTAATTGGGCATTACGACATAATACATAGATCGTTATCCAACAGCATCTATGACTAATAATCCACCGCCGGGTTGTCATCCGAGTCCCCGTTGGTATTAAGTTGCAAGCAACGGATAATTGCATTAAGTAAAGTGCGTAATGTAAACAAACACATATGTCCGTGGACATAGCATCGTTAGGTTATCCCTAGTGGCAACAGCACATCCACAACCTTAGAACTTTCTGTCACTGTCCCAGGTTAAACGGAGACATGAACCCACTATCTAGCATAAATACTCTCTCTTGGAGTTACAAGCATCTACTTGGCCAAAGCATCTACGAGTAACGGAAAGCATGCAAGATCTTAAATAACATATAAGATAGATTGATAATCAACTTGACATAATATTCAATATTCATCGGATCCCAGCAAACACAACATGTAGCATTACAATAATATGATCTTGATCATGTAGGGCAGCTCACAAGATCTAAACATGATGGCACAAAGTGGAGAGACAACCATCTAGCTACTGCTATGGACCCGTAGTCCAAGGATGAACTACTCACGCATCACTCCGGAGGCAGGCATGGCGATGTAGAAGCCTCCGGTGACGATTCCCCTCTCCGGCAGGGTGCCGGGAAGAGGTTCTGAACCCTCCCGAGCTAGGGTTGACGACGGCGGCGTCTCTGGAACTTTTCGTGGATATTTGCTCAGGTACTTAGGGTTTTCGCGTCGGGGGGAATAAGTAGGCGAAAGGGCGGCGGCTGGAGACCCCCGGGGCCCACACCACCCCAGGGCGCGGCAGAGGGGGGCCCGCGCCCTGGCGTGTGGGGCCCCGTGGCTCCTCTCCGTGCTCTTTGGTCCGTCAGTGAGTTCTGGAAAAATAGGGACCCCGTGTAGTTTCGTCCAATTCCGAGAATATTTCCAGACTAGCTTTTCTGGAATACAAAAACAGCAGAAAACAGGAACTGGCACTTCGGCATCTTGTTAATAGGTTAGTCCCAAAAAATGTATAAAAGTGATATAAAGTAGATGCAAAACATGTAGCAATTGGTATAAAACAAGCATGGAACATCAAAAATTATAGATACGTTTGAGACGTATCAGCATCCCCAAGCTTAGTTCCTACTCGTCCTCGAGTAGGTAAACGATAAAAACAAATAATTTTTGAGGTGACATGCTACTATCATAATCTTGATCATATAATATTGCAAGGCACATGTAAATGAATGAAGTGATCCAAGTCAATGGTCTATAATTTGCTACAAATAGATAATGAGTAAACAATGAATCACACAAGCTAAACGTTTTCATGAATAGTACTTTCGAGACAAGCATCAAACAGTTTTGCATAAGTGTTAACTCATAAAGCAATAGTTTCTAATAAAAGGTATTTAATCAACACAAAGGAAGAATTTAGTTTCAGCATTTGCTTCAACTTTCAACATATTTATCTCATGGATATTGTCAACACAAAGTAGTATAACAAGTCCAATACATTGCATATAACGCATGTTGTAACAAAGTTGACACTAGTGTTTGCTTGTGGAAGACAGAAAGAATAGGAAAACTGACTCAACATAAAAGTAAAAGAAAGGCCCTTCGCAGAGGGAAGCAGGGATTAAATCATGTGCTAGAGCTTTTAGGTTTTTGAAAGCATATAGAGATTGCATAAAATATTTGATACTCCTCCCAACCTTGCTAACACAAGCCATGGCTAACCGAATCCTCGGGTGCCTTCCATCAATCACATACCATGGAGGAGTATCTATTTTTGAGAGGTGTTTGTTAATTGTCAACGAATGGTAGCGGGTGAGAACAGTATTCTACCTGTCGAACGGACTTTTAAGAGCGGCTCCCATGAAGGACGTTATTTCTACCAGCAAGGCAGATCATCCCTCTTTCTCTTTGGTTTACACACATTCAGGTATTTCACTGTTTGTCATTGCTTACTGATGAATCAGGGCAAAAGTGTGAAGAGAATTAATTGGTTAAAGTTGTAATTAATTGGGACTGGGCACCCCGTTGCCAGCTCTTTTTGCAAGTTATTGGATAAGCGGATGTATATGCCACTAGTCCAGGTGTAAAAGTCCACTCGACAAATAGAATAAAGAATAACCACACTAATTCCTCATGAGCTAGTAAACATTGACACAAAAAGGGAATAATAACATTTTGAATAATTTAAAGGTAGCACATGAAAAATTTACTTGGAGTGGCAAGGAAATACCACATATAGGTAGTTATGGTGGACACAAATGGCATGGATTTTGGCTCAAGGATTTGGATGCACGAGAAGCATTCCCTCTCAGTACAGAGTTTAGGCTAGCAAGGTTATGTAAGCAAACAAGAATATCAACCCGTACACCAAGTTTTATATGACAAACATATTGCAAACGTTATAAGACTTCATACCGTCTTCCTTGTTAACCAAACCCTGTTATTAGAAAATATCTAGACCTTAGAGTACCACCGATGCAAACCAAATTTTCAACAAGCTTTACGGTAGTTCTTCACTAATAGGCTTAACTCATGTGATGCACAATTTAATCATGATCTACTTGTTAACTCAAAACAATTGACAAGCATCAAGTTATCCATTTTAGTGATCTACAAGATTAAGCAAGTTTTTCCTTATACCAATTACCACATGCAACATTTTCTGAACCAACCAAACACCAATCAATTTATTTCATCAACTCTCCAAACAAATATAAGTGAAGCAAGAGAGTACTTTCTACAAAAGAAAGCTAATAGCTCTGACAAGAGATACATGAAAACAAGAGCTAAAAGCTGAACAGCGCTAGATATGAATACTCAACAAATATAAGTGAAGAATAGGAGTATTCTCATGAAAAAGCGGAGCGTGTCTCTCTCCCAATCAAGAATGCTAGGGTCCAGTCAAGCTTTATTGAAAATAAAATGCAATACTGAAAATAAAAGCACACAGACGCTCCAAGAAAAGCACATATGATGTGAAAGAATTAAAATATAGTTTCACTAGAGATGACCTGATAATTTTGACGATGAAGAAGGGGATGCCTTGGGCATCCCCAAGCTTAGACGCTTGAGTCTTCTTGAAATATGCTGGGGAGATCCATGGGAGCCTCCCCAAGCTTAAGCTCTTCACTCTTCTTGATCCTATTATATCATCCTTCTCTCTTGACCCTTGAAAACTTCCGTCACACCAAACTCAAAGTAGATCTCATTAGAGGGTTAGTGCATAATCAAAAATTCACATGTTCTGTAAAGACGCAATATGATTTGTTACTTTAAACATTAGCTACAGCCACTGATGTTATGTGAAGCTCTTCCACCCAAAAAAGAATTTCACTCAACACTAGTAAAAGAGAGAATGCAAAAATAAAAAGGCATAATCTGTCTAAAACAGAACAGTCCGCAAAGACGAATTTTTTCGAGGCACTTACGACGCTCAGATCGAGAAACTCTGAACTAATGAAAGTTTCAGACATTCATAAAGATTACGCACAAAAATTTCAGATTTTTAACAATCTGGTGATTTTAGGAATTTCGTACAGTGAACAGCAAAAATCTGTTTCTGCGCAGCAATCAAAATTAAGCATCATCTTATCATTAGAGGCTACTCTTGGCACAACAATGCGAGAAAATAAAGATACAAAGGAGTTGCTACAGAAGTAAACAAACTCCTTGACTCAATAAAAGAAAAATTGCAGAAAAATAAAATGGGTTGCCTCCCATAAGCGCTTTTCTTTAACGCCTTTTAGCTAGGCACAAAGCATGCATCAAGTATTACCAAGTGAAGAAGCATCAACATTGTAATTTGTTCGAACAATAGAATCATAAGGTGGCTTAATCTTCTTCCTAGGAAAGTGTTCCATACCTTTCTTGAGAGGAAATTGATATTTTATATTCCCTTCTTTCATATCAATAATAGCACCTACAGTCTAAGAAAAGGTCTTCCCACACAATAGGGCATGATGGATTGCACTCAATATCCAAGACAATAAAATCAACGGGGACATAATTGTTGTTAACCATGATAAGAACATCATCAATTCTTCCCAAAGGTTTTTTAATAGTAGAATCAACAAGGTGAACATCCAAGTAACAATTTTCCAAAGGTGCTAAATCAAGCATATCATATAATCTTTTAGGCATAACAGAAATACTAGCACCAAGGTCACACAAAGCATTGCAATCAAAGTCATTCAATTTCAATTTAATGATGGGCTCCCAACCATCTTCTAACTTCCTAGGGATAGAAGCTTCATGTTTTAATTTCTCTTCCCTAACTTGTATGAGAGCATTAGTAATATGTTTAGTAAAAGCCATGTTTATAGCACTAGCATTAGGACTTCTAGCTAGCTTTTGCAAGAACTTAATTACTTCAGAAATATTGCAACCATCAAAATCAAAGTCATTATCATCAAAAGTAATGGAATTATTCTCTTCCTTATTGCTAGAAATTTCAGCATCTTTATCAAGGACAGTTTCAGAGTTATCAGGCAATTTAGGACATTTTGCAATAGAAGTGGAAACATTACCAACACCAACTATCTTGCCATTAATGGTAGGAGGTTTGTTAACACTTGAGTTTGAAGCTTTTCAGAAGTAGTAATAGTATAAACTCTAGCAATATTGTTCTTTCTAGCAATTTCATCCTCTCTTTCCCATCTAGCATGCAATTCAGCTAACATCCTCACATTGTTATCAATTTTAACTTGTATAGCATTGAGAGTTTTGCTCTCTTTAACATCATGAGGCATGTTCTTTAGTTTCAATAAGTCAACATCAAGAGCAAGACTATCAACTTTAGAGGAAAGCACATCAATTTTCCCAAATTTCTCCTCAACAGTTTTATTGAAAGCAGTTTGTGTACTAATAAAATCCTTAAGCATAACTTCAAGATCAGAGGGTACACTCTTATTATTATTGTAGGAGTTACTATAGGAATTTCCATAACCATTGCCACTATTAGAAGGATAGGGCCTATAATTGCTATTACCAAAATTATTCCTATAAGCATTGTTGTTGAAATTATTATTTTTAATGAAGTTCACATCAACATGCTCTTCTTGAGCAACCAAAGAAGCTAAAGGAACATTATTTGGATCAACATGTGTTTGACCATTTGCAAGCATAGACATAATAGTATCAATTTTGGCACTCAAGGAGGAGGTTTCCTCAACAGAATTTACCTTCTTACCTGTTGGAGCTCTCTCGGTGTGCCACTCAGAATAATTAATCATCATATCATCAAGAAGCTTTGTTGCAGCACCCAAAGTGATGGACATAAAGGTACCTCCAGCGGCCGAATCCAATAAATTCCTCGAAGAAAAATTTAATCCTGCATAGAAGGTTTGGATGATCATCCAAGTAGTCAGTCCATGAGTGGGACAATTTTTAACCAATGATTTCATTCTCTCCCATGCTTGAGCAACATGTTCATTATCAAATTGCTTAAAATTCATTATGCTACTTCTCAAAGAAATAATCTTAGCAGGAGGATAATATTTTCCAATAAAAGCATCTTTGCATTTAGTCCATGAATCAATACTATTTCTAGGCAAAGATAGCAACCATTCTTTAGCACGTCCTCTCAAGGAGAAAGGAAAAAGTTTCAGTTTAATAATATCACCATCTACTTCCTTGAGCTTTTGCATTTCACAAAGTTCAACAAAGTTATTAAGGTGAACAGCAGCATCATCAGTACTAACACCAGAAAATTGCTCTTTCATAACAAGATTTAAAAGTGCAGGTTTAATTTCATAAAATTCTGCTGAAGCAGCAGGTGGAGCAATAGGTGTGCATATGAAATCATTGTTGTTCGTGCTAGTGAAATCACACAACTTAGTGTTCTCAGGAGTACTCATTTTAGCAGAAATAAAAACAGTACAGAAAATAACTTGAAAGTAAACTAGATGCAAGTAACTAATTTTTTTGTGTTTTTGATAATTGAAAGCAAACAAGATAAAATAAAATAAACTAAGCAAGACAAAAACAAAGTAAAGAGATTGGAAGCGTGAAACTCCCCTTGCAGAAGACTGCTGTCTCCCCGGCAACGGCGCCAGAAAAATAGCTTGATGACGTGAAACACACGTTCGTTGGGAGACCCCAAGAGGAAGGTATGATGTAGTCAGCAGCAAGTTTTCCCTCAGAAAGAAACCAAGGTTATCGAACCAGTAGGAGCAGCAACTCTTCAGAAGGTTGTCAACGGCGCCAGAAAAATAGTGTGAGGGAGTCTGGACTGTTGACGTGGAATCTGCACACAACACAATCAAACTACTTTGCCCCAACGAAACAGTGAGGTTGTCAATCTCACTGGCTTGCTGAAAACAAAGGATTAAACGTATGGTGTGGAAAATGAGTATTAAATTGCAGAGAATGAAAAAGGAACAGTTTGCAGTTTGTGGTTGTTTAATCAGTGTAAAAGAATGGACCGGGGTCCACAGTTCACTAGTGGTGTCTCTCCATAAAAGATAACTAACATGTTGGGTGAACAAATTACAGCTGGGCAATTGACGAATAGTGAGCGCATGACAATGCATATACATGACATGTTGACTACTATGATATTTAATTGGGCATTACGACATAATACATAGATCGTTATCCAACAGCATCTATGACTAATAATCCACCGCCGGGTTGTCATCCGAGTCCCCGTTGGTATTAAGTTGCAAGCAACGGATAATTGCATTAAGTAAAGTGCGTAATGTAAACAAACACATATGTCCGTGGACATAGCATCGTTAGGTTATCCCTAGTGGCAACAGCACATCCACAACCTTAGAACTTTCTGTCACTGTCCCAGGTTAAACGGAGACATGAACCCACTATCTAGCATAAATACTCTCTCTTGGAGTTACAAGCATCTACTTGGCCAAAGCATCTACGAGTAACGGAAAGCATGCAAGATCTTAAATAACATATAAGATAGATTGATAATCAACTTGACATAATATTCAATATTCATCGGATCCCAGCAAACACAACATGTAGCATTACAATAATATGATCTTGATCATGTAGGGCAGCTCACAAGATCTAAACATGATGGCACAAAGTGGAGAGACAACCATCTAGCTACTGCTATGGACCCGTAGTCCAAGGATGAACTACTCACGCATCACTCCGGAGGCAGGCATGGCGATGTAGAAGCCTCCGGTGACGATTCCCCTCTCCGGCAGGGTGCCGGGAAGAGGTTCTGAACCCTCCCGAGCTAGGGTTGACGACGGCGGCGTCTCTGGAACTTTTCGTGGATATTTGCTCAGGTACTTAGGGTTTTCGCGTCGGGGGGAATAAGTAGGCGAAAGGGCGGCGGCTGGAGACCCCGTGGGGCCCACACCACCCCAGGGCGCGGCAGAGGGGGGCCCGCGCCCTGGCGTGTGGGGCCCACGTGGCTCCTCTCCGTGCCTCTTTGGTCCGTCAGTGAGTTCTGGTAAAATAGGGACCCCGTGTAGTTTCGTCCAATTCCGAGAATATTTCCAGACTAGCTTTTCTGGAATACAAAAACAGCAGAAAACAGGAACTGGCACTTCGGCATCTTGTTAATAGGTTAGTCCCAAAAAATGTATAAAAGTGATATAAAGTAGATGCAAAACATGTAGCAATTGGTATAAAACAAGCATGGAACATCAAAAATTATAGATACGTTTGAGACGTATCATGTCATAATATATCTTGGGAATCTTGGTGGAAGGAACATTCACGTAACTGAATAATTCTGTTTTGCTAGAAAATAATTGTCCGAAATGGACTAGGTGAGCTGGGTGTGCCGGAGGGACTAGCAGCAGACTTTCTCACGGACCACACTGCCAAGAGTCGCTAGCTTTTTTTTATGAAGGCACGACCTCGTAGTGCCACACCAGAGGTCACCAAGTTGCACGAAATGTAAGGATTGATCACCAAGTTGAAAACGCTCAAAATATGGTCACCAAGTTGCAGATTAGCGAAACGTTGGTCACGGACGTCAAATCGAGGACGTGGCTGTCTACTTTTTTACAAAAACCCCTTAAAATTTGGTTTCTTCTAATTGCTAGGTCCTTTTCGATATTTACTTTTTTTCCTTTTTTGGTTCAATCCTCACCCAGTTCTTCCCTCGATCTGTCCCCGCAAGAAATTCCCCTTCCCTTCCAAGCTGTGACCACAAAATCCCCAAATTAGTTTGCCACAAATCTGCATATCCCTAGCTCCTGCCTTCTTCCTCATCGGAATCCTTATTCTGACTGATTTCTGCTGTAGTTGCTTTCGATTGCTCCTATCCCGAGGAAGGATTTGCTCTTACCCATGAGTTGGCTAGAGGGAGAGGCGGTCAGGGGCCTGACTCAGGTTGCGGAAATATCACAGCCATCCCTGAGACTGTAGTCGATTCTCACGACGAGCACGCTCGGAGAGCCACCAGATGCAACTGTCGCTTGAGTAGGATGAGCCCCAGATGCTCGTCTGGATGTAGCCGTTGGAGAGGCATGTACCATGTCTGCCCGCCGTTCCGCCCCCAGCGCGCTCCGAGAGCGGGGCCGCCACGCCGGCGTTGGCCAGCGTGGAGGGATTCAACTGCTCCGCAAACAGCACGTACCCGTGCCAGGCCTACGCGCTCTACCGGGCGGGCTTCGCGGGGCTTCCCCTGGACCTCTCGGCCGTCGGCGACCTCTTCGGTGTCAGCCGCTTCATGCTCGCGCACGCCAAAAAACTCTCCACCTCGTCCGCCCCGGCCGACGGGCAGCCGCTGCTCGTGCCGCTCCAGTGCGGCTGCCCCTCCGGCTCGCCCAACTCCTACGCGCCCACGCAGTACCAGATCAGCTCCGGCGACACCTACTGGATCGAAAAGGACCTAGCAATTAAAAGAAACAAATATTGAGGGTGTATTTTGTAAAAAACAAACTGCCACATCATCGACTTGACGTCCGCCGTGACGGAGTGACCAACATTTCGCTAATCTGCAACTTGATGACCATGTTTTGAGCTTTTTCAACTTGGTGACCAATCCTTACATTTCGTGCAACTTTGTGACCTCTGGTGTGGTTCACTCTAACCCAAATATAAGGAAATCCCACTAGTACAGAACTACAGATATGCCAAACACGAATGACTGAAATCATCCATCCCATGAGGCTTCCATGAATGGGCTCCCGAAACAGAGGTAACAACAAGCAAGTTTTAATGTACACAAAATGGGCCCATGACCAATTAGGTTGGCCCAAAAGGCCCGTCCACGGGGTCCAATAAATATTATACCGAACTCTAGGGCAATGGCCGCACAACTCTTTTCTCGATCTCGCGCCTCCCCTTATCATCCTCTCCCGTACATCCGCCCCTCTTTTCTCTCGTTCTCGTCTCCACCACACTGCAGCTTTCGACCGCCTCCGATGACAAGATCCCCAATGAGATCGGTAAGGAGGCTAGCACTGGGAGTAGTTGAGGCGGAGGGGAGTACAAGGACCGCCTCTCTCTTCTCACCGTGCTCTGCCACCGGCCACTGTCATCGTCAGCTCAGGCAGGGGCTGCTGCTCTACTGGCTTGCATAGATGGCAGGAACTTCTCATCGACTCCATCCTCGATGTCATCCGCAAGGAAGACCCGGAGACCTACGTGTGCATCCAGATAATACGTAACATCTCATGTAGTCTCTCTGAGTCCTGTGTTTTTTTTTTGTAGGGATTGATGCGTAGTTGTTAGGTCCGGGCTCGGCTTTTGTTAGGAGTTAAGTATAGGGATTCACTGTTTGCTTCTTGGCTAAACTCGTGAGGCTCTAGATTGGTCTTTCTCTTATATTTTCTAGCACAAATAATTTGCTCGTTCTCTTAAAATTACACTACAGGTGGTGCTTTCCCCTCCCCTCCCTCTACAGTGCTCCCGAGAGAGGCGACAGGGCGAAAGAAAAATCTCCCCGTCTCACCGCCGGTGCCGGAGCAGATCCGCGCCTTCTCTCGCCGCTACGGCGGCGGGGGAGGGCGGGGGTCTCGTTCCGGTCACTTGGCTTGTAGATAGGGTAGTTAGGTGCCTCCCCGGCGGCGTCTTCGGGAGGGTTTCGGCGCCGGATCGGAGGAATAATTCCGCCTCCTTCCCTCTTCCTCGCCGGCGACGGCGGGAGGGAGGTGTGTTCGGTCCACCGGCCTGCGGGTCTGGTGCTTTTGGTACTCCTAGATCTGCGGATCGATGGAGTTCTTGCTCCCCCAGAGCTGACGGCGTGGCGGCGGCGGTGTCTGCTCTTCGTGGGGTTTTTCTCCCTCTTCTCCGTCGTCGTCGGGCCGTCGTCTCCTTCTGCGGCGTCTCTGGGAGAGTGAGGTGGTTCGTCCAGGTGAGTCTCTGCTTCTGTCTCTGGCTGGCCGAGGTGGCAAAGGGAGAAGAGGTGGAGGTGCTCGATCTGTTTTTGGATGGCGTGGTGGTGGTGGTGGTTCTCTGTGGCGTCTTTGCTCCGGCCGGCCGTGGCGGCGAGGGGAGGGGTCGCCTGGAGGACGGGTGTGTTGGGTGGCTGGTCTGGCTGCTGCGGAGTCGGCGGGAAGAGTGGTGGTCTGTGGATGCAGGTGCTCGGCTGAGCTCGTTCAACGCTCTAGGTGTTCGTCGCGTGGCGGCGGCCGGTTCTGCAGTCTTCTTCAACGTTGGAGGTGCTTGCTTCCCTGGGCTTGGCGGTACGGCGATCTCCGGCGGTGGCTAGATGTTTGGGGTGTGGGGTGGATCCGCTGGTGTTCTTTCCTGTTTTCTGAGGTGTTTTGTGCAAGTTTCCTGGGTCTGGTTGTAATTCTTGGTTCTCTCTGGACCTGGTTGTAATTTGCTCCGAGCTCCTTAATATAAGTGGCGGATCCTGTTCAAAAAAAAAAAAAAAAATTACACTACAGGTGAAATACACTGCAATTGCAAGGATGATTGATGATGGGGTCGAGGCTCGAGGACACTATGTCTGGTCTGTTGTGGCAAGGAAACGACGAACAAGATGGTACTACGAGACGGTGCGGCTTTATTGTTTAACGAGAGGACAATAGCCGATATGCTTGTCTTTTGTATTCCAAAGGTATCACAAACTGAAGAGGTTAATGTAGAATTAATTAATCACCTATAAGAAATTTGATGGTTGGATGAGAGGAACTTGAATTCATAGTCTATCAGTTCATCAATAGAAAATTCGCACGCAACATCATGATCATTCATACCATTGATAGCATCTCATGGGATTACTAAGGGAAAACATGTCTTATCTAGTTTGTTTATTTGATTTACTTCTTTAAGTGTGTGTGGGAAATATTGTGGAACATTATTTTTTACCTTAGGTACTAGTTATGCAGAAAATTTAAGCTAAGCTAATAAGTGCATATTCTGTATGGACTCTTCTCCCATCGCATCAGGTTTTATCGGATAAGAGACTGGGAAAGCAAATGTTCTTACAAAGGTGGGTCCTAGAGTCTAGCGTTTATGTACTTCAACATCTTGAAAAATATATAAAAAAATCCATATAATAATTTTTCAAGAATACACCATAGATTGGTGTATTAAGAATATAGAAGGGGCTGCCAAGATGGGAAACAGGGGGTGACCCCTCCCCATACTAGCTAAAGCCCTAGTCTCCCACTATCCGCCGCTTCGGAATGATCTTTGGTAGGTCAAATGGCTCGGAGCGAAGCAGCCCTGAACTGAACATGGTGTTCGCCTGCACATGAGCACGCCACCAGCGGCCCAATGCCATCCTTGCTCACTCGCAACTATCCACGCGTGATACAATTTTCTGGGTTGATTGCCTATGAATTGATTGTAATTTATTAGCACGCGTTGCTTCATTCTGTTTTACCTGCTTAATTCGATTTGTAATCAGATTGCAAAGCATTGACAGATCGCAAAACAAAGCGAGCGAGGAAGAAAGGGGGATCGATGCCCTGCTCGTGTTTTGATTCCGGAGAACGGGAGGGAGTGGAACAAGTTGCCATATGATTCTTTTTATTTATACGGTGCTGGACTATATGTATCTAACGCAAACCTATACACTTGAATTAAACAGAAAAGCCTGCACTTGCAAAAAATTAATCCGGTAACACCGATGCAGCTAGCGAAGCATACCTAGCACACTACCTAAATGTAGTGGCGAGGACATGGAAGCCATCGTAATAGTTTTGCTTGCATGAGCATTTTCCAACATATCTCCGACTTCCTTGTGTGCCACATATCACGTCACTGAGAAAATTGTCCGCGGAGAGCAAGCTAATGCAACAACTCAATTTACTTGGACCATAGTGAAGTGTCCAACCCATGGATTCTTTCGGTTTGCCTCCTATTCCCATGAAACTACGGAGGCACACAACTCTTTACTGACTCTCCGCTTTCCTTCATCTATGTGAGCTCCTAAAACTTGTTGTGTTGTGCCGAAAGGAGACAGTATATCGTCACAAGGCCATGTCAGAAGATGGAGAATTAATAAAGTTTGGTACCTTCTCAACCATCTCCGACTACAAATGTAGTTGTCCACATACTACGGTATATATGCTACTCCTTCATCCATGTGCAGGGCCAATTAATGTTGTCTTAATTAAGTCTTATTTAAGTTTGATCACATTTATAGAAAAATATGAACATCTACTGTACAAAATAGGTAGTATGACAAAGACACGATTAATTGGACTGTATGCTATGAAGAAGATAATAGTAAATATAGCGGCAACAAATATATATGATCTTGTTGAGGCCATAATAGCTCAAGCCCTCTCTTATGTCTAGCAGCAAGTAACTTATGGAGTTGTGGTGGAGGAGGAGGAGGGCTTGAAGGCCCTCATTTCTAACCATTTTTCCTCCTTGTTTACCCCCATGGCAGCTACGGAGCTAAATGACGTCCTAAACTCGGTCACCCCACGAGTGACAAATGAGATGAATGATTACCTCACAATTGAATTTTCGGAGCAGGAGAATATAAGGGCACTGGATGAAATGGATGATCTCGAGCGCTGGAGCTGATGGTATGCCAGCAATTTTCTATAAAAGGTTCTCGGGGACGGTTGATGAGACCGTGGTTAAGGAGGTTTTACACTTGCTGTGTGGCGGCAGTATACTAGAGGAATGCAATGAGACTATTGTCGTGCTTATCCAAAGGTTCAAAACCCTGATCGTTTAAAGGATCTTCGCTCTATTAGTCTACGCAATGTGGTGTATAAACTCATTTCCAAAGTTATTGCAAACCGTCTAAAGGTCATCCTTGGGGATATTGTTTCTCCAAAGCAGAGTGCGTTTGTTCCAGGAAGATTGATCAGGGACATTCGCACGAGACGAATCCGGTGAGGGGGCGAGGGATGGTTTACCTATTCTGTCCTCGAAGGTGGGGTGCATGGAGGTGCCGTGTACGGCGGCCAGGGAGAAGTAGCAGCCGGAGACGGTGAGGCCGATGAGTGTGCCACCGATGCGGTACTTCACGAACGGCCTGAGCGCCGCCCACACCCGCGCCATGTTTAGGACTCCGAGGGAACACCCTACCGCCGTTGTTGCCATGCTGCTGCTCGCTGTCACGGCCTCACGGGTGAGGCGGTGACTGCGAGGGGTTCAGGGTTGAAGCAGCGAGTAAATTATGCTGTAAGAAAGAAAGGAACTTTTCGTTTCGTTCCTTTAACAACTTTTCTTCCATTAGTTTCGTGTTAGACAGTAACTAGCCAGAGGCCAAAGGTTTCACGTTGTCGGCTGCCTCAAGCCCTGAACTAAACGTGGTGAGCGCCCTGCACACGAGCACGCCACTGGCTGCCCGGCGACGTCTTTGATCACTCTCAAGTATGACAACACGCAAGCAGCAGGGTGAGGCATGCCACGGTGTTGCAGCCTGTCGGCCGTCCAGCAGCGATCCTTGGACACTAGCCACGCGCAGAAACGACAGTTGTAGGGTGGGTGCTTGAGTGCAACATGTTTATGTAAATGACACATATTTTCAGTATTTCCAAAAAGGTTAAACTACCGAGTTTTTTATTTGTTTTATAAAAGTACTGCATGGATCCTAGGACCAGATTTGCATTTTTACCTAGACGTCAATTTGAAAACTGAATCCAATATTTGTTGCTATATACTCTCTCCGTTCCTGAATGTAGGGTGTATAGTTTATGTACGAATATTAAGATAAGGTTATTTTGCATAGAGTGGACTAAAAAAATTCTTGAAAAAATTGCGAGAGATGATTTCTTAATAGGCATAAAATAAATATAATCCGTTAAATCCTTCTTTTGACACTAGGTCTCATATTTTGAAGAGTCAAATTGTTCATAAATAACAAATACATCTTATATTATGGATTTTTTTTAAAAAATTATACACCTTATGTCAAAAAACGGAGTGAGTATTATAAAAAGAATCAGAGGGGCTGGCCTTTTTCTTTTTTTGAGAACTGGGTGGCCTATTTGCTTCCTTGAGAATGCAAAGAGTGGGTAACTTCGCCTCAACGATTTTGGACATGTGCTAAATTGGTGCGGCCCACGAAGAGATACAAATTTTCCTTCAGTCTCATCTATCTCGCTCGCTCCTCTCTCAGTCGGGCTCGCTTGCCGGCTCTCCTCACCTGCTTCTGACCGTCCTCCACCGAGAGCTCGAGCTCCGGCTCCCCTTCAGCCGACGCAGCCAAGCCCCTACGCATTCCCTTGGGTCTCCACCCAGCAGTCGTCGCGGTAGAGGATGGCGCGGGGCTCAGCAGGCGAGCTGCTTGAGCGCGCGTTGGAGGGAGGAGATCGAGTGGAGCACGTGGGGTCTCGGGTGGCGCTGGAGCGGGCGGCGGCCGGGCGTCCTTATCCTTCGTGCCTCGGATGTATTGGATTTGGGCTCGATTTTGAGGGCGAGCGAAGTCCGGCGAATTCATGAGATCAATACTGTGGGAAATTTTCTGGGGTTTCTGTGGGAAATCGTACGCAGAGGAGACGGGCTATGTATGGCGGACTTTTGTGCGTATCGGGCAGGAAATCAAGAGGAAATCGAACGGATTTTGATTCGGTAGGAGAGTTCGGTACGAACTCGTTCGAGTTCAGGATCTATATAGATGGATATATAAAAGAGAGATAGACAGACAGATGAGGAGTAGATCGGTGGGAGAGAACGGATCCGAAGTTATTTCCTGGCAAGATCCCTTGGGAGCGAGATACCGGCGTCTATTACCATGGGGCAGAAGCGGCGTCGCCGCCAAATCCTAGCCCGGAGTAAGCCTCAACTCGCTCGCCCTCTCTCTGATTTGTTTCACTCAATTGCTGTTTTTTTCAGTCATGAAAAATGTCTCTTTTTTAACTGTATTTCGGTAATCCATTTGTTTAGATTAGTGTCAGGTGGATACTAAATTTTAATTCGTGTGACACTGAACTGTCGTTTGGGTAGGTTAGGTCCCAATCGAGTTCCTTTTAACCCATATCCATATTTGTTCGTTAAAATGAGCACTTCTTTTTTCTACCACATAGGTGAGTGCTCACACTTTAGTACTAAATTCAGATGGATTGATTTGTACAGGGAATAGAAGAAAGGACTCGCCCTACCAACAAGTTGGCGATGGTGATTCTCAAAATGGCGAAACATTGACAAATTCAATCCCATACCTTCCAGAGGTACTGCAGCATAAAATCTGATGATTGCAAGTTTAAATTCGCTGTGACTGCTCTAACCACACGAATTCATAGGACACTGGTAGCTGCGTACAGTATTATTTATTAACGGAGAAAGTATCTTTTAGTGCTTCGATTGGTCACGGTCCTACAACCCTAGTGACTTAATTACTCCCTCCAACTATGAAGTTCGGACAGCAGATCTGTACTTTGTGCATGCATTGACATGTTGTCCCCACGTCATACATGATGACCGGAGAGAGTGGTAGGTTTGCTTTGTTCTAATTTCTCTGTGCAAAGGCTGGTAATCACCATCACATTTATATGAAGGGTATATTACCTCAATGTCTCTGAATTTCTCGGATCAATACTCATTCCATTCTTCTCTTACTCGTCCTGCCATACCGAGACAGAGCATATGTACTAATAATGACACATATGCCTGCTTATGCTGTTTGATAGTTGATATAGGTGCTGTATCTGATAAAGCATACCTTATATATAACTGCCTAAGATCTTATGTGAGCTATCCAGACTTGAACTCCATCAGTCTTTCTGAAGGCAGTTATATAGCACTTGTTCTTAAACATATTGAGATTGCATTTGTCTTCTCCCTGTAAATATGTATTTAACATATCTGTAAGCATAGATTATGTCAAATTATTGTCAGCTGCTTCTGTATTGATGCACTTACCATTAATTCTACTTCCTTAAAAAGTACAGCCTAGCAAGATAGTTGCTTTTTATGTTCGAGAGACATCATTAAATTCCATTTTCCTGTCAAGTCCAACAGTCCCTGATACAACAATTGAGAGCTATGCCAACTACGTATGGTTAGAACATAAGATTAAACATGCCTAATCATGTTAACCATGCATATTTTTTATTTGATAAGAGTATGAAAAATGGTCAGTCTTAATAACTTAAGTATGATGATGTGTTAGTGCTGCCATGCTGAAATGTTGTGCTTTAACAAAGTTCCTGTGAGCATAATTTGCATATTAAGTCTAAAAATTTGATCCTTTGGATTCACTATTCGTGCTAGTACATTGATTAACAAATGACTGTTTGAATTGTGTGTTATTATATGATGTCCATTTCTATTTAATTGTATTTAGCAAAACTTCTTGATTCTCTTTCTTGGGACTCTGTTGGTTTAGGTGTTCTATTTGTACCCAATGCAAAAGTTGCATATTACTGTTTCCTAATTTCATTGCTATGCTGACCAATTTATAACATGCTATTGCACAATAATACATCACCGTGCATTTTGCTTGACACAAATGCACAGAAAGCTGTATCATTGATTACTCTGTGCTTATTGCAGGTAAGAATGGATATCATAATTGTCAGAAAGCCACTAGTAACACTGTCTAGAAAATCCTCTATGCAATGCTACGTTACCTACTAGTGTTACATCAAATGCACCATCTACCTATGTAATACAGCGCACCATGTGCAATATACAGAGAGCTACTTGGGTTAGACGATACTCCATGTGGTTCTACTGTTTTTCTTTCTGTGATTGGAATTCCGTTGCATGCAGGACATCTGGCATCATATACATTCCCTAATGCCAATGCGTGATGCTGCTCGGTCTGCTTGCCTTTCTCGCGCCTTTCGACATTACTGGAGGTATCGTCCCAACCTCACCTTGAACTGGAAAACGCTTTGCTCCAAGTCCAAGGGAGATGGAGGAAATTTTAGCCGTAAAATTGACAGCATAATTAGAAACCACTCAGGAATTGGCTTGAAGATATTGAAGCTTAGTTTAGGTGATGATGACCGTACCTTTCCTTATATCAAGAGTTGCTCCAGGTTGCTGTTACACCAGGGATTGAGGAGCTCACCCTTAGGCTATATAAAAAGTACAACTTCCCATGCTCACTTTTATCTGATGGGGTTAGAAACTCAATTCGGTATCTTCAACTTGGCGCTTGTGCCTTCCGTCCCATGGCTGAACTTGGCCCCTTGAGAAGCCTAACAAGTCTGCATCTGTGTTCTGTGCGTATTACTGGGGATGAATTAGGGTGCTTTCTTTCCAACTCCCCCGCTTTGGAGCAGTTGAAACTTAATCATTGCAAGGAGATAATTTGCCTGAAGATACCTTGCATGCTGCAGCGGCTTAGCTTCCTGAGTGTTGTTTCATGCTGGATGCTTCAACTGATAGAGTGCAAAGCTCCAAATCTCTCCAGTATTGACATTAGTGGAGAAAAGATAAAACTCTCACTGAGAGAAGCATTGCGCATGAAGGACTTGCACTTGGGCATTCCCAACGTCATCTATTATGCTCTTGCTGAGCTGCCGTCCATTATGCCAAATCTTGAGACTCTTGAATTAGGTTCAGAGGATGAGGTATATACTCATAACTTTAGGTGCTGCATCGTTGCAATACATGCATACGGTACCTTCTCTATATAAGTAATCTGAACATGACATATATTTTTTGTGCAGGTGATTAATATATCAATGCTGCCTACCAAATTCATCTACCTCAAGCACCTGACTATTCGAATTGGGGGAGAGCCATCCCCATCCTATGATTATTTTTATCTGTTTTCTTTCTTGGATGCATCCCCTTCCTTGGAGACTTTGTTCTTGGATGTAAGTCACTGTTCATTCTAATGGGTTACTCAGTTGGGTTGATTGATTCAATTTCCTTTTTTTTTTCTCATCTTCAGGTATATCAGGAATATATGGAGCATGAATCAGTTTTTGGAGGTCCCTCACAGTTGAGGCAGCTGCCTGAGAACCTCCATGTCTGCCTCAAACGTGTGGAGATCATAGGGTTCAGCTCTGCCAAGAGCTTGGTTGAGCTAACATGTTGCATTGTCAAGAACGCAGTCTCACTTGAGTTCCTTATGTTGGACACCCTTAGTGGTAGTGATAGGTGTTGTGGAGAAACTAATATAGAGTGTAGGCCCATGAGCAAGGCTGTTCTCGAGGAAGCCTCTAGAACGGTCGTGGCTATAAGAAGGTTCATTGAGGATGAAGTCCCGCCTACAGCTAAGCTGAGTGTTCTGGGGCCTTGCACACGGTGTCATTTGAGTGGATGATGGTAAGCTTGCAGCCGGTTATATGCTGATGGAGGGCGGTAGATGTCATAAGTTATCTTATTAATTGCACCATGTATGATCATTTACACTTGATACCATGCTTTGTTTCTTGGATTATCAGATAAGTTATTTTAAAGGCGCAGTGTGTTTGTTGTCACTTTAATCTGATAGATGAACCATGTTTTTCTTTGATGGATTATTGAACCTGTTCATTGTTCTGTTTGTTGTTGGCTACACGATTCAACGGTTCGTTTAGACTGACGGATGCCTAACAAAATTTAATTTTTATGGGACTGCTAAACTCAAGCAGTCATGAGCTGTCTATGATTTGCGTACTCCTGCGCGAAGCTAGAAGTTCCTGCATTGGATCTCTTGAAGGCTATGAATTCCGGTTTTGCCCAAGGGCTTGTAATTCTGTAGCTCACTCCCTTGCCCGTTTTGGTTCTCATGCTAAGACCGAATGTACTGGTTGGGTCGATGTTGTCCCTCTGTTTGTATCTGATTTGGTAGACAGCGATATTTCTGTGCACCTTGGTTAATGGAAATCCCATTTCCCCGTCAATTTTTTTTTGTTATGGGGCTGTCGTTGCTGATCCGGCTGCAGCGTCGTTACCGCAAACTTGACTCCTGTCGTGGTCAGATTTCCATCTTTCAATAAACCAAGCCTGTTGTCCGCTTTTGGCCTGGTTTTCCCCAAATAATCGTGCATTGTGTGGTTTTCGGCTCAGTTTTCCGTATAAACGGGTCCAACTCTCTCTTCTTAAATGAATTGCGGGAACTCCCTGTCCCTCAACTTTGAGGCGCTTATCTCCAAAAAAAAAACTTCCGTTCCGTTCGGACAGGACTCACACGTGGTAATACCATCACGGTGTAGCAAAACATGGAAGAGTAATGTGATGTAACAACACAACAGAAGAGGTAGGTGTGGCAGGTTTCTTTGAAGCTAGCTGAATTACCAGATCGGTCTTGATGCAGTAGTACTACTTCCATGTGCAAGAAGTTCTCATATATGCATGCTCATGTGAAATGCATTTTGAGACTTGCAGCACTTGACTCCATCCACACTGCTTCATAGGTCCTATCTTGTAGATCCCCTCACACACCTCCCTGGCTCTACATTCTATCTAATTTCTCTCTTTATCCTTGCATCGCGCACCTGCCATAGTTGAACTAAGGCATATGTTTGGCTCCAAGTGATCCATTGCGCTCTAGTTTTCTTGTTGATCTCGCTTCCCTCGCTTTCATGTACATTTCATGTCTGGTATTGATTCTTCCTTGTCTAATGGTTTTCTGGAAACATGAAGAGCCTCACGAATGGTCTGTTGTATCTCTATAAGGGAAAACAGTTTCGATCCGTAGGAATGGGAGGCACGGGGAAAGCAAGAGTCACTTGATTCATTCAGTGCCGTACCACCTGTGAGTTCAGTGGATATATTCCTAAGGCACAACACAAAGGTGTGGATGAATGCATTGCCGAACGATGAGATGGCCTAACTCACACTTTCACCAACAGTTATGTCCCTCCACAAAGAGCTCTCGAGTGACAACCTCTCGATGAGCGTACAATTCCGGTTGCTGGGAGGAACAACACGACACATTGCCATCTTTGATTTTTTTAGATAAGGGGTGCGGATCCCTGGCCTCTGCATCAAAATGATGCACACAGCCATCCGCAATTATTCAACAAAGCTTATAAGTTACAACACTGATCAAACCGAAGTCCACCGCTCGGCAACAAAAAGTCGCTACAACTATGATGGAGGTGGACATGATCAAAGACGCATGCCTTGACCTCCCACCTACGCGCATCATCTACAACCGGAGTACCGGTCCAGCAGACCCTCAACGCGCACCGCATGCGCGCGCTACAGAAGTCGCTTCCGCCATCTTCCTCTAACCCATCTTCAGGCAAAGATCAACGCCATGACCTTGCAAGGCCAGCCGGCGACGTCGCCATGACGCCAAACAGCACCACCGCCCTGCCCTCGTTCATTCGCACGCATCCACGCCGAGACCCCACTGCACCATGCTGCCGAGTCACCATTGTCGACGCGGAAAATGGCACGCCGCTCCACCATCAGACCTCTCCAGCCAGGATGTGCTCCAACACGATGCCCCCAAGGAGGAGAACGACACCGGAAGTGCCGCCATCGTGCGATCCGGGACACCCAGATCTGGAGTTTCCTCTGGAGCATCAGGGAGGGAGGCTAGAGCGTCGCAGCAATGACTCCTTCAACAAGGTAACAACGCCCGCGGGCGCCGCCGTCGTCGGCTCCGCCATCGGAGCCCAGCTCTCGCCGGCCGACACTCTTTCCTCCAAGATCCGCCGCAAAGGAACCAGAGAGGCAGGAGGACGCCAAGACCGGAACCCTCACTGCTCCTCACTCCTCGCGGAGATCTATCCGCACCGCCATCGCCTGAAATCCGCAGGCCGGCGAAGCCAGCCGCCGCATCCAGGGTGCCGACGCCGGCAGGATCCAACCCCACCTCCCAGCCGCCATCATGGAGGTCCGGGTCGCCGCCGCCGCCGTCAAGACAGAGGCGCCTCCCCTGCCGTCCGTCCACGCCCTAGCGACGGCCGCCGCCACGCGCTGCCGAGGAGGACGCCGTGGCACCCGGTAGCGCCACGCCTCCGCCAAGGACACCGGCCCGCGCCGGCCCCCTCGACTCGGGAGGACAAACGATCTCGCCGCCGCCGGCCAGCCAGACTGTGCCCGGCCGAGATCAATGGCGACGGCGAGGGGAGGGAGCGGAGAGGGACGGCTGAGGGGCTAGGTTTAGGGTTTCCCCTCCCGCCGCCACACGGGGGCGGACGAGAGGAGAGGACGAGAGAAGATATACATGTGGTTGCCATCTTTGATTTAATCCATTCCATTTCAAATTCCTAAGATAGTTCCTAGATTCGAAATTCTTTGTGAGCTAATCAAAGTAGTGTTCCAAATTACTGCACTAATATGTGATTTAAATGATAAAAACAATAATAGAACTATGCCATTTGTAATTTTGTATGTCAACTTATCTTCACGGGTCGTACTCGTTACTTAACTCCCAAACAGCTTAGTAAGACCACGGCATCTGCGTCAATAGATGCACGCAACCAACTTTATTACGATGTTCATCGATCATGTTTATTAAAAATCAAGAATCACGTAAGGTCACTACACGAATTACCAAAGGATAAAACAAGCGAGTGGCAGCTAGGCATACATTAGTAATTTAGTATGCTAGTATATGTCGTCATCTAACTTGGTTGTAGGTATTCTGAGCAACCCTTAAAAGACGGTTGCATCTAGTAGACAGAACTTCCCGTTGATCTAGTGTGAGGAGAAAGACCAAAGCTGAATCTAGTGAGTAATAACATTGATTGTGTCCTTTTTTTTTTTTGAGAACTTACGAGCTTCTGTTAATTTCATTATTTCAACTGGGATTACACAACCCTTCTTAATACAGGCATCAAGGAAGGCTGAGCTATAATTCATCCAAAACATCTATTTCTACTCCCTCCGGTCCGTTAAAAGTGTCGGAAGAATTGAACATACGACACACAAACTCAAAACTGTACGAGCGACAATCTTTTAGGACCGGAGTGAGTACTAGAATTACATTCCTTGGCACAAAGAGCCGGCAAACAAAAAAATGTGACGATGCTCTATCGCAACAAAAAAAAAAGTGCAACAACACGACGATACACACTCGTGATCGATGTGCAGGTGCAGCAATGCCAGGCCGGCCAGGATGGATTGGATTCGATTGAATTCATTGCAATCGGCCAAAGTGACAGGTAGGGCCAGCCATCCGTCGATCGGACGCACGCGCGCTACCCGACGACCGAATCGACGACCATCATCTCATCCTTCTTTCGCGCCGATCCAAAACCAAATCGAACGACGGTAGAGACAAGCCAGGACCAGCTGCAGCCACGCATGGAACCAATACGTAGCCGTTTTTTGTTCAAGTAAAAATACGATTATACTGTACTACTACCGGTCAATGATGTGACGCACACCCTCTGCTCGCGCGAGGTACGCTTTTACAGCCAAAAGCTTGCCCAGCCCATGCCACTGCGCTGCGTTCGATTTCTCAAGTTGCGCACTCATGCATTCTCCAGCGCGGTGGATTCTCATCGACTGCAGGGCTCAATCATACATCGTCTTCCTCCTCCATGCTTCCATCTCGAGATCAGGGAGAGTGTTTCGATGCGATGCGGTGCATATTCAGAGGATGATTCCTTCTAATTCCATACGGCTAATTACGTCCTCGTTTGGTTGCTAATTGCTATGTCTCCCGGACAGGGAGGGGGATCCTTTCGTCACCCAAAGCGGATGATATTTGATTTTTTTTCCTCTCTTTTTTTCTCCAAACTTACATACCAACTTGAGAAAGATCTACATTAAGCCTAGAATTTCTTCTGCGAAGTGATTTGGTCATCCTGACACATGAAAATGTGAAAGAAAATCATGAATATACGGAAAGCTACGGGATGATAAACCACACAAATACATGTGATTCTAATCTCATTTTGTACCATTCTCCACACCGAATCTTTTCAGGTTTAAATAAAACCATGAAAGACGAGACCATCTTATTTGGTCCTTAACTCGATTATTTAGGGCACCTTCAAACTTGTAGATGGTAACTGGAAATATCGTAAATGAAAGGGATATTACACATTGCGGGCCTGTAAATCTTGATCCACAAATATGACAATTTGTCTTTTTGAACATGACATAAACAATCATATTCTAATATGAAAGTTACAGGTTCTAAAACTCCAAGAATTCCTTGCATCTTTGAATGTCTTAATAAAAAATATTGAATCCAAAAAATGAACAACCATTATCCAAGATGGAGTTACGAACTGAGCGTAGCATAGATGTTTAGGTCACCTGTAGTGTAATCGGTCCACGCTGGTTCAAATCCTAAACTTAGTATGGATACTCAAATTTACCTGAATTTAATTCAGAATTTAATATGTGCTATTCTTTAAGTGATATGTGACGTGCCTGTCAACAACGAAGCGCATGCGGTAACTTCGTCATCTTCAAAATCTATTGGCTCAGTCTTTCGGAGGTGTTCATAGGGGTAGTTTGGGGATGTGTGAGTTCATATGGGTGAGCGTATGTATGTGTTTGTGAATTGTGAGTGTCTGCGTCTGTGTTTCTCAAAAAACAAAAACAAATCCATCATGGAGCTTAAGTTCAAACTGAAAGCTTTCAGAAAGAACATGATGCAATGTAGATGGTTCAGAGTTAATTGCTTCTTTCTACCAACTTGCCTTCTACAACACCATGCGATTTCATTTTTTTCTTCCTAAAGGAGAACTAGTTGAATTTGGTGCGGCGACACGCCGCACCCTTGGTGATAAAAGAATGGAACAACACATAGAGCTATAAGTCTAACTTTGCAATCGTGACCTTGTCCATACGTTGATTGTCTTATTCAGTTATTTGTCTCTCAAGCAAAAGATGGTTCATTAGCAGAAAGAAGAATAGTAGCAACAATTTGCACAGCACTGACAGTGTATAGTGTGTGGGGTAACCCTCTTTTTTCCATTCAATTGCATATATATCCACACAATGAAAGAGTCATCGAAAAGGTAATCGGCAGCATGAGCCCAACTATGATAAGTGTCATATCATCTATAAAGTTGGACAAACGTACATCTCAATCAGGAAGAATGAACATCCAATACATGCACAAATACAACTTACTGAAGAAGGTGAACAACAAATGTATATCTGCACCGGTAAAAATAAGGATAATAAGCTAGCAGGAAATTAAAAAAACAGAAAGGATACATCTTAATTAAGAAGAATCAAGAGCCAACGTATGTACATAATGGACATAAATTAAATAACAAAAGACGAAAAGCAGATATAGCAAATATTTATCCACACACAAAGGCCAGGATGTTAAGATACCAATTCTTTTTAAAATTAATCAGAAAGGAAACTTCAAATCGAGAACCCGAATGTTGATAATCCAATCGTTGTATCATCTCTGATTCCTTCTATGCCCGCATCAACTTTTCTGGAGAATACCATGGTACAATATCTGGTTGATCAGAATAAGATTGGTCGGGCTTCATTTTTAAAAGGGTACATGTTCTTTCAAACTATCTAGGAATATATGTAAAAGTGAAAATCAATTAGCTTTCGGTAGTCAGGACTGCATGTTCAAGCTGCAAAGAAGAACAATGATTTCAACTTTGATTACAACTTAAGAAAGATTTTAAATTTTGTGGAAGTATATAGTTTCCCAAACCGGGAGGATGAAATACATATTCCCTGCTCAATACCTCTTCAAGACAGCTAAATGACAATGCATCTATGAGAAAACAATATCTGACAATGCAGTTGGCATACCAAGAGTAGTAAAACAAACATGATAAGCGCATTTAACATAATTAGGAAAATATAGCAAAAACATCTCTGTTTTGAGACCTCGGTAATGCTGAACCTGTGCGTAACATTGTGGCCATCTAAGTTGAGAACAATCTTTTTTTAAACTTAAATGCAGAAGCAAGTTGGCTTATCCAAACACAAAATAGAAAAACCATTCTGGACACCAATGTATTGAATCAAAGACATTCAAGAATAACATGGGCACTAACCAATTCAAATACCACAAATATTTTCTATCAAAAGCTAAGCAGATCAAATTGCACACCTGAGGCTAAGAAGCACAATCAAAAGGTTTACTTAATTACTAATCAACCAGAACACACGAACTGAAGAACTTAGAATCATAAATTATGTTTGTATACTACTATTATCCTATAGGGGGCTCCCTCGAACAATGTGATGCAAAAACAGATGCAATGAACACCATAGGGGGTAGTTCAAACGCTAGTAGATGAAATACTCTAGCCTTCTAGCCCAGAATTCATTATGTCAAGACACAGACACACTTGAAGTGAAATTCCATGTTGGAAACACTCAAACAACACTTGAAAAAAAAAAGTAAAACTAAGCCTATTACCTAACTATTTTTTCAATGCAGATAAGCATATAAGAAGAAAAACTGGTGGAAGCAGAAACCGGTGGAACTATTTAACAGCCATGTACTATTTGTTTGGACAATTAATCTCTCTTAAAAATAAAATTAGAGTCTAAAAAGGCGTGTGCGACAAAATATGACAGACAATCAATTTCTGCTTGCAAAGGTACCATCTACCTTCTTTCTTTTAAAAAGGTTTTCAAGAACCGACCTCTCTGATGCTATATCCTAAAATAAAGTAAAAACAATCAAATCATGTTTTTTGCATACATTATACTTAGATAACCAAATCGGAAAGAAGGGCCATACCTTCAGGATCCGACTCAAGGTGTCGAAGCCTCACAGAGAAACCAATTGTGGTCAGGACAATCCACCATTCCATATGATCTGCCATATCGCAACAGCCAACACGCCACACCAATTTAAACCCCACGAAGTCATAAATAGCTTGAAATAAACATGCATTTATAACAGATTTAAGAGTGTGTTTACCTGAGCCAACAAAAAGCACAAATTTTAGAGAGGTGTGGTAGACAATGATATAGAGTGTAATCTGTAAAGGGAAAATTTAATCATATAAGCCAAATGATAGACCACCAAGTAATCACAATTCAGAAAAATTTGGTACACTAATATTTCATCGAAGTAAAAAAAAATAGGAAAGAAAACACCAAAACTCACTCACCTCACCCTGCTATTGCAACACGGATGATACAACTATCGCTGCAACAGCCGCCTACACTGTTCCCTCCTGCCTGCAGCCTCAAGAGAGGACATACCATGATACAACTATCGCTGCAACAGCCGCCTACACTGTTCCCTCCTGCCTGCAGCCTCAAGAGAGGACATACCATATTCATGGTTTGCCAAGGACAACAATCATTCCAGCAAGGTAAAGTGCACACCCCATTCATGAAAGTCTAAAGTTAATGAATAAGAATGGATCAGCAACTTATAATAAAGTATCTTCCATTGGTTCATGTCCTATATAAACAAAAACCGTCTAACCAGGCTGGAAAATGCAAGCAAAAATTATGCAGGTGCTACAGAAATAGAATCTTGGTTATATGATGTATTTCAATGTTAAAATTAGCACATTGTGATCCATGTGTCAATTTTTCAATTTAGATTTAGAACTTAAAAGTAATATTCTGATTTCTTCTACTTGAGCCAACAATTTTGATATTAAAACTGTAACGATAAAGAAATAGCCAGAGGACATGTGATAACGAAGCAAAGGCAGCGCAAGAATAGTAATCTGGCACCCGCAACAACACAAGAAATAAAGGTAAATGACCCAGCCATTGCAGCGCAAGAATAGTAATCTGGCACCCGCAACAACAGAACAAATAAAGGTAAATGACCCAGCCATTGTAGCATCACCAGTAGTACATCGAACCACCATCATTCCGTGTAACGCCACAATATCCATTACATATGCACCTAACCTGCAAACAATAATTTTTTTCTGAATGCTGCTAACCAACACTGGAAAATTAAGCATGAGGCTCAAGGCAAGGGATAGACGATTAACAAAAGAGATAACTTTCTCCATCAGCAAACCAACCTCAGACTCTCTCCTCGAAATCACGTTCCTGTGAAACTCTTGTGCTTGCTCGAATCCATGTCAAAGCTGCAAAACAAAAAGCAGCAAATTTTCATCAACATCAAGTCTAGGAAATCTAAATAACAGACTGGCTAAATCGATTAAGAATTCCAAATACTCATATATTATCGATCTCACGAAGTAGTACTATCACGCAACCACTCCCCTAGCGGGTCAATCTGGGGACGGAAAGAGGAAGTGAGAGAGAGACGTGAGAGAGAAGTGCTTATCCATGGAGCGTTGCTCCTGCAGAGTTGCTAAAACCAGCCTCATCCATATTCCAGCGGTGCGCAAGGCTGCCTCTACGATCCTAACACCTCGAACATGGCTGTCTGTATTGTGAAAATCCTATATTTTTCCATTAAGAAGGCTGGTACACAATCAGCGATCATAGGTAACATACGTTGCTTCACATTTATATTCATCGAAACTAATGCAAAACTTGCAGTTTAATAAGTCTGTAAGTTCAGAATAGAGCCTGTGCGCTAGAAAAACATCTATCCACATTTGTATTCATCCAAACTTTTGCAAAATGTGCAGTTTAATTTGTAGATTGAAAACAGAGCCAACATATTTCTGTAGTAAAGGGATGCAATGATGAAATGTCGGCTAGAAAAGATATGGGCGAAGCATTCTTGAAGTGTAAGTACATATAGCTGAACCAATTAACTTACATCATGGATGAACGTCATGTACTACCCATGAAATGACCACTTAACTTACATCATGGATGAACGTCATGTACTACCCATGAAATGACCAATTAACTTACATCATGGATGAACGTCATGTACTACCCATGAAATGAACTAATGATTATCCTGTGCAGGGAACTAAAAGGAAACAAACAATAGAAGAGAACAAACAAAAAAACAGAGGGAATCACAAACCAGCAGAGGCGAGCTAGCTTTTGATCCCAGTTCAAACAAAGAGGTTTCATCGCGTGATTTCACGCAGACGCCTTGATTTGACGTGTATTTTCGCCATCCAAATCTCACGATAGAGCACAGATCAAGAATACACGCGATTCGGTGAGCTGAGAAACGATCGAATCAAGCTGTCGCGTATACCTTGGATGGTGGTGTCCTGTCCCTGGACCGCGCGAAGCACCACCGACGCGCGCCGGCCGACGACGCCCCGGCGGGAACAGTGGAGAGCGCGCGGAGGGCCGGGGAGGCGGGGAGCGCCGGCCGCCGGCGGGCGAGAGAACCGGTGAGGCTGCTCGTTCCCCGTCGTCCTTGCTCGCGTCCTTGGCCGCTCGTCGGCCGCAGCCGGAGAGGGAAGGCAAATCGCCGGGGTAGGGAGGCAGAGGAGTGCGTGGCGCGTCGCTTGCGCCACAGCACGGCGGCGGAGGTGGCCGGACCTCGCCGTAATGAAGAGGCGACGGCGGCGACCAGCGGCGTGGGAGCGAGAGCGAGGGGAGAGAAGAGAGTGCGCGAGGATAAGGGTAAGGCTGTGAGGTCAGTTTTGCAAATTAGTCCGTCACGTTTTCGCAATTTTCGAATCGGCCCCTCTCCTCGCGATTTCGTGGACTGCGGTTAATTTATAGTTTTGGGAGGGGCTTTTCAGCAAAAGCGTCATGGGCGTGTAGTGTGGACCGTCCGATCGCCGGCTGACGGCCGGGATCGAGCACTGTAGAACACTGTAGATTTTCTACAGTGCCTACTGTAGCATCTACAGTAGACGGCGCGCGGAGAGGCCGCGATTCTGCCCATCTTTAAATATACTAGGAATATGCTCTCTTTTTTTTAACTTAAAGCATAAGATTGGATGACTATTACCGTCTGATTTATTTCCCATATCGAAAAAGACACAAACGGGAGATAGATAGCATATAGCACATGGTGAGGATTGGAAGCATGATTACAAGCTGCCCATGCCATACTCGCATGCCACGAGCGAGGCCCCTTTTATCTCCTTGGCATCTGCAACCTTGTGTGCCTTTCCATTCACTCCCACCATCCACCATTACCGGGTTACACACACAAAAGGGGGTCATTAAGGGCACAATTGGTAAACTAATCATGGAGCAATGGAGCCTAAAGCTAGTTTACTGATCAAAGCTTCAGACACAGCCCCCTATTTTCAGCAACCCTTTCTCCCTCGCTCCCAACAAGGTTTAAGATAGGTATGCCTACTAGTTTTCCTTCTTCTCCAAGGGATGCACTTGCAGCTGCCAAGAAGATGAGCAGAGGAGGAGCGAAAAAGCAGCAGCGGCAGTCAGGTTCTTACTTCTGGGGAGCCATGGTGTTGAAGAACAGAAGCCAACCAGAAGGAGAAGGAGTAGGGGAGAGCAAGAACAGCAGCAGCAAGAGCAAGACGACGATGCCGAAGACGAGGAGTATTAGCATTGGCAGGAGTATGACCTGCGTGGGGTCAATCTGTGCCACGAAGGAGAGCGCCGTGCTTAGCAGGGGAAGCGGCCGGAGCAGCAACGGCGCGAGCAGCAGGTCCCTGAAGGCTCCGACAATGACACCTTGTCCGTGTCCGTGGCGGCATCCGGCCCGGTCGTGTCCGCGTCGTCGTCGTTCAACTCGGAGACCACCGTGGCGACGACAGCGACCACCGTCAGCTCCTCCTCCTCGTCGGATCTCTCGTCGCCGCTCTCGTCCATCGGGGTCGGCTCCAGGTCCTTCAGGAAGCTCTCTGGCTGCTACTACGAGTGCCACTCGGTGCTCGACCCCAGGCCAAACCTCGTCGGCGGCGGCGCCACCATGCTCCCCTGCGCCGACTGCGACGAGTTCTTCGTCAAAGCTGAGTCCCTCGAGCTCCACAGATCAACCCGTCATGCAGGTAAACAAATCAAATTTCAGCTAAAGCTTTACTACATTTTTGAATCTTTTGAAGCAAATCCACACTGATGGATGAATGATTGCAGTTTCGGAACTGGGCGCCGACGACACGAGCAGGAACGTGGTGGAGATCATCTTCAATCGAGCTGGCTCGTC
This sequence comes from Poa pratensis, assembly GCA_947311845.1. Taxonomy (NCBI): domain Eukaryota; kingdom Viridiplantae; phylum Streptophyta; class Magnoliopsida; order Poales; family Poaceae; genus Poa; species Poa pratensis. The sequence goes on along the minus strand of CAMZMU010000048.1, from coordinate 51,427,827 downwards.
AGAAAACCGCGGTTGGAGGCGCCGGTGTGCCGGATCGAGAGGATAGTCAAGGTGCAAAGCTCCGGCAAGACCGTCGACAGGTTCGAGCAGTACAGGGAGCGCGTCAAGGCGAGTGCGGCGGCCAGCCACGCCGACGAGCTGGAAAGGAGGAGCTACCCGAGGTGCGCCGCCGATGGAAACGAGCTCCTCCGGTTCCAGTGCACCACCTTCAACGAATGCTCCCTCGGCCTCGCCGGCTCCACCGCCCTCTGCCGGTCGCCGTCACAGTGCAAGCTGTGCAGCATTATCAGAGACGGTTTCAGGTATGTTGTACCGGAGAAAATGTTCAGCTAAGTTTCTGCAGAGCTGTTAGCTTGACAAGTTTCTTGTTATCGTCAGGCTCGACGGCGATGGGAAGATTGCGACGATGGCGACGAGCGGGCGTGCTCATGACACGGCGCCTGTAGCGCAGTCCGACAGCGGCGGCTTCGAGAAGAGGGCGATGCTGGTGTGCAGGGTGGTGGCAGGGAGAGTGAAGAAGGTCGTCAGTGGCAGCAATTCTTCAGAGGAGTTTGGCTGTGACAGTGTCAGTTCGAGCTCGGATTTGGATGAACTGTTTGTGTTCAATTCCCGGGCTATACTGCCCTGCTTTGTAGTGATATATACAGTGGCTACTGAGATATAATCACCAAATCAGTGGTGTGTAACTTAACTTTGCTGCTAGTTTTGCTCTCTTAATATGCCTCTGTTTGTAGCATATCTGATGTTTCCTGTTGATCATCAGTTCACGTTTCGAATTCTCTGGCTGCAAATCCTTGAAGTCATGTTTTGAACGCAGGAATTTCACGGCATTGAGACCATGAGAGCATCTCAAACCAAAATTATGGACCAGTATAATCTTCTTTTTACAAAAGAAGGTACTGTTGCAGGTACCGAACCACGCGTGACAAGATGAGAGCAAGGCCATGCAATAGGCTCCAAACTTATTACATGCGCCAGCTTCCAAGATCTAATAAAGTCAATATCAATGCAATTTTTTGTCGTTCATGCTGAGCAAATCGGTCGCTTACACCCATAAGCATATATTTTGGGTTCTACCATGGAACAGCCAGACAAAGGATTAAGAACAAACAGTCACTTTGGGAGAAGCAATGTACTACTACTGATTACTCAATCTTGCATTCCCCTTGAGATGCTAGCCCAGCTGCATCCAGCTCAAGCTACTCTACTAAATACCACATGTTTGATTAGTACTAATCCCCAGCTATCAAAGTGCTGCTGGTTGTGCACCTCTACAATACACTACCCTCTACAAAACTTAGGTTAATTAAGCGTAGCAAGTAGAGGTAATTAAAGGTTATACGTTAGTAAAAATTGCATGGATTTGCGTGCTTTCGGGTAACAGGTATCACGATCTGATTCCAGAACAAACAGGTCCTAGGTCCAAGATTGGTCATAAATCATTGTTAATTTAGCATTACTTGTGACCTGTTTTGTACTACATGGAGAGATAGGACAAACTGAATGAGACGCTTACAGCAAAGAATGTCAATGGCATTGCTAAAAAGAAGATATGTGTCTCCAAGTTGCTTGTTTTATTGGAATTGGATTCTTCCAGCGTCGTTTTGTAGGATGTAAGTGGGATCCCACGTGTATCTTCTTACTTCTAGTTCATTTGAGGATCTAATTTAAATCTTTGCGTGTAATCCTAGCTACTTGCCACCGTTACGTTAATGTCGGGTGTCTGCGGTTTGATCAAGATTCAACTTCATAATAATTATGGGAGCAATATCTTATTAGCTACCTATCAATCCGAAGATTCCTCATAAGGCAGGAAATTGTGCAAGCCATGAGGTAAATTAAGAGTTGGAACCATTTTATGGCCCGGTAAAGGTTCACCCATAGTTTTTTTTCGAGAACCCCACAGGAAGCTGCGTGTTATTATATTAAGCTTACGAGAGAACAACGCCAAGAATGGCTACAACGCCTTTCGGCAACGGCGCAAATCAGGGATTAGCCACTATTGGGCATGGCGAGCAGCCACCACCCACACGACACCAATAACAAACAGAGCTCGCCATGCCCAACATGAACACAGAGGCCGCGTCTCGACCCACACCAACCACCTCCGAAGAAACCACTGCACCTAGACTAACCGCGCCAACGGAAACCTCCACCCTTGAATGCCAGAGAGAGTCGGCAGGCGAGAGGCAGGGCTTGACCAGTCGTGGGGAAGTGGCCATCTTGGAGACACCGGCGAAAGCGTACATTGCGCCCTCGATGCTCAAGGTCTGAGCAGACATCGCCGCGGCACCAAGGAACGAGCGCAGCACCAGGTCTTGTCTCCAATGCGACACTTTCAACAAAGAAACGACGTCGAGAAACCCATAGTTGTATGGTAAGTGCTTAACGGTGTACCAAATGTCTTGCTCAAACAAAATTATTACTCCCTCCGTTCTAAATTAATTTGAGTTCTACATTTATTCTAAGTCAAACTTATTTAATTTTTATAAATTATAGAAAATTATATCAACACCTACAACACCAAATTTGTTTCATCAGATTTATCCCACTTCTGTTGGAGCATCTCTATTTATGGTTGAATTGATCATCAGTTCATTATGCGAATATTTCTGGCTGCAAATCCGTGTAGTCATGCTTCAAAAACAAGAATTTCACAGGATTCAGATCAAGACAGACAACTAGCCTCTCAAATCACAACTATTGATCATTAAAGTTTGTTCGTTTTTTATAAACACAGAAGGTACAAAATGAGAACAAGTCCATGCAATAGGCTCCAAACTTGTTACATGCGCCAGCTTGAAAAGATCTAACAAAATCAACATCAATAAAAAAATTGTCCATTCATGTGGAGCAAATCTGCTGCTTAATTACACACATAAGCATATATTTTAGGTTATTTGTCGAACAGCCAGACAACGGATTAAGAACAAACAGTCACTTTGGGAGAAGATATGTACTGCTGATTACTCAATCTTGTATTCGCCTTGAGATGCTACTACTGCCCAGCTGCAACCAGCTCGATCTTCTCTACTATATTCATGTTTAATTAGTACTAATCCCAAGCTAGCAAGTTCTGCTACTTGTGCAGCCCTATGCTATGCATAATCCTAGAGAAGCCCTACATTAAATAAGCCATAGCGAGTAGAGGTGGCTAAGGGTTATTACTTGTACCTGTATTTTCATTTTAAAAATTGGGTTTGTAACTTTGTATGCTCTTGCAAGACATGTATAAGAAGCTGATTCCGGAACAAATAGGTCAGAGGTCCAAGATTGGTTATAGCTCATGTTACTTTAGCATTGCTTGTACCCTGTTTTGTATAGAGCCAGGACAAACTGCAAGAGACACTTGCAGCAAAGAATGTCAGAGGCACAGCTTGACAGAAGATCGGTGTCTTCAAGTTGTTTGTTTCATTGGATTTGGATTCTTCAGACGACGTTCTTCAGACGTTATGTCAGTGTTAGGGGTGTGTGGGGTTGAATCAAGATTCAACTTCATAACAAAGATGGGAGTTATATTAGTAGCTACCTACAAATCAAGATTCTTCACAAGGCAGGGACATGTGTAAACCATGAGGTAATTTTTTAGACCCATTTTATGGCCAGGCTAAGGTACAAACGACGTTTGTATGGTAATTAAGTGCTTCGCATTACCAGAAATGCAACTCATACAAAAATCGTAGTATAAGAGCTATTTTCAGAAGTTCGCCGATTTGAGAGCTTCCAAACCTGAATTTTTTCCGCATTTGTTATTCAGTTAAAGCTTACATATTCTTATAGTCCCTGAATTTTCTGTCTCCCAGTTATTTGAAGGTTCGGATATTTTTTTCTTCAGAACTTGTGTGGACAATGGAAGAGTTATGTCCTTGTTCATCAATATGGTACATCTGGGTAGGACGAGTTTATCCCGAAAACCTAAAATGGAGCTCGGCTACATGGTGCCTGTTTTTTCAAAAATCGAAATCGATATTTTTGAGTTTCCAAAAATCGTGAAAAATTCCGAGATATAGATATTGTTTAGATCTACAATCGTGCAAATTGTTAACTCCAAATTCGTTATATTTTAGGCTGCAAAAAAATATAAATGGGTAGATCTGGGTGGTGAGCAATACACAGTTTCAAAATTTTGAAATTTCTCTTGATTTGTCTTTTTTGTGCAGCCAAAATACAACGAATTTTGAGTTAAAATTTTGCATGCTTGTATATCTTGACATTATCCACATCTGGGACTTTGTTCGCGATTTTTGGAAAAAAAAATGTCGATTTCGATTTTTCCAAAAACATGGGCACCATGTAGCCCAGGCTCTATTTGTCCGCTCTCGAGTTTATCGGGCATCTGAATCACGTGTTCATAGTCATACACACACAAAAAATGTCTCGCCAAAGCCAGTAGAACAGCGTGTTCATAGTCATACACAAATTAAAGGAATAATGCCATATAAAAGGCTCCAAAGAGTTCCCTCTGGCATCTGCCTGCTTCCAAGATATAAGAAAACAAATGTAAGTGCAAGTTTTTTGCCCCTTTATGTTGAACAGAGCAGCATATTTGTTGGCTATTCCAAGTAACAGCCAGACAAATGATTAAGAACAAACAGCCACTTTGGGCGAAGCAATGAACTACAGTACTGGGTACTCATTGTTGTACTCCCCTTGACATGGTGCTACCGTACAGATGCATACAGCTCAATCTACCCTACGATATACAAGTATATTAGTACTGATCCCTAGCAAGTCCTGCTACTCGTGGCTGTACAAACTCCCTAGCAAACCTAGGTTAATTAACCCCTAACAAGTAGTGGTAATGGTGCGATTGTCTCCTTGTGCAATACCTACAGTGCAATGAGATTTCAAAACAGATTAACATGAGAAAAAAACAAATTAACAGGTCATAGGTTCAAACGTTCAGGATTGGCAGTAGCATTTCCCATGACCTGTTCTGTTCATGGAGAGCCGGGATAAACGGCGAGAGAGAGTTACAGAAAAGGATGCCAATTTTTAGATAAAGGGAATATATTAATAACAAGAAGATATCAATTACATCTAGCCTCTGTAACAGCATAATGTCAAACAAGACATTAAGGATGCACACAGCAAAAAGATAAATAAAGAAAAAGAAAAACCCCGCCGAACAATCAGCGATGCAGCAGGAACTACCACCACCATAGGCCACACCCGGACTGTCAAAAAGGTTCTCCAACAACGACGCCTTCAAGAAGGGAACAGTAGACAAACACCATCGTCGCGTGATCATCGATCATGGGTTTTCACCCTGAAGAAAGTCTGACTGAACTCCAGACAATGCATGCCTTTAGCAAGGAGACGAATAGAGATCTGCCATTGCCAGGTATAACCAGTTAAGGTCAGACCTAGGGTTTTCACCCCGGAAGTCAAAACATTGTGCTCATAGAGCACCACTAAGAAGAAGTCCCCATGTGTTGCCACCCCTGCTTGCCGATACTACTGCAAAACACCGATCATCTGTTACAAAGTTTTCACCATATCCAAAATTGTCTCCGTCATCACTTGAAAACTCGTACTCGATATGAGCCATCGAGATCCACTGGTCATCCGGCACAACCATCTTGCCATTCCCCATCATTGTCAGCACCACCATAGTCACAGCTAAATATGCCATGGCGTACCTTTTGGTGCCGACAAAGCGGAGCATGACAACACCATAGGCCTATTGCCGGCGCGGAGATCTAGTTGAGGAGTTTTGCCACACCGACCCCGCAAAGCAATTTCTTCTATGTGTTGTCCCTCCCAATCTGTTGTTGGGGACGATCGGCACCCAGCTTCACTCACGAACTCGATCCAGTCACAACAATGTCGCGTAGACAAGATCCACATCCGTGCACGGCGGCCGGTACACAGATGATCGGACAGCCAACATCGTTGTCGCCGGCCTCACGAACCGGCCATCGCCGTCTTGAGTCGCCGGTCTCACGATCTGGCCGCTCCCGATATCGCCGGCCCTCCGATCTGGATTTCGGAGCTGTAGACACCGTCAGGGGCAGCTAGCCACAACGCCTTCCATGCAGTGGACGCATCATGCACCATGCACATGCACCAATATCACACATGAACCTGAAGTATTTCAAAGTTTCAGAAAAAATTTGAAATAAATCATGCACACGCAAGTTGGCTCGATCCTTACTTGTGCAATATTTCAAGAAAAAATACGATTGTATGTGGCCTACATAAAAAGGTAAAAATGAAACCTTGTATATTATTTGACAACAAAAAGCTGGGACATTGTAATACACTTCGTCTTTTTTAACACAAGTTACATGCTTTTGTATTTTAGTTTCAACATTGACATGCACATGCCGTATTTTTGATTGTATATAGTCTTTTTTCTGATTTTATTGTTCTTCAGGGATCATATGTACCTATATCCACCAAATTCGTGTCGGTCAATGGTGCCGCTTAAAAGAAAATCAAAATCAGTATCCTCATATTGCATGGACTATTTGCGCCCAACATCATGCACACGACACATCTTCTTTGTCATTTTATCCAATGACCAAACATTGATTCACTGGGACTTCCTTTACAGTTTCATACAATATAATGTCATGAGCAAGTATGGCAGAATTAATAAGAAACTAAACAACCATGTTGAGCTCTCTAGTAACATTGTTTTTTTTTTTAGTGGACTCTAGTACTCCCTCCGTTCACTTTTATAAAGCACACTAGCTATCCCCACATGCATAACAAAATGAGTGAATCTAGACTTATTTTGTATATAGATTTACTCATTTTAGTATGTATGTGGTCAAAATGGAAAAGATAGCTAGTGTGCCTTATAAAAGTGAACGGAGGGAGTAACATTGTTGTAGTAACAAAAATGTTACTCGACCTTTACTGGGCCAGCCCAGGAGGGAGCGACCTTCAGACGTTGCGTCCGCAACGGACGCAACAAGCATTGAATAGGAGCTCCCGGTGATAACATTTGTACCAGCATGGCAACGATGCCTCCTTTCTCGGGCTGCTGGGCCTACTCTCATAAAAACTGTCAGGGCATCTCTGGCCGATCCCTTATAACCCGTTAGAGGATAAAAAATTGCCGCCTTGTTCTCTAAACCGACTCTAGTCGAACCCTTATATACTTTAGAGGAGCAAAAAAAATCCAGCCGTACGGCTCTTTTGGCCTCTCCTCCGATCCCGGCGACGGTGGATCCAGAACATAATAGACTTTCCTGACGTACATAGTCAACTAATCAACATGCTAAACAAGTCAAAGAAAAATCAACATGCTAACAGAAATCGGTAAGAACATCAAGGAAAAGCTCAGATATATCTATGTTTGTCTGGTAAATTATACTATCTGAAACTTGCATCGGTCTGAAACTTCAAACTGGGCATTTTTGTACTTCTCTTTACAACATCCAAACTTATGAAATAGTACAGCGTGAAAAAACGTGAACATCCAACAAGGCAAGAAGTAAGGCAAGTTGAATCAAGGTAACAGCGTAATAAACGGTGTGCGAGATCGATATTTTCCAACAAAGTTGTCATAGCATAATAACCAGGTGAACATGCGACTCACAATATAGCCCTTGCTAGTATATGCATCTCACAATGAATGACAAGGCTTGGGGTTTAAGCCATAATTGATCATGTTACATATCATAAATTTGTCATTTCCGGGAACCACCTTTTGGTGGCTCCAAGACTTGTTTGTTAAAACTTCTTCTTAATTAATGAGATGAGGCAAAGCTTTTGACTCCGGTTCGAAAAAAACAAATTGTCATGTGTGCCTGACCATGTAACTGATCATGTTACATATCATAAATTGGTCAAGTGTGCCTGACCATGTAACTGATCATGCTACATATCCTAAAGGTAGCTCTGTTTGTAAATTTGATTCTCTGCCGCAATTTGGTCTATCCAAACTTAGATATGGATGCTGCAACATGAGCCGAATCATGTGTTTGTTCTCTGCCGTAACAACATTGTGAAGTGGTCATGCTTTACCTCAATGGCAGCAAACATCCTCTGATGCAATCTGCAGGATTGGATGAATAAATAGATAAGGCTATAACTGTCTCTAAGTTGCCGACTTCTCGCATTCAGACTCTGTCTTTTTGTCAGATTTGCGCACTCTGCACCCACCAGTTAAGAAGAGCAGTCGACACATTATCAGATGAGGGGGTGAAATGTGGAGTTGTTTTGTTCAAGATCACATACCCAAAATGCTGAATAAAAGATTATGTATGGTCCAGAGTTAGGCTTGCTGGATATCAATGTGCATAAGGGTAAACTGAACACTTCATGAAGCAAACTTGAAAGTTCAGATACAGAGAAGGATGTGTCATGGTGAAGCCTCCTCAAACAGTGGGATTCAGTTTCAGCCTCAACGCTAGGACTTTCCTTCCTCCTCCTTTCTCTATTATATAGTGTGTGTTTTTCTCCAAGCCAACAGATTTACCTGGTTATTAAGCGCTAATGCAAAATTAGCAGCACCATAGTTGTTTATATCATTATGGACACACTTTCGTAGCAATGCTTGGAAAATAAAATTTAAATTTTGCAGGTATTCCACAGGAAACAGTTGAGTTTCAAGTTTTCAACCCTCCTGCAGAAGGGGTTAAATAGGAGAAGAAGATGCCAGCGAAACATTGAATGTATATGAGTAGAGATTTTGTGCTCCCGGGCACCAGTGATCCTGACGTTTTAAAAAAACTGAAAAAAAAATTATGTGTTTCAAAAAATTCTAAAAAAAATCTCTGTAGGCATTGGTTAATTCTACAAACGTGCCAAAAATAAACTTCAAATACTTCGTATTTTGGGCTACACAAAAATGACAAAATTGTGGATCTGACTATGCTTATTTTCAAATCTCTAAACTTATTTTGTCATTTTTGTGTAGCTCCGAATATAATGTATTTGAAGTTGATCTTTTACACGTTTGTAGAATACATCATTAACTACATCCCCAAAAAAATTCAGATTTTTTTGAAACTTATAATTATTTTTTTTTGATTTTTTGAAAGCACCAGGAGCACTGGTGCTCGGGAGCACAAACACTTTTCCGGTATATAACCTACTTTTTTTCAGTCCTAAGATGGAAGTACAGAAGGCTTTAGGTCTTCATCTTCATACCTGAGCAGTCTAGTACAGTAGCACTCTCTGAATGACAGCAAGAATAGTACTACTCTCACAGGTTAGTCTTACAGCAAGAATGGTACTACTGAAAGTAACAGAAAACTGGTAAGTAATCCATCTAGGGTCAACTTCTGATTCATATTAGCTAGGTTTAATTCGAACATGTACACGCAATACAAGTTTATAAGAGGCCAAGTGGACAGGCAAAGTCATGCCTACTAGACACATGTCATGGATTCCATCTTAACTATGAAGCTGAAAAGGTACAGACACAACAATCTTGTTTTATTTTAGTGTTACGGACAACAAAAGGTAGAACTGTATGTACTGCTTGGTGTTTCCAAGTTTCTATTATCAAATTCCGTTGGTGCTGCACCAATTAGGTTGTATTTTCTGTTATTTTATATAGAATTTTGATTGGAAGTTAGGACATTCGCACGTGCACACTAACACTAGTCATCAGAAAGGTAGAAAAGGGCGACAACAAATTATGCAGTACCCAAATATTGATTAACCAATATATGACCGGTTTGATCTAACGGTTGGTATTTTCGACCTTGTTTTGACCAGAAATCAGGCTAGTCAGTAGTTCCCTCTGTTTAATTCTGATTATGCAATTGTGAAACTAATTTACTTTAGCCCGTTGGAATATAAAAGGTATAAGGACCACCCAAGAGTACTCCATCCCTATATTCAAGGATAATTGGTAAAAGACCAATATAGAAACACTACTTCATGAAGAAAATCTGCAAGCACAAACAGACAAGTCACGCAGCAAACCGATTTATGTAAACAAGGTAAGGTGTAGAATGCTAGTATTTCTGTTGTCTGGAACGACTACTACTCGTCACTGTGTAGAGAAGACCTGAGGATAAATGGCAGGGGCTAGCATCTAAGCCTAACTGGTCAAGGATGCTACACATGATAGTTTGGTCAGTCCAGTTGGACAACTATTCTTAGCAATGTAGCAAAAGTTATCACCAAACAATCACTGCACATTCTGGAAGCCAGCTGGGAATAATTTTCCATGGAACATAGAGAGATTTGTGTGGCAATAAATAGAACATCAATTAGCTCAGACATCACTGATTCTCACCAGCATAAAGCCACATCTATTCAGCAAAAACCATGCAACGTAGTAACATCATCATCAGGTCACAGATAGTTAATGAAATAACATGAAACACATATACAGTGGTCCGTATTTGCCTACCAAAAAACAATAATTGCAGCAGCTAAACATTCTAGAAGAACCCAGAGGTGGGACGAATCTTCAAACACTGAAATGAAACCTTAGGGTATCTAGCATGTACATACTGGATCAACAGAACATTGACAGCTACCTGAAATTTTACTTTGCATCATAAAATACATAGGCACCTGCTGTGACTTCAGTAGTTAGCAAAAGAGTTGCGAACAGAAAAATCAAAATCTCCGAATATAACCTCCTTGAGCATCAGAACCAGTGACTAGAACTGAGGAGGCCTCACTGGCCCGTTTCATAGACACCAGACTCTCCACTTTGGAATGCACCTCATCCATCGAAGTGAAACCAGCGTCCAACATAATCACCACCTTCTCCAGCACCAACGCGCTCTCAAAGAAAAATTTGAGGAATGCCTGCTCACTTCGAACCCCATGGAAATCACAGATATGGAGCAGCTTGATGTGCGACTGGATGCATTCTATGGTTCCAGACTCGTGCCAGAATTTGACATTGAGCTTGCCAGCAGATTGATCAGTTTTTTTAGACTGAAAATGTGATCAAGTAACGCATGCAGTTAATCAGTTATTGATAGCAATTAGCAATATGATGCTAGTACACGATGTGCAAATGAATGCCAAAAGAAGAGTCGGGGGCTTCACCATGATGTAGAGCATCTGAACATTCGGAAAGCATCTAAGGACACTGGGAATCATCTTGGCATCTGTGCGGACTCCGAAACAGACATCCATACCCAATAATGTCACACTTGGTGCCATGGTGCTTGGGCTCACCCTTGTCCTATAGCCTGCATTTGCATTCACAATACACACAAAGATCAGAAATTTACATTGACGGGTAGGATTGAACAAATGGAAAGGTAAGGTACCTTGATGATGGTGTTGTCGAACTCTATGACATGATATTTTGGATTCAAAAATCCCAAAAAGCGAAGCTTGGGGGCATAGCCGATCTTGACCTTGGTGCAGGTGCCATCATGGGTCCAAGCTTCCGAATGGACAAGCTTCTCAAGGCGTGGGGCGTCCACCACGAAGATTTCTTCAATGCAGGACATGAGGAGCTGCTCGTCCCGGAAACTTTGGCTGACAAGGCGGAGACGAAGCTTGAACATATTGGCTTGGACATGGAGCGTCTCCAGCACGGGGCTCCTGTCGAGGATGAAGTCCAAATCCCTGCTTTTCAGGAGGACGCTGTAGAGCTCGAGCTCACTGAGGTTACGGAAACAGGTGGCACGCGGGAGGCCAACCGTGTCGGGGAACTTCCAGAGGCCGAGGTTTAGGCGGGTGAGGGTGGCCATGCCAAAGAAGGTGGTGGGGAGAGCGAAATCGAGCGGCGACCGGCGGTTGATGAGGACGAGTTCTTGGATGCCCTTGCCGGCGAGGAGCTGCAGCCAGCGCGTGAGCAGGCCATGGAACTCCGGCATGCGGCTGCTGGTGATGTGGACGCAGCGGAAGGGCCCCGGATGCACGGCGAGTAGGCTGGACAGGGTGGAGGTGTTCGGGAGGAGGTCGGCGTCGGCGAGGACGAGCGGAGCAGAGCGCCAGACCCCACGCCAGCGGCGGGAGAGAGCGGCTGTGCGCGCGGCATCCTTGACGGGCAGGCGGGAGACTATGTTTTCGAGGAGCGCGTCGGGGAGGCAACTGACGTGGTCGACGGCGTCGTTGTGGTGGACTCAGCTTCGGTGACTTGTAGTGCACAGGTCACCGAGCGACTTGGGCAGATCTGATCCCTTCGTTTTAGATCCAACGGATAAGATTCGTCCAAATCTGAATCTAAAAATAAAACTTTTCAGAAAAAATCAAAAAAATTCCAGTGCAACCTAAATACTTCGCTAATGATTCTGTAAAAATTTCATCTGATTTGGACTAATGGTTTGTGAAAACATAGCTTATTTAGTTTAAAACGTAAAACGCTATTTGTACGCAAACCATTAATCGAAATAGGAAGAAACTTTCAGAGAATACAAAACGAAGTATTTATGTTGCACTGGAATTTTTTCGATTTTTTCTGAATTTTTTTATTTTTTAGATTCAGATTTGGACGAATCTTGTCCGTTGGATCTAAAACGAAGGAACCAGATCTGCCCAAGTCGCTCGGTGACTTGTGCACTACAAGTCACCGAAGCCGAGTCCGTCGTTGTGGGGAGGGTGCAGAGACGAGCGGCGGGGGCGATGGGTGGATCGGGAAAGGCGTAGTTGGGAGGGGAGAAGAGGCGGACGAAGAGCGCTCCCCACTTGTTCGGGCGGGTTTTCAGCAAGTCGGACACCACTGCCATTACTGGGCCGAGCGGCCCTAGAGTGTCAATGGACGCCGCCGCCGCCACCTGATGGAGGAGGCCTTCTACATCGTCCGGGTCAAAGCCTAGGTGCCGGAACTCGGCCGCCATTGCGGGGTTCATAAGAACGGGCTGCAGACAGATATGGATTTCCATGGCCGCCAACGACGACGGAAGAGCCGCGGTGGGGGGCAGCGGCGTGTGGTGTGGGGCAGGAACGGCGAAGGGAAGGGGAAGTTCTCTCTTTTTTCTTTTCTTTTTTTTCGAAAAAACTTCCTATCTACTCCCTCATTCCAAAATACTCCCTTCATTAAATGTTAGATTAAATGACCTAATGTATCTAGACGTGTTTTTAGCATTAGATACATCCGTCTACATATATGTATATATGTAGAGTCAACTAATATGAACGAAGGAAATATAAGACTTTCTACCTTTCTGATTTTGTTCTGATTCGTTTGACTTTGTCGTGATTCATATGTATGCAGACATATTTTAGTGTGTTGATTCATCCATTTAGGAACGAATCAGGACAAAGATAGAAAGACTAAAAAGTCTTATATTTAGGAATGGAGAGTACTAATCAACTGTATACAACAAAATTATATCCAGATCCATACACCACCTAGCGACGAGGACAAGCATTAGAGCGAGACGAAGGCGCGCCGCTGTCATCGTCTCTCCATCAATGGAGCCGGGTAAAACTTATGTTGTAGTAGACAGTCGGAGAGTTGTTGTGCTAAGTCCCCATAAGATCAGCACACCAGAACAATAATCGCCGCCAATAAAGAGAAGCGTAGATCAGAAGAATCCTATTTAGACACATGAACGAAAACAAACGAAGACTGGATCCAAACAGATCCTTCAAAGACAAACACCGACCGAATCCCGCGAGCCCTCCGACAATGCTGGACGCGCTACCAGAACGAGTGCTAAGCGGGGAGAATCTCATTCCATCTTCAAGAAGCCACCACCACTTCATCTTCCTAAGTAGCACGTAAACCCTAACCAAACACAAAATATCATAACCAAACACAAAAAATCATACGAGAACGGAGCCCTCCTTACAGACGGAGATCCATCGGGGAGAAAAGTTCTACAATCATATTGGTTTTAGTTACATATTCAAACCTGGTCAATTCCGTTCAGAAATGGACAGATTTTGATGTTAGTTTGTGCTGGTTTAGGAACTGTTATAATCCGAATAGATGGGAGGTACATAGCTGAGGACAAAACATTAAGCATTAACCGAGACCCTGTTTGGGACACCAAATTTTCCCTGATTTCTGTGGGAACTTTTATCATACTACCACCAATATTTCGGTTTTTTTTTCTCACTTGTATGACTCGAAAGCGAGGAGACGGAAAGGTGCCAAAAAGGCCGGCGAGGAGAGGTAGTCATGAAAGATTTTTTTTCTATACTCATCCTCGCTTTTTATACTCCTATGTTTTTCAATCCTGCAATCCAAAGAGGCCCTGCATTGACCAAGACCCTGTTTAGGACACCAAATTTTCCATGATTTCTGTGAGAACTTTTATCATACCATGACCAATATTTCGGGTTTTTCTCAATTTGTATGACTCCAAAGTGAGGACACGGAAAGGTGCCGAAAAGGCCGGCGGTCAACTCTTCTGGAAAAAAAATAACCTAAGACAACTAACTTTCATGATCCATTAACCTGAAACACCTCATGGATTTCAAACCACACATAGCACAAAAAGCAGTGCTGCAGCAAAGAGAGGAAGCATGGCAGCTACCGCATGCAGGCTTCATAAAATTCAATTTTGATGCGGCATACAGTCAGGAGACAAATGAAGGTGCTTGGGGGTTCATTGCACGTTCTGATGAAGGCACGTTGATTGCTAGGGGGCAGGGCGCCTGCAGCATATGAGCAGCGCCTTGCATGCTGAAGCACAAGCCTGCCTGGCAGCTATCGAAGGGACCAGCAACATTGAAGCTTTCAGGTTCATCATAGAGGCAGATTCCCTCAACCTGGTGAATGCTCTGAAATCAGGAGACAATGACAGGGCAGAGTCGCGGACATTGGAGTCCTCTACCGTGAAGCAAGAAGCCTCTACCACGAGGCGTTCGATGTTTTTGAGTTTAATTTCTGCCCCCGTTTATGTAATAAGGCTGCCCACGCCATCGCTCTATGGCAAGGGAGCTTATGCGTTGAACTCTTTCTGGCTAGAGAACGCACCAGCATTTGTATCTGGTTTGGTGGCTAGCGATCTTGCTAAGCACCAGGTTTAGTGAAATAGTAGTTTCCAGTTCAAAAAAAAAAAGATGATAGATATGTATCGAGAAGCAAAACAAAGACTTGAAGGATCAAAATTTGCTTTCATTAACCCTATCCACAAAGAAACATCTTCACATAATTCTGCGAAATACCTGGCTAGACAAATCCAGACCCATATTAGAGCACAACTGTTACACACAATATTCATTCAACATTTTCTAATCAGCAAACCACAAATAAGATCCCAAAATATAGCGATTCATGAACAATATACAGCAACATAACCAAGTTGACATAGAATGCTGAGGTTGTCCACGAAGAAGCATATAGTATGCTGAGCCACTACTACAGATGTTTTTACACACTGCAGGATGGAGTGCAGTCAGAGCGGATACATACGCACAGATTTGCCACCACTGTAAGCAAGCCCACATAGTATGATCAAACTATACCGAGTGCTGCAAGGTAGCAGCACACATTAGCATGCCTACAGCCTAGTGGTGAAATACTTATTAAACAAGATAAATCAGAGTGTGCTCAGTTTGTGCCAGTCAACCATAATACTCATGTTGCCCCAAAATGGAATCTTCTAGGCTGAAATGGACACCAGAGTAACATCATATTGTAGTAAATCCAACATCACATCCTATACAATACAGCACTTCTGTTTCTAAATGAAACAAATCAACACCTGTCGCTGGCATTGAATTGGAAATATATCTGATGTATCTCACATACAAAAATGTGCATTTCTTCACATTGCCATGCAAGCAAAATAAATTTGCTAGATCTTGATGTTCTTCATTTCTCAATTATACTTACCACTCTTTCTATGAAATATAAGACGTAAAATATTTCATAGCAAAAACTTCTAGAAAGAAATGACTGTTTTTCTAGCTTCTATGGTAACTAATCTTCCACCACTTTGTGTGACTTTATTTATTTAAATAAAAATATTACTTTACACTTGATTATATGATAATATGATTTTTTCGAGTTTTTGTACTAACTAATCTTCCACCACTTTTCAATATGACAATCTAATTAAGTAAAAATATCATATTTACACTTGATTATATTATAATATGAGTCACCAAGTGGGATGTCTTTGAAAACCTAGGGACAAATGAATACACGATGTGTTGTAGTCTATGCCACTTCCATCAAATAGTAAGACAATAATCTTTTCATCAAAATACTAAGACTCTTAGAAATACATGCACAGACCAACTAAGATTGACGCATATTGCGAACTATATGGAACGAGTAACATAAGGCAACTAACATCAAATAGAGAATTTCGACATACTAAACCAATGGATCCAATTCCATAACAATCGATCTTCAAAAATTAATGATCTAGCAGACTAAGTGTTAAAATAACATCATAATGCACAAGTTGACGCATATTGCGTTACAAAAGCTAGCTTCATACAGCAGATACTTACTGCGTGCTAACACTTTTCAACTAGTATAATGCACTCATAAAGTCCAAGAAGCATAACATCCTCAAGTGTTCTCTAGTACTATATCCTGACATGATTAAAAACCAGAACTAGTTATGAATTTGTGATGACATCAACTTCAAAAGAAAGCAGAAACAGAGAGGGCCAGAACCACTTTCAGATCATAAACCATGTGCCTGGAATGCATTGGTTCTTCATTCCATCTAATAGCAAGTTGCAAACTCAATATTATCTAAGAAAAATATCTACATACTGAAACAAAGAGAATCAAATTGACATTACAACAATAGCCATTCACCATAGTATTCTATTCATTCAACATAATCTCCTCACCAACACACAAGAAGAAGAATAAAAATATATTGATGCGTAACTATATGCAACAAGTAACATAAGTACACAAGGCAAGTTAACATACAATACAGAGTTGGTGACATACCAAACCAGCCGTTTTTCAAGCCATACCGAACAATCTTCCCACACTGCAAGGTATACTAGGCTGTGTTCCACATTTCTGTGACAAGCTGAACAGATACGGACTCTTTACCATCACCACCACAAACAATTTCACAAAATGCAGAGCTATAGACCTCATTTGGACACAAGCAGCATGTCAGGTTTACGCTGCTTGCTGGGTGTGTTTGGCTTGGAACTTGGCCTGGAACTTGACGCAGTGCTCCCAGCTGTGCCCGACGTTACCATTATACCGGAAGCCGCTATAGCTGCTGCCTTGGCAGCCTTGCGTGCGCTTTTGTCAAGCTCGATCAAGCTCCGGGATGCCAATATTGCCTGTGGCACGAGGTCATGACATGCACGGGCATAGACAACCCGTACAGCTTCTGCCGCCGCATCCCGCACCTCGATTGGGTTCAGCGGCGCGAGCAAGCAGTGCCCAAGAACCCTCATCACTGGCTGCAACAACTCCCACGGGAGTTGCACCCTTGCCTCCCTTACCTCCTCCTGTTTACCACAATTCCACCCACTGCTGTCTCCGTTGATACGCATCCTCGCCAATTCCTCTTCCAAGACCTTCCCATTCCCATTCTCAGCCTCTGGCGACAACGGCGACATGGACCCCGTTGAATCCACCTCCTCTACCTCCAGCAGCTCCTCATCAAGCTCAAAACGGCATCTGCAATACTGCCCCGCCCACGCCGCCACGGCATTACAGGCATCCACCTTGGATGCAGGGGGCATCTGCGAGATCTTGGCGTAGTAGGCCTCAAATGCAACCCCGATAATCCCAGCGCGCTTGGTGGACTTCACTGCCGCCTGTGGCTCCAACGGCGGCGAGAGCACGCCGACCACCACATTGGCCTGAGGAGGCGGGATCGGCGGCGGCTGCGGCCGGCGAGGCGATTTCGAGCTGGGGCTGGAATGCGGAGTGTGGTAGAGGGAGGGGACGGAGAGGTCGGGGACCCGGACAAGGACGGGCTTTCCCTGCCAGTTCTTGGCCTCGGATGAGTAGACGGCGAGGAGGACGGCCTCGAAGCCGGAGAGCGAGGACGGGAGGGCGGGAGGCAGGCGGAGGAGGTAGAGCGAGGAGAGGAGCGGCAGGAAGGCGAGCGCGGCGAGGCGGAGGTCCGCGTCCTGGGAGAGGAGCGTGTCGTAGAGCCAGTGGCAGGCCGGGTCGTCGGCGCCGCCCCCCGCGCGGAGCGCCCCGGAGAGCGCGTCGTAGGCGGCGGCGGAGCGGAGGAGCGCGCGGGCGGGGCGGTCGGAGTCCGCGAGCGCCGCGACGTCGGGGGAGGCCTGGGGCGGGAGGATGGCGGCGAGCGCGAGGATGCGGGAGCGCGCCTGGGAGACGGACTCCCACCAGGAAGGGGTGTTCGAGTCGGCGGCCGACGCAGCGGCGGAGGCCGGGGAGGATCCGGAGGGGGAAGCGGCAGCCCCGGCGGAGGGGGCCGGGGAGGGAGGCATAGCTGGATTGCTGGCTGGCCGGCGGCGGGGAAGACGAGATGAGATTTGGAGTCGTCTTGACTCTCTCTCTCCCCCTTTCCTCTGTCTCTCAGCTCAGGAATGGAGTTTCTTGTAGTTGCCTAGTTTCGGAGGGGCTATTTCCTAAAGTTGGAACGAGTTGTTGGCAGTTGCGCGAAGGGACAGCTCACGGAGACGGTTGACCAACTTCCCAGTTCAAGTTTGTCGAGTGTGGGTTTAGCGTCGAGTTTACTACGGAGTATGTTTTAGTCGAGTTTGATGTGTCAAAACTTGAAAATTTCAACATTGGATGCGTTCAAGTTTGTAATATAATGTTTGGATGTGCTCAAGTTTTAAAGTTCAGTATTTGGATGTGTGAAAGTTCTAAATTTCAATGTTCAATGTGTGAAAAGATTTAAATTTCAATGTTAACTGTGAGTCGATGACCTTTTAAGTGTGTTACAATGCTCGATTGAAAAATGGTCATAACGAGACATAAAGAATACAAATGCACACAAAACTAGTAATATTACTGGGCTTGCAGGGGGAAATCGCGTCTGGTTCTCCTGGCCCTACTTTGTTCTGGGGGCTAGACTGCTACTCTCATCTTCTATGCTTATCTTTTGTGATCTCCCATTGAAAGAGAGACCCATATTCTTGTAAGAACTGTATCCTCTTTGTGATATCGTGAAGTAGGGGTTACTAGTACCTCGATTTGTGTATGTAGAGTCTAATTGACTTGTTTCACTCCTTAGGCCTCGCTTGGAATGTCGGGAAGAATTCAGGAGCGGAAATATTTGCTGATCTTTTTCCATGCATTGCCGGATTTATAGGAGGACATTAACAGCTTCATAATTTTAGCCTGTCGTTTTGTCTAATATAGTGTGATCCAAGCGGGGCCATACAGGTATGTGTAGAAGTTCTGTTATTGAACCAAAACATGGTATCAGAGTCCCTGGTGTCTAAAGATTTGTGTTTGGACTTGAAGATCATCTACTATATATAGTTATCTACATAGTACTATTGGTATTCTGCACAACTACATATTAAATTTAGGTTAGGGGATACATTAACCGGAGCTCCACCCCTAGAGGGTGACTAGGTATTCCGCAGAGTTAAATTAGGTTAGGGGATACATAATTAAACAAAGCTCCGCCCAAGGGGGCGACCCCCCCCCCCCCCCCCTTTCTCCCCCACCAACCTTCCACCAGCCAAAATGTTTTGCCCTCGTCGCTCGTGTCATAGCCTACTGCAACCACGCAGTGGTCCAGTTGGGCCTCGCAAGGCCCAATGAAGATTCCCGAGTCATAGAACTGGAACTCCTTCCTGCTTCACTCCAACGCCACGTTGACCGGCTGACGGGCCACTCGAGCATCAACATTTTTTTATCGTAGCACGGACGTTCTCGAAGCCCTCAATCGACACACCCTTCGGGCAGCCTTGGTACTAACCTTCTTTTCTAGGGTATGTTACGATGCGTCCGTGCAGAAGCATTGACCGGCGATGAAGTCAAAGTGTCCATCATGATTCCACTCACGCACCCTCGCTTCCCCATTCTAGGCACAATCAACAAGTTCTTGATCCGAGAGGGTGACCAATTGGCGATCTTATTAACGGTCTCGATCATGGCCACTCTAGATAATGCCGAGCAGCTGTCGCACTCCGTAGTTTTACAAAGAACAACACATAATCAGATTTTGAACTAAAATCTAAAAAAAATTGGTGGGTAAGGACAGTGACGAGGGGTTAACTCATCAAATCCCATGGTTAAGGACCTAGGGTTGAGATTATGGGGAGAGAACGTGGTAGTACTGGTAGTTTCGTCGGCTGACAAGCGGAGGCAAAGATTTACCCAGGTTCAGGCCTCCGGAGAGTAACACCTTACTTCCTGCTTGTCTGATATTGATCGTGTGAGATTATGCGATTACAAGGAGGCTCCGGCGAGATGTCGATCTCGCTAGGGCTTTGGTGGTTCGAGTATTGTCTGTCCTCGATCGGTCAGCCCTCCCAATCTTTATATAATAGGCTGGGTCCCGGGAGTTCGTAACCGACCCAGTTTACATGTAAGGAAAGCCTAAACCGACTATGCCTATGTCTAATATTGGAGGATACTCCATCTTGTTCGGCCTTTCGTCATGGGCTTCATTGTAACAGCCCAAACTTGAGAACTTGAAAATCTGTGTAAATTTTTCCACTTTTTGCATCATGGCATGCATGCACCATTTGCATCCATCCTAAAATTGCTAAACCACACACTATTTGTTTTGGGCAACATTGGAGAAACTGGATTGCCAGACTTGCTCAAACAATCTTACAAAGCAATGATAACCTTCAAAGTTGCAAAATAAAATACTTTGACAAATTATAATTGTCCAGGAAGTCCAAGAGATCAAAGTAATATCCTGCCCTTGTTTCAAAATTTCTAAAGTAATTGCATTTGGGAGTTTAGCTAAAATGCCTAAACCAAACTCTATGAACAAAGGTTGACCAAAACATTTTATTTGCCAACCCCAAATTTTGCGGAGTTACTAAATGTTAAGGGGAGCATCCCCAAATTATTTCATAATTTTTGGAGGTGGATAACTGCCTCAAGTAAATCAATTACCCCTGCTGCTGTTTTAAAACAGTACAGAAAAGGACCTATTTGTAAACTGGTTGGACCTGTTCGTGATGGAATTACTCCAGCCAGGGACCGTTTTGGTAAAATCCCTTTTCTTCCCCCCACTGTAGCGACCGAGCTGCACAGCTCGGGCCGCACTGGCGCCACCTCCCCCGAGCCATGCCGCCCTGCCGCGCTGCCCTGGTGGTCAAGGACCACGCAGAGGACGCCCCTCTCCCCGTACTCTTCTCCTCTCCCCGTTCCTCCCGTATTTTCCGGATCGAGAGCCCCTAGCCTCCCCGTTGCGACCACCGCGGAGACGCCGCCGTCGCCGTCGATTTGCCGCCTTTTGGAGCTTCCCCGGAGCGAGCCGACGCAGCCCTCAGCTCCGCCGCATCCTCCTCTTCCTCCACGCGCGAGGAATCGGACCGGGAAGCCCCGGAGCCAACGTGTCCGTCCTCGACACCACCCGCACCCTACCGAGCTCCACCGGCTCGATTTCGTCGCCGCCGGCCGTCCCCTCACCGCGCCGTCGCCTTCCACTTGCTCAGGGTGAGCATACCGTGCATATGCACCCCCTCCCTCTCCCCCTCTCGCGCTCGCCCGCCGTCCTGGTCGCCGTGCCCGTGCTGGCCGCGAACGCCGTCGCCGTTTTCTTTTTCCTCGCGCTCCCGGTCGCCCAGCCGGCCCAACCGGCCTACAGGCCGGAAGCCTCTGTGCCCCTCCCGGTTCCGAACCGGCCTTAGACGGGCCACCGGCCGGACCTCTCTGGCCCATGGCCGGCCTGCAAGCCGGCCCAGCCGGGCTGGAAGCCGGCCTGGCTACAGTGGGTTTTCTTTTTTTGGAAATAAAACAAATTTAAAGAATTCATACCTATTTAAATATTGATCCAAATTTCACAAATAAGGTATCAAAATGATCAGCAGCTCAAGTGCTATCCAACCATGCTAATCTCACATCATGATCACAAATATTTATTTGATGTTACTCCTAAATGGAATAAAAGAATTAAATTCATTTAATTATTTAATTCACTATTTATTCATCGGAACTCGGAAAATTACAAATAAGGTACCGAAACGATCAGAAGAGCAACACCTATCTAATCATGCCATGTTCATGCATATTTGAGCCACTTCTTGGTAATGTGACAATGGATGAACAATGTGGTCAATAAGCTAAATATGGGGTTGCTTCCAAATAATTGCCCTGATTATTTTGGCTCTCCATTTACTCTTCTTGATAAACTAAATGATGCTATCTTTGCATAAACTGGTCATGACATCATGTGATTGTGCATTGCATGGTCCACATGTGTGGTGTTTGATTTGTTTTTCCGTTGTGTGCTTCGTTAGATCAAGCAGACGGGGTTCCGCCTCACTACCCCGAGGATCCGTACTATCACCACGGTGAACAAGGCAAGCATAATCCCCCCTCTGAGCATATCTTATCCTATTTTCCGCAATTATTTTCTCCACGATAATATTGCATGCGGTTCTAAATGTCTTTTGCCTGGATTAGAGTATCCTACTAGTTGCATTAGAATCCTGTTGACATTACCTGTATCCTTCCTATTAACCACAGGTTTGAAGTGTTGGCCCGAGATAATTATACTTGCCATGTATATGCTTAGCCATGCTTAGTAAATGCCTAGTG